>VZRL01004026.1:865995-1035833 GCA_013397895.1 Origma solitaria
GAAGATTATTTATGTGCAGAAT
This sequence comes from Origma solitaria, assembly GCA_013397895.1. Classification (NCBI taxonomy): domain Eukaryota; kingdom Metazoa; phylum Chordata; class Aves; order Passeriformes; family Acanthizidae; genus Origma; species Origma solitaria. The sequence continues at coordinate 866,018 of VZRL01004026.1, forward strand.
TCAGAAACAGCTGTTTAACTACTAATCCTACCCAGGTTGTCCCGAGGGATAATGCTGTGTAGCCAACCTTTTCCACCATCACTTCTGTGCTGAGAAAAAACAGTGTAACCCCTTTGTCAAGAGGATTTATCCTTCTACTCAGAATTTGGCCATGCTGCAGACAAAGTGCTGATGTGAGCTGGGGACAAAAATCTCTGGAGATCATGTTGAGACAAAGGGACTGTTCAGCTGCTATCACAGCCTGCTTCTGCTTTTGCTGATGACGTAATTACTTGTTTGAGGCATCCAGTGGTTTATAAATTCTTCTGATCTCTCCTTGACTCCTCACAGTCCTTTCCAAAAACAAATGCAGACTCATTTACACACTGGACAGATGTCTGAGAATCACATCTGAAAAATATCCATATTCAGAGAAAACCACCTCTGTTCATGGCGCCTTAGGTAACACATGGAGAAAAAGCTTGTACATGGCTTTGTTAAATGACAAGTTAGATTGACAACAAATGCACAGATTCTTCTTCTGTTGCTACCCCTACTGCGGTAGAGTAAGTGATGAGAATAGTTAATAGAAGTATCCTTTTCTAATAATTAAGTATTCAGATATCGATTATTATGGTATATTAGGAGTTTCTCAGAAGAAACTGAATTTCTCTGGCCAAATAGAAACTAGTCTTCTGATGGGGAAAAAAACACCAATAGAAACCCCAAACAGAACAAAACAAAGCAAAAACACACACACCCCTACTGCCCTGCCAAACACCGCATCTTATCTCAAGGAATACTTTATTTATTTATTTATTCATTGGGCTTTTTATTAGTCTTTCAGAGAAGAGGCACGAGCAGGGTCATGATGTTCTGTGCATGCTGCTTCCACACACACCTTGCACATCAAGCAACCTGGAGGCACTGGAGCTCATGTGCAGCACTTTGTAGTCCTGCAGATTCAACTTGGGCATTTAGGAAAGCTACTGGTGACATTTAGGAGATACAGTTCTGGGATTAGCAGCTGGAGGCCATGAGGGGTTTGTTCCCTGGGATGGGCACCAGGCATATTTTTGCAAGCAAGTAAACTGAACACTTGATTAATATTGAAGAAAAAGAAAGACCCTTGAGGTCCAGGAGTGCTCAGCTTGTGGCTGACACTGCTTTGGTCAGGCTGTTGGACAGATCCCTGATGTCCCCTTCCAAACTGAATTATCATGGGATCCTATGAAAAGAAGTTAAATTTTGCTTTTGCACTGGTTTCTGATTACACAGTGTCTAGGGTGGAGATGTTCCTGATATTTGGGTATTAATATAGAGTTTAAATTCCTAGAGGAGACTGTCCTTCAGCCTGCCTGTCTTATTTTAGTACTCATGTTTATGCATAAGTGAAATTAGTAACTCTGAGATTATGCATGGATTCTACATCAGTCATGTCCCCTCTGCTGGGATACCGAAATGAATGGTTTGTGCTTTTCCACTGAGACCAGAAATATATGTTACAGTCCTTCCTGTCTCTGTTAGCAAGTCCACCCAGGCACTGCAGAAAACATGAGCAAGACCTGCCGCTGGTCAGCTGTAATGGTTTCCTCTCCCTGCTGCAGAAAGTTATCTCAGATAAACAGCTTGCCAACTCTATTTCTTTTAAGTGCCTAGAGGAGAATTGCAGTCATACAGCTGAAAAACTTCTTGGAAGGAAACAACAATAAACTGAATTTAACTGTGTTCCTATCGTGAAAATACAGCTAATATGAGCAGTCAGATATGCTTGGTTAATTAATCACTGCTTGATGAATGGCATCCTTCTGTTCGTTTCTTTTTAGCAGAGCAATAACTTGGTCAAGAGTGGATTGATATTTTCAAATACAGACACCTGAATTTTATAATGTCTGTAATTGACTTGCGGCTAAAGTGTAAACTTAATTCTGTAAAAAGAAAAAATTACCTCATATCTCTGCAAATAATTGAGCCAATAAAAGCAACAAGAATGCTGCAACTGTGAAAAAATGAAACATGGGGTACTACACTGTGCAGGAAGGCAGTAAAATGTCAGCAGAAACAAATAGTGCATATTTAAGTATTTACAGAGTAGAGATGTTTCACACTCCTGGTCATTTCTGATGTCAGCAATTCTGCCAAGATGTGCACAGAGGGGCTGTGCAGGGATTGTCGTGCAGAGATCTCAGGAGGCCGAGAAGATGAGCTGGGTCATTTTAATGCCATGCCCACTGTCTTCAGAGATTCCTTCTCACCACAGGAGAGTGATGGGTTATGAAATAAGTAGTTCCCATCACCATTAAAAAAAAAATTTTAAAACGATGCTGTGGAAATCTGTGTTTAGTAGTTAATTAATTGTACAGGGGAATATCAAGGAAAAAAAAACCCCTCTAAACTACTAGCTGTTATTTTTAATATTATAGACCTTGCTGAAAACTTTCTCATAACTTGAGAGAAAAACTTAAAATATTTATTTAAATAGACTCAGCTTTCAGATATTTAACAGATTAATATTCCTGTTTATTGACAAATTTTTAAAAAAGGGTTATGAGAATTTGTGTTTTCATAATAGTGCCAGGACTGCCTGTCCAGGATCATATGGCTTTACTACTATGAGGAAGCAGTTTAAGATACGAGTGCAGTATGATTCTTGTATACTTTTAATTGCTGTTCTAGGAAAATTCGTGCAGGATTTAAGAGAGATTTATTTATGAATGACATTCTGGTTTGGACACTCTTACAAAAGCATAGAAAATAACATGCCTGTTCTAGGAAATGATGACAGTTATTATTGACACCTTATTATTTATCAGACACTTACTTCGAGCTTATTTTTTTGTTTTATTCTAACAAGTAAGCATTCTCATAACATTAGGGATAAAGATATGTTTTGTATTAATTTGAAATAATTAATTGTTAGCGTAAGTCTGTTCTGGTGTGCTTTTGGGTTTTGCTGTACCATAAAAACATACAGAAATAGAAAACTATTTTAGCAAAGGTAAAAAATTAATAATATCTGTAATTAAGCCAGACTTTTTTGGAGGCTTAATTTTTATTTTTTTAAAACAGGCATTTGGAGCTCAGCAAAAGAATTGATGAATGTGGGTCAAAACTGGTAAGCAGTGTTCCCCAAGACATATATAAAATGAAATTTAAAAATCCTCATTTTCTAAAGACATCTTGAAGTTTCATATTTTTAGCCACTCACAACTAACTAGTTTACTGCATTAAAAATCTTTACACAAAACTTTTTGTGGAAATCAGTCACATCAGATGTTGATTGGAAATAAAGAATGTGGAAAAGGATTTGTCATGAAACTGAAGAAAAAGCTGTCCTCTTACTGCAATGAAAATTAAGTAGTGCTTGTTTTTTCCTAGTTTTAGAATCACAATATTTAATACATTGAGCTCTTACCCAGAATGTACAATTAGCAGATCACAGTGCATCTAGAGAGGATTTAATTGAAATTTTATTAATTCCACGGAAGACCTCTTAAAATAACCAAGTATTAAAAATCTAAAAACACAAAAGAAATCAAGGAAATCTCTAATGAGACATCAGGTCTGCCACCTGAGAGAACTTTCTGCTTGGGTCAAGTTTTGTGCAGAGGTTTTTTCCGAACTCTTAGAAGCAGGGGAAAGAAACATGTTTTGTCTTTTTAAAACCTACTTTGTCAGCCTCTTCGGGCAAAGGCATGCACATCAAAAGATCTGGGACCAGACATTTGGTCTTTAAGGCACTGATCATAACTTACATATGGAAGAGTAACTGACTGCCCACACTGCACTGCTGAACATTCTCTCTTCTTCTCCGTACTGTTTATTTTCCATACATATTATTCATCTTATTTACCAATTACACTTGATGCTTGCAAATAAAAGCTATCATTTATTGTACCAGTGATACAGATCTTATGCTTGACAGTGTAATCTCTCAGCAAACCATGTTGTCAAAGGCAGGAGAGCAAAGTGGGTCCAAGAGTACGGCACATACAAAATGTAGCTGCAGAGTTATAGAAACTTGTAAATTATGTTCTACTGTGAGAAGAGTTCCGTTAAGCAAACCTTATTTCTGTGTGTAAATGTTGTTTGTAGAGATCTTTCATCCAGCTGCCCTGTGAGGGACAAAACAATTAAATCACATCCTCTGCTGTCATATTCTGGACTTTGGTAGTGTGTGAAGACATAAGGCAAATAAAAGTAATGGGAAAAATTCAGGTTATGACTAACATTTTTTTTTCTTTTAAACCACTCAAAGGCTAACTTACCTTTGTTCTTAAAGCTTTTTCAGAGCCTTATCTTTAAGTAACATCCACACTGCACCATTTAGCTATTCAGGATAACTCTCTGATGCAATTACACTTAAGTTAGCTAATGTGTTCTTTTGTTTCAATACAAACAACAAAAAACAATTGCAAAATGTCTAGGCAGAGAGTCTTTCACAATATTCCTGGGGTATGAGTAGCAACAGTATTTCTTGTATTTTAGAAACCTCAGATAGCCACCTTCAAAAAATCCAACTTGGTGATGCGTTTGTTACTTCTTTGTAGTAAAATCATGATGGGTTTAAGATGAGAACCTAATTTTAGAGAAACTCTGAAAGGAGGTTTGTGCAGTCACATAGTTTTCACACTTATGTCTGAAGCCCACTTATTAATTTTCATGGGAGTTTAAATTATAACAGAAGTCTCACAGACAAACTCACAAACCTGAGGGGAAATTCAGTGGTAGACAATGAGGGATAACCCAGAATTTATTACCTTGATGCAATATTCAAGAGAATTCAGCCAGGCAGTGTCTGGCTGTGTAGTTTTGCCATCTCCACAGCACACCAGTGGACATAGAGAAGGATTTAAAGCTTTCTGTGCTGAAGGAGAAAAGGACAAATATTCTGTAGTCCCTAGTGCATGCAAACGTGTTAATCTTCTGTGCTGTTTTTCCAGATGTATCACAGAGGTGCACCTGGCTCCAGTATCTATATGGAGTCTATCCATTGGAGTGTTAACCCTATGATGGGCACAGAGCAGTGCCATTGAAGAGGGAAGTGGCAGAAGTTTATTAATTCAGGTGTGGGCAGTTCAGGGAGATCAATAGGTTCCTGACCACATAATTGATTGTGGGAGCACCAAAGCACTCTGCTCAAATACTGTTTTTGTTACCATCTGCCAATTTTAACAGCTTCTCTGGGTAGTCAACTGAAAGCCTCTTTAAAAGTAATGTATAGGCTACATTCTGTAGGTCTTCCACAGGTGAGCACCATTTGAAATCAACAGTAAAGCCAGAAATACTTTTCCTCTAAGAAAAAAAAAAAAAAAAGAAAAAAGAAAAAAAAAAAAAAAGTATTTTTTTCACCATTATATTTTATATGCAGTAAAAACTGTGACATGGTTAGGGATGAAACAATCTTCATACACAAATATATCCACAGTTGTTCTGGTAGCTATTTCATGTGATTTAAGAGAAATAAGAAGACAAAGAAAAAGTGCCTGTGCCTCTGTCATTTATTGGAGATCTACTTATTGTGCTATTCATAAAGCAAGCATTGTTGGTGAAAGAGGTAGTTACATATTAGAGAGCTCATAGCCCGAAGACCTGGTGTAGAACTGTAATTAAACTGAATACTAAATGAAGTTCATTCAGCTTGTTTCGTACACGATGCCAGTGATTGATTTTCACACTCAGGCTAATAGAACAGTTTTCATCAGTTCTGCTATTACATTACTGTTAGAGCATTCTTAGATTTTTTTTTTTTTCCTGGTACTATGGGTTTAATAGAGTTTCTGAGTCTCTTTTGTTGCTTGTAAATTTCAATTTAATTGGATCATGAGATCTCAATATTGAAAATTTAACCTTTTATTCTTTGAAAGTAGAACTGTTTTTTGTATTCACACCTCCTCAACTGACTGACCTCAAAAGGGTAATAAATGCTTTTATGGTGGCAGATATTTCAAAAATAGAAAATGGCTTCAACTCAGTCATGTAATTCACTTATGCTTTATGAATATTAAAAAATAGTCTCTGTGTCTTTTTAAATGAGTTTGGAAGTCTGCATGTTTCTGTCGCAATTTATAATGAGATGATGTTTTCTTATTTAAGTGGACCCCAGACAGTGAACAAATCGTATTTGTTTTTAACAGTTCTCTTGAAAACACACTTTTATTTTTTTTAATAGCACAGATGAAACTGGTCCATAACAGAAAGATATGAGTCCAAAGAAAAATAAATAATTTCAGACTGATTAAAAAACTAGGAATGATACATGAGATGTTGTTGGCTCTGAAAAATCAACAGAGCTGACTCATCAATCATGTTGTATTGTCAGGTACATGTGGATGGAGAACCTACGTATTTGTTTACTGAAAAAATAGCAGGAAATATTGTGTTGTTACATTGCTCTGCTGTATATTGTATTCTTGCTGAGTGTCAGTCAGTGCTGTTATCTCTTAACACAAAGTATTAAAAGCAAGAGTTCTCAAAATGTTGCATAGTAATTAATTAACTGAAATAATATTGAAATAGCATTTTGATTTTTTTCAAAGCATAGGCATCATGAAGCAAAGACAGATTTAGAGGTGCTACCTGCAAACCAAAGCGTAGGTGGTACACCCTGCATGGTGAAAAAACAGTGTCTCCTTTGGAGTCACTTGATCTCTGTGGTTTACAAACTGTGAAAGTGCTGAATGAGAGGGGAATGTGAGTAGGCATTGAAGATAAACTCTTCAAAGGGAATACAGATTATGAACTGGTTTGTCCGAAAAAGTACAAATGATCACTGATGAAAACACTTTAATATATTAAAGCGAAGACTTTTGTGCTTCACTCTATTGACCCTGGAACAAATAAGAAGGTAAAAACAAAACTCAAAAAGGTCATGGCTTTCACGGTAATTTTTACAAGAGCTGAGAGTAGGTTCTGTTTTCAGATAGGTGGAAAGAAATGGACCTCGCTATGATTTTAAGAAGCCATGTAAATAAACTGGGGATAGTTTGTATCATGTAAGTTATGTGCCTGGTGCAATAAATTAATAATCACCTGTACATTTGCCAGAGGAAGTAGCATGCCCTTTTCAGAAAGTATTTGGGTCTGCTCCCCAGCTGTTGAATCTCACAAGACCATGTTCCTGTGTATTTTCAGATTGTATTTGAAGGTGTTTAAAATTACAAATCTGGTAGTCATGGGAGCTGTGAAAAGAATGGGCAAAAAAGAGAAAATGCAACTTTCATATTAGAATTCTAAAAACATATTTCATGCAATGAAGGTTTCTGAGAAAACTGGTTCACTAGAAACTAGAAGATGATTGCAACAGACAACAAGATGAATAGATACAATTAGCCATGGATCTAGGAGACAGTAAAGTGAAGGTATGTGTGTAGTTTCCGGAGCACAACACTAAACACGGAATAGACTGCCAGGGATAGTATCTGCTCTAAAAAACATGAACTGAGAAGGGCTGGAACTAACTTTAATTTGCTGCCTTACAAGATGAGCTGCTGTTTTGCTTTTAATATTAAGAAGGTGTAGCTATAGCTCACTTTGGTTAATGCAGATGTTCAGATAAATTAATATAATTACAGTGAAGACTTATCGAAATAATAAATTATTCTGCTTTTGAAGTAGCCATTTATTCGTGTATTTAAAAGGGAAATATAGATGCATAAAGGACAAGATATTGTCATGTAATTTCAATATAATTATACATAGGTATTTACAAAAGACCATTAAAATTTTTCTAAAAAGGAAAAAAATGGGTTTCTGAGAATACAATTTTGAGTGTAGTACAGGGAGGGTCTTTGCAAGCAACTCTGCCAATCTTGGAAAAGCTGTATTTTTAATTTTTAATTTTTTTTCCCTGTAAAAATCAAAAATGTACATTTGAAATTTAGAACATAGAGAAGAAGAAAGATCCTCTCAGGCCATGGGTCAGAGAACCAAATCTGTCTGTAGACTATTTGCTGTGCTGTCAAGTTGAACTGGTCATTGAAGCAATTTATCTAAGGTTATTTTCATGTTTCCATTTTCCTTTATTTTGAGTAATACAATTTAAAATCCATCCGGATAGTTTTTCTCTGCCATGAGAGGAGGAAAGTCTGGGTAAACATTTTGTATCCTAGATGCTGGTATCATAAATTACCAGCTTTAGTAAGGTCCAGTAAAACCTTTCACATTCAGACCCTGTTTCTGCATCTTCTTTCCAGCACTGCAATGCTGATGAGTTTGAAAAATGCATAGAAGTTAGTGTATGTGAAATTTCTGTTTGTTTTCATATCATGTTAAATCCTCTGTCACTGTGTCCCCAAACCATGACATTCAAGCTCTGTTTGATGAAGGCTCAGAAGGAGGAAGGTATCTGCTGGGGTGCAAAAGATCTCACAGTGCCAATACCTTAAAGTGTAGGCATCATCTTTTCTCTTCTACTTTTGCTTTGGAGTTGTCATCTCTCTTAAATCTTGGCAGATTAGATATTTTAGCTGAAAATGTATTTAGTGTTTTAAAGTAGTTAGTGAGGTTTCTTTCCTTGTTCAGCAAGTGTTTGTTCAAATGCTTGTTCAGAAATGTTGTTTTCTGAAAATTGTTACCCACAGAAAGCCAAAAACCTTTTTCTTTTCCTTCTCAAAAACCTATTGCCTGACCTCATTCTCGAAGACTATTTAGTATACTGAATTTGTATCTGTATTTTCATCGTGTTTAATGGCATGAACTGAGCATCATGATCCAATTTTATTTGGTGCTGTAAAAACACAGATGGGAAAAGCAGGTCCCCAAAATATGCAAAAGACAACTACCAGATGGACAAATTTCAGTTGCGGAATACGAGGAATGGATTAGCCAATGCAAGTGCATATTGCTGGCAGAGGTTTCAGTGCAGACTTGGGTTAGACTGTGACTTCAAATGAAAATTTGTTTCTAATCTGAAAAGTGCAGTTGGTAGGGCATTGGTGGTTAGGCCAATGAATCTGGATGCAATTTCACTGCTCAAAGATTCTGCATTTGTGCAGTTTTTAAATTTCTTTTTTCCAAGTTTCTATGGTCTAAGTGTTTAAATGGTTTCCTTGCTCAAGTTTTGTATTCAGTTTGTGACGTGTCAAGAATTAGTAGCAAGAAGAAGAAAGGTGCAGGTTGCCCAAGTATTCTGAAGGCAAAATGAAGTAGAAAATTAAAGATATTTATCTCCATTATTCTTTTTTAAACATATTATTAACAAATCTGAAAGTACAAAGAAATTGATAAGTTATTATTCAGACTGTGAGAGCAATATATATTTTAATGGGAAGGAAAAAAGTAGCCTGCTGCTTGCATACTGTAATCCTCTCTGCTTTTTTTTCTGGAATAAATGAGATTGCAACTGTTCTGTGGATATCCCTGCCTATTCCAAGCAGTTGCTAGATGCTGTGATGTGTTTTCATGGCAGACGGTACCAGCTGATGCCAGGAGAGAGGTCAGTAATGACCAAAGTAGATTTCCAGTGACAAGGAAACATGAATTGCCTCACAAGCACAAACTATTAATGGCATTAAATTAAACCATGATTTTTTAGTAGTTGTAAATGTTAGATAAATTTTAAAGGAAAAAAAGCAGAGATACTGTAAGAATTACATTCCTGAATATGTGATGTGTGGGATGACATTCTTACTGTCATTCAGTGCTGCTTCCCTTGTAAGCTTCACTCAGTGAAGAGCTTTTTATAACTTGGTTGGCAGCTTTTTCCCTGCCTCAGAAAGAAAGCTGTAGACTGCTTCTCTGCTATTGCAATCTCCAAGTCATGCCTGCTGGGCAGGTTTACAAACATGCTGTGGCAGCCAGCACACCAGACTGTCCCCATGTGCCGATTCCTCTGCTGTCCTGGTGGGACCCCCCCAAGCCCTGGCAATGCCTCTGGTCCTGCAGGGACCTCAGGGAGCGCTGGGTATTACAGAGGAGTCTCAGGACATGAAACCAGGTCTCTCAAATCTGCTCTCTTTTGCTTCGTGATTCCTGTTACTGACTCAGTCAGTATTTGGTTCCTCAGTAAGCCCTAGGGGGGGGAAAAAAAAAAGAAAGGATAGTAGTCATGTGGATTAGAAATGCTTTGAGCTCCTTGGGCTCAAAGCCACCCAAAACTTCCCTGCCTCCCTAGGCTGCACACTGCTCAAAAGGTAGAAACATAGACCACTTTCATAAAGAACTGGAAAGTAGTGCCATGTATAACCAGAGCAATAATACTTATTTCTCTTCTTTCAGAGAATTAGTAGTCGTTGTGCTTAAAATAAACCTCCGTATTGTCAATTCAGCCAGCTCAGCTGGCGTCTTCTTATCAGTGATCAGTGTACGTCAACTGCCCAGCTGCAAAGAACCTTTTTTTGGTCAAAACAACTATAAGAGTAACCACTGAGAATTGTTTCAGCTCCTGTTGTACTGATTCAATTACTGCATCTTGTACTTTAAAATGTATTTGTAAACCTCAGTTGTAATGTTCCATATTAATACTTTAAAAATACTCTAGACAAACTGTTGGTTGTCCAGGAACATTGGACTATCAGGTAATCCTGATGGATTAATGTGTTTGTTATAAGTGTAATGAAGCGTGTTTTACCTGAAAAGGTTTTAATTAGGAAAGCATCAGAGGTTTGTATAACACAAAACCATTAATCTGAAAATGGAATTACAACAGAACCATATGAACACACCTCAGCATCTAAGACCAAATTTGCTATAATTATAGAAAATTACATAGTCTGTTTAATACATAAATTGCAAGATAATTAAATTAGGGGTCGTCTATTTGAATAACAGTGATTGTTTTTGGAAAAAAAAGGACACTAACACGCATAATGGAGTGGAAAAGGGGTTATGATAAAAGCTTTTCAAATAGCCTCTGCTGATACAGTCTTCAGCTGAAGCTGAAAAAGGCAAACATGGTCTTGAAGAATATTTCTAGAAAGACCAACGTTAAATCAGAATAGTTGTAGAATATACTTCTGTGCTCTCAGTGTGTAGATTTAGGAAGTTTTTGTAATTCTTAGACAATGATGTTTTATAAAAGGTCTCAAAGCTCATTTTGAAAATGGTTTTGCTTTATGTTCTAACCTCTTTCAAGCATAAAATGTACAATAGAAGGGCAAAAATTTCGCTAATGGAAGGAGTGACTTAGTGACAAAAGTAGCTCTGTAAGTAACTGGCTTTCAAAGAGAAAGGCTAAATGTGTTAATGATAACAGTTATAAAAGTGTGTCTGTTCCGTAAACTCAATATTGTTTACTTATTTAATGAAAACCATGTCTGTGAATATCCAATTAGATCACAAAATAATTAGTGTTACATATAACCAAGAGAGTTCAAAAGACATGAGATGATTTGTAGCTTCATATTATCGGGGCTTGACTATTAATTTAATTTGTTTTGTAGCTTCCATACATCTTGTAGTGGTTTTGGAAAAGTTGGTGTATTTTTCCCTGCAGCATGGATCTTTGAAAAGTAATAGCATGTTTTGTCATTTTTGCCCAGGAGCGATGACCTAGGTAAGAAAAACGATGCATCAGATGACCTCATGCAAGGTTTTGGGGCTTACTGTGATTCTGATGCAGAGCCAGATTCTGAGTTACTGTTTGCTTTCTGCACTAGCTCAGTGGTCAGTGCCCAAGTCCAGATGTTCTACAGCTTTGTATCTCTCCTGCTAACATAAGCAGGCTTGTACTTTATTTTGAAGGACAAGAGTAAAATACAGTATCTGTCCCTGTGGACTAGCTATTATCAGCATTGTCTAAATTTGGCAGTTTATTGAAAAGCTTGGCATAAAGCAAAGACTTTTGATAGATTTTGACCACATTCATGACAAATTTTGACTGAAGCTGTGTCAGCAGCTGTAATTCAGCTACACAGTAATGTGCTATGTATTTGAAATTTTTAAATCTCTAATGCTGATTATCAGATTCATTTTGTAATTCGTAGCAAAACCAGATAGAAAAAAAGCAAATTCTTTAAAAGAATGAAAATGTCTTGAAAGGCCTAGGCTTCTTTTCATGTTGCAGCAGATTGGTGGATCACATTTTCAAAGTACATGTTGTTCATCAAAAAGAAAAAGAAGCAATATGCTATCAGAATTCAATCTTTATACATAATTTTCCCCACTTTTGAAATGTGTGTATATATACACATGCACACACACATATAATGTATATTATATACAGATTTCCTGCCCACTGCGTACACATATATACTTACTTACACATGCTTTCCTAAATTAAGAAGTAAAACCCATTTTACCCATTTTAAGGGTAATAAGTGGAAAGTGACATGTTTTGAGATTACAACTGATTGATTAGAAGAAATACAAGTATGAACTCAAGAGACATTAGGAAGTAATGGTTCTAAAGTCTGGTTCTAAAGACATCACAGCAGTTACACAAACATAATTGTATTAAAATGCCTTGACACAAAAATGCTACCTCAGCATATTACTTTCTGAAGACCTCTTGCCTTGTAATATTGTTACAGAACTGCCAATGCAGTAAGTTCTTTGAAAAATCATCCTTCGATATTTTGTATGCCTCAGTGATTCATATGCCAAATGAAATTACCATACATGCTGTAACAGAGCAGCAAGTATTTTATTCATTGAACTTTTTATGTCAGTAGTGAGCGGTATTTATTTTAAACTGCTAATTTTTTTTTTCTTTCCCTTATTCCATTCAAACCAATAATTCAGGCTTGTTTAACTTATACAAAATGACAAATGCAAAGTTAAAATACTTAGCTATATCTATAAAATGTGCACATATTTTTAATATGTTTAAAAGGTATGCATATATATATATATGTATAAAAGATACATGTACAATGTATATGTGTAAGATATCTCCTCTGAGTATGTTGGTCAGCCACTCAACTGTGCAGACAATAGTCTAATACCATTTCGACTTCATGGGGCATTGAAGGAAGAAATTATGGGGTTCCTGCCATGGATACCTCTGCGGAAGGTTTGAATCAGCTCTCTCTGCCCTTCAGTTTCAAAGCATGGTAGTTTATTGTGAAAGAGGGGAGGGGGGAGGAGAACCCTGCCACGAGGCTGCCAGGTGCAGCCCCGTGGCAGAGCAGGAGCATTGGGAGAGTTACAGAGGGAAGAAAAAGTTGCAAGAGAGCAATCTAGCCCGTGCAACCACATAAGACAGATTCCATGATGAATATTCTAATTTCTACTAACCAATCTAGAATGGGATACAAATTCTACATCATTTGCATACAGCCTATGAGAGTCCTCATATTACCATAGCTGTTACATATTTAAATCTTACAAAACTGGTTTTTCTACTTTCGGATCCACTCCAGAGGAAATGCAAGTTTCTGTTGTAACATCATTCAGCTTGAACCCTTTTTTCTCCAGCTATGCACTGGTTGGTATTTCAAAGTTTGTCTTCATTTCTATTTCCTCTGATGCTTCGGCATCTTTTGCTAAGCAATAATTTCCATAAGACCTTCCCATTTCTTCTTCCCCAACAGGGCATCACAGCTGGTCTCCAGCTGCCAGTCCAGAAAGTCTTGGTGCTCACATTGTACTTCTGTCATATCTGTGGCTGGCTCAGGTACTCCAGAACCTCCAAACAGGACTACATGCCTGTATTTAGGTAGATGAATCTAGCGCTGGAGTTTACAAGCTGGAGCTGAATTGTACCCAGGGTGGCATTATTTTGACACATGTTGTGTTACTCTTTACCTGGAGCAGACTTGTGGTCAGGATTTCTGCCTCAGTCAGAGATACAGTTATTTGATTTTGGGGTGTTTTGTATTGTTTGCATTGATTTTATACAGCACATTTTTTCTCACAGTGATAGTCAAGGTGTGAGAACTTAAGCGGATAAGGAAAGGAAATACCGTTCCATCATGCTTGGGAAAACTAAGAAAACTGTAATGCAGCTGAATTACAGAAATATTGGATAGACACAACTGCTTTGAAAAGGCCTGGGGTTTATTGGTACTGGACTGTTATGTTTGTTCAGGTTGCCTGCTTTAGGCCAATAGCCTGGTGTAGATTATTTCATCCTGATGAGCTTCAGCTTTTTACATGAACAGTAATATTGTTTACATTTTTCTACTAACCACAGCACCTGAGAGACAGAGATGTTAAGCCTCAATATCATGATTTGGGAAGCATTTTTATTCCTCCAGTCATTAATGGAAGTATCAAAAAACCCCAAACACTGAAAACTGATCCAGAATATCCAGTTCCTGCCTCGTTTTTTTGTCTGTTCAGGGAAATCATGCACCTTTATATAGTGATTCATTTCTCCTGAGTACCAAAAAATGGGCCAGCTAAGGTCATATGGAAAAAGTTTAAACATGTATTGTTAAGGAAGAGAGATATAAATGATACTTAAATTATGTGGATTATTGTGTGAATGTAAATTATTAAAATTTCCACAAATATTTTTTCTTCCTTATGAGAAATTGTCTCAGTTTAGAGACAAGTTTAGGAGGAAAACACTCTGGAATGAGTGTTTCCTCTAAAAAAAGGGTTCCAACCACCCCTTTTTCTTGGACTAACAAAAAACAAGCTAGCCAAGCAAAAACCCACATGACAGGGCATGCAGGACACTTGGGGAGTGAGGCTTTGAAAAAAACCAAGGCTCCCCTCTTCCCCCCACAACCACCTTAAAGATTCAGCAACCAGTTTAGGGCATAAACCAGGCAATCAGGGAATAGACTAATCATTAAATCACCCTGAGGCAGAATTGTCATAAATATTATAAAAAATCTTAAGTGTAGAGAGCTGCTTTAGAACTTAATCATGTACATGTTTGTCCCTGATGCCTTCAGGACAAAGTGTTAATCAAATGTATTAATGTTTATTGCTGCTTTAGTTTTTTTTTCTTCTCTCATTTGCGTAAGGAGATGTCTGCTGCGCACTTATGTAGTCTAGTTCCTCTAGGCTAGTGAAACATTAGAGTTGCTTCAGAAGGGTAATAAAACATATGGGTCGACTCTGCATAGTATTAGACAAATTGATTTTTTTTCTTTCAAATTAACCAGGGGATATTTATTTCATTATCTTCTCTTAAAAGTTACATAAACAGAGATTCTCAATCTCAGATCTCCAAGATGGTCTTTTTTTTCTTTTTTTACTTCCTTTGTTTCAGTCTAGACCTTAATAAAAAAAGTTTATTTAGAAAAAAAAAATCTGTCTTGCTGGATGGTTATTCTATGTGCCTCATCTTTAAATTAAAAATTTATTTTCTCTTTAGATTAAAAATTTATTTTCTATTCCAGTATATTTCTAATATTAACTTTTCCATTAGAAGTAGGATTTTAGGTTAATGTTAAAGAAGACAATGCATCATGAGTAATTTTAAAACTGTTGGTTCATCTTAATCTTGTCAATGAAGAGCTTAGCACAGGTTGTAAAACTTGACTGAGAAGCAGATGGACTCTTCATAATGCACTGTGCATAAACTTGTGTCATCATGGCCTGTGCTGAATGCAATTGTGAGCTACATCTTGGACTGCAAACCATACAGTTACGTTTTTATTTTTACTCTTCCTTTCAATTCTGTTTTCCACCATCTGGAGCTGTGTGTAAATTCATATCCATTCTGAGTTAAAATTTGACAGAAAACATTAACTCTCTTATGAGGGAAGTTTTGTGTACTAGGAGCTGTTCCTCAATTAGCCTTCTGTACACCACTTTCCTCCACTAAATCATTAGGAGTTTGCACATGCAAATGCCAGCCTCCTGTAAAGTCTATGAAAAAGCTGTGCAGGGGTCAACCAGGTGTGCCTCCTGAGCCTTCCCTGTCGATCAAGCAGGGATAACAGAAACCTCCAAGTGCTTCATGGACACCAATACTTGTTCTTACCCTTTTTACCATGAAGTAAGTGTGCCTTCACAACAGTTATTGAAAACATGTCCCAGGAACAGTGGCTAAAAAGAGCTGCATATAAAAATAACAACATTTTAGAGTTTCCTCTCAAACCAAAATATTCTCATGCTTTTAATCTTCTCCAAATGCCCTTCCCATTTTTCCTTTCATGACAGTTTATGAGAGTCAGACAAAAAAAGGAGAAAGGAATCAGAAGTATTCAAGATCTTCAAATTTAAACCATTTGTGTATCTACATAGAGAAAACTTCATAGCAAATCAAAGGGTCTAAAACACAAAACTGTATAATAATTAATGTAACTCTAACAGATATTACAGAAAATTGGGAATGTATAGTCTATTTGAGAACACACCTTAATTACAGAGAAACTGACAATGGGAAAAACAGACTAAACAGGAAGTTCTTCGAGCACTCCAAAATTAGATGCTGTACACCAAAATATGACACCTGTCACCATTTATATTGTTGTATTTGTTCACATTGTTGTATTCATGGATATGGTTAAAAAGAGAAAGAAGGAGATTCTATTGACAAAAAAAAAAAAGATTTCTTGTTATTTCAGTGAGTAAAATATAGATAACAGGTCCATCAATCCTTCTAACCTTAAGTCTATTCATATCTGCAAAGTCTTAACATATTGATGTAAAACTCTTTTAGATAATGATTAAAACGTTTTTATTTTATAGAGATTTTATACTAAGTACACTGAGATACCGCCATTAAAGGAACATAATGTATGGAAAAATGTCACAGAATGGTTCTGTATATTGTTAATAGTGAAATAAAAATATTCAGAATGACAGGACATGGCTGAAAGATAGGAAAACTGCATGCAGTGTGGTATGCAAAAAAATGTGAGTTTTCATAAATTTGTTTTTATTTTTTCCCCTGATATTTTTTCACTGAAGAACAGTTCTAAGATGCCTGAAGTGTTGTCAAATGTAATTCACAAGATAAGAAAGGTTCAGCACATGCTATTCTTTAAATGTATTTCTTGAAGCTTCAGAAAACGCTGTGGATGCCTGTAGACAATCATCGTTTAGCCCTCCTGGAAGAGCAGTGAGAGTAGATCACATGTAGTCATAATGATGCTCTGTTGCCAAAGGAAAGCCTGTAGACAGACTTGGCAGTCTCCTGGATCTCAGCAGTAACAATATCTTTCACGGTCTAAGTCAGGCCTTTCACACTATCCTGAATGTTCCAGATGAACTGAGAAGACATTTGGATTTCATGCTTTAACTGGGAGAGGCATTTTTAACGTTTTTTTGCTAGCATTTTATTGAGGTTATTTGTCTGCTCACCTGGGGAAGTTCTCAAACCTGTCACTCATGAGACTACTTGGAAGGCATGATTAGATAGCTCCTAGAAATGAAAGATGTAAACAGTGTCATAAATGATTACTGTCTCTTGAGACATCCTCGTTTTGCCAGAGGAGTAGAATGTTGCAGCTGGACAAGTGCAGCCTCATTCTTGATTTCAATTGTGATGACTTGCAAATATAGGAAATAGGTAAACATGCTGTGTCCAGAGGGCACATAAAAATGACCTAGTAATAATAAGCAGCAAATCTCATTTCACTGTACCTCAGAAATGGTTTTTCTTTATAAAAATTCAGGGTGAGATAACAAGTGGCAAAATGCCTGTAGCATGCTTAAGGATAGTACAGTGTTTTCTGGTTTTTTCATTTGCTGGGTGTCCTAACACAGACTTTTGAATTTACAGATTTGCTGTGTCTTCAGTCAAAATTAGAGATTATGTGGCCTGTTAACTCTGATAGCTTTTAATAGATTAAATATTTTTCTTTTTTTCTTCATTTCTCAAAATTTTCACTTAAGTAACATTGTACCTTTAGTTTTCTGAAATAAATGAAATTGCTAAAGATAAATGATAAAATCCTGGCCAACACAAAATTGTCTTTGCAGTGTACCTAGGATTCACATCAAGTTGCTGAGTCTTCCTTTCAGGACAAAATTACAGATTCTAAAGAAATTCACAGAGCACTCCTATATATTAATAAGAAAGGTTATTTATTGTTAACAGCAAAACTCAATGTGGAGTTGTAGAATGCACTAAAGCGAAAAATTACCAAAACTTTACATTTCCTCAGCTTTATTGCTCTAGGTGACTTGAAGTATGGAGTTCTTTCTATCTTAGAGGATTTTTTTTTATCTTGTTTTAGCCTTTTATCTGAATATATTCAGCACATTTTTAAGGTTTGAGGGTTTAGAGTCAGGCCAAAGATCATGGTTAGTGTGGCTGTTGTATTCAGCACCTAAAAGAAAGTGTTTTTCATAGAATCACAGAATGGGTTGGAATGGACCTTGAAGATCATCCAGTTTCAACCTCTCCCCTCTGGGAAACATCTTCTGCTAGACAAGGTTTCTCAAAACCCCATCCAAACTGGGATTGAACACTTGCAGGGATTAGGCATCCATAATTTATCTGGGAAACCTCCTTCAGTGCCTCATCACCCATTAAAGAATTTCTGCCTAGTACCTAATCTAATGCCACCCTCTTTCAGCTTAAAGCCGTCCCCCCGCGCTCTTGTTAAAAGACCCTCTCTGGCTTTCCTGTAGCCACCCTCTAGGAGCTGGAAGGCTACTAAAAGCCTTGTCTTCTCCTGGATGATCAGCCCCAACTCTCTCAGCCTGTCTTCATAGGACAGCCCTCTGATCATCTTTGTGGCCTCCTCTGGACTCATTCCAAGAGGTCCACATCTTTCTTGTGTAGGAGGAATTTTTATATGTTCAAATGGAATGGGAGCCAGAGCAAATAAATCGTTTTCTAATAATATTCCTAGAAAAACTGACATTTCAAAAATGCTGACTAGGGCAGACAGATTCTGAAAATTCCATCAGGAAAGATTGTTTAACAGATAATTTTAGAGAAAATATCTTTTGACAAAATATGAGTAAGGACCAACTTAGTCTTAAATATCACTAGTTTAGTTCTGTATTTAAAAAGGGTTTTTTTGAATTGATTTTGCACCTTTATGGTTCATCAAAAAGACCTCTGTTTGGTTTCCTGTAGAAATATACCTGAAAAGATGAATAGCAGAATCACAGCGTTGTTCAGATTTTCATAATTTTGGCTTCATGAAGTGAGGGAAGTGTATGAGTGTGTAAATCAGCACATACAGGTAGCCAAGGCAACCACCAAGCCAGAGCTAAAATGCAAGGAGTAGATTTATTTCATGACCTTGCAAACAGCAATGGGTGGCAGAGACACACGGGGCATAGGCTCCGTTAGGCTTAGTTCATCCTAGCAGCAAGCAGTGGGCACTGGGGCCTTGCTTCCTGCCCCACTATAACAAAGGCTTCCACATCTGTGAGAGTGTCTTATCTCTCCACAAGAATTCTACTTCTCTAAATAGGCAGAGGGTAGACCACACTAGGCGTAATAAATGGAGTTTTCCCACAGTGACATTTTTATTTATAGCAATTTTTAGCATTTTCAGCTGCAAGGTCACTTTGAGCAAAACTATTCCCTCCTCCTTGCCAGATCTTCCAGTTTTAACCCTTTCCTCCCAACAATGAGGTAGAACACCACAAAACTTTTGTTTTTTCTGGTTTTATTTTTATAATTGTAGTTGGATTTAACACTTCTGAATTCGATAGATTAATAAATGGCACAGTCTTGAGGTGGTCTTTTCAGAGCTCTCCATCAGCTTTAGGAGTGTTGCCATGCTAAGTTCTGAGCTGCTGTGGGCAAAGATTGGTTATTGGAATGCCAGTTTGTGATCTGTGAAATGTGAAGCAACCAGAGCACCATCAAATTCACCTTTTTCCTTACGGCTTAAACTTCACATCCAGAAGTGGAAGTGATATTGTCATTCTGCAAGTCTCAGTTAAAATGTCATGAGGCCATTTAGTGGTGGAGACTCCATTTCCTAGTATCTGTGTCCTCCTGTGGAAGTTAGAACTTTATACTGGTTTTTACTCATCCACAGAAATAAAGGGCCAAACTGGTTTCTTGAGTGAAGAATGGCTAGAAGGAGATCTAAGAAGATCTACACATTTATATGGTGCATACAAGTGTTCTCATGTGACAGTCACGGATGTCAAAAGGTTCTTAAAGTTATAATTTTAGTGTATGTGTGGGGGGAAATCACTGCAAATCCCTTAGAGTTGTGTATAGATGAAGAGATGTCAAAAGAGAGAAGCTGGTCAGTATATACAAGAGAAAAATTATTCAGGACACCATCAGCACACAAAAATGAGCAAGATGAAGCTATTTACACTCTGAAGTCAAGCGTAATTTTTTTTATTCAGTAGCTTCCAACCCATCTCTTGAACTGAATCACTCAACAATATTGTAGGTTACCATTTATTCTGTCTTCCTTGCTTTTTTTATTTTCTACTGAGAGCAGGAAAGAACTATGGAACAGTTATTTTCATGACACTGAACAGTTGATTTTTGTTCCTTTTTCAACTATATTGACCATTATAGTGATATATAAATAAAAATACACTCTTCTAGAAAAGCTAAAATTTAAGAAAACAGTAAAGAACTTTTGTTCAAATGAATGATGAAAATGTCCTTTTTGTCTGGAGATTTTACTGGTAAATCTTCTTTCTCTTCTTCTTTCTCTGCTCTTTGACATTTAGCTGCTAAATTCAATAGCTTTCATTAGGAAGAAGGTACTATTTCTGAAGAAGAATGTGACTCTTACTTTCCTTTTGCCTTAAGATTTGGCACTGGCATTATTTATACTTTTTATCCAATAAAGAGAAGCTTTCTGGAAAGTGATTCATGTTCTGTCTTTTTAAAGAATACAGTGGCATATACTCCCCTCAAAGGAAAATAAAAGAAGGATTTTTAGGCCTTATTTATGTCATGCCTCTCCTCTTTATATAATTTTAATGGTTCCTTCAGCTTTTATGAAATGGAGGCTTTATTGACTAGTCAGCCTAAAACACAGTGCTAAATATTGTAGATTAGCAAAATAAGTTGATTGCTATTTTGCCAACTAGATGTCTGAAAAATATGAAACTCATCATTGTGATCATCTAAGGAGAAATCTCATTTAGTCTCTGAATGATCTATAGCAATGTTACTTTTTGGTTTTGTTTGCATTTATTCCAGAAGCCAAAAGAAGAAGTACAAAAAAATTAATCAGGGGAGAAAGGGCAATATTTTAGGAAAATTATTTATTACTTTGATTGAAATAATAGTTCATTCCTTCCAATTTTGAGGGTTTTTTAGGTGGATCTTCCTTCTCTAAAATAAACAATGGGTTGCAGAGTCAAAGTCCATTCTTCCTTCATATATATGCTCATGGTGTAGCAAGAATTAATATTGGCTGTTTGCATGCTGTATTTCTTTTCCAAAAACACCCCTTAAACTTGCTAGTTAGTTGCAAATAACAAGAAAATAGCAGAAGCCTCCAGACACACAACATGTTAAGCTAATTCATATTTTTAGAGTAACAACTGTAGCTGTCCTTAGGACAGCCAAACAAGGAAGAAGTTTTCCAGCTAAGGAGAGAGAACTCGTGCTAAAAGGCGAAAGGCTACTACTGTAAATAAATTTATTTTCAGATGGAATTTAGGTGCTTCTTACGTGCAGAATAAAATTTTAAGGTCTCAGTGGAAGAGTTAACAGCTGCAGTGTTGGTGAAGCTGGGCATTTAGTTTCTGTCTCCAGAATCAGAGTACCAGTCAACTAGTACAATTTTTTAAAAGTTGGACTATTAAGAGAAATGTTTCCTTTCTAGGTATTTAAAATGTGCAGTTTCAAGTTTTGTATACAACTGAGTTGATTAATGTTTTCTTCAAAGAAAGCTGCAGGGATTATGTAATCGTCTGACTGCAGATGCCAGTAAACACTATAAAACTCCTGATAAATTCACAGGAATGGCTACCATACAGCAGAGACTGTGAGGCCTGAGTTACATCACTGAAAACAGGAATTATCAATCAAAATAATTTCCTGAGCCAGAACATGCCTTATTCTGCTGAAGAAGGAAAATTCACACCCATTTGCACCAGAACAGGAGTGGTGGAAAAGAGAAAAAGCCAAAGTTCACATGAATCTGAGAAGGTTTTATGAAATCACAGAATCATTGAGATTTGAAGATGCCTCTGGAAATGAACTAATCCAACCTATGTCTCAAACCAAGGTCAGCTACAGCACATTGCTCCTGTTGAGTTCTGAGGGTCTCTGAATATGGAGTCTCCACAAACTCACTGGACAACATGTGCCAGTGCTTGATCACTCCCACATTCCTAATGTTTGGAGGGAGCCTCCTATGTTTCAGGTTGTTCCCGTTGCCTCTGGTCCCATAACTGAGCACCACAGAGCAGAGCTTGGCTCTGTCTTCTTTACACGCTCCCTTCAAGGATTTCCATACATTGATGAGATTCCCCTGAGCCTTTTCTTCAGCAGTTCCTTCTCGTCAAGCTGAACAGTCCCATCTCTCACAGCCTTTAAAAGAGGGATGCTCCAAACCCTTCATCATTTTTGTGGTCATTTTTTGGCCTCCCAGCATTCAAACTCCTAGTCTTTTTTCAAGGATGTATGTAAAAGTAATAGTGAAAGCCACTCTATATAGCTTACTGTGAGAGGAGTAAGGCAAATTACAAGCACTTGCTTTTTCAAGAATCACACTGTGTCTTCATTAAGCTTTAATGTATGGATAAACTTCAGGTGATGTTAACCAGTCTCTTGTTGCTTGGACAGCCAAAAGAATGACAGGGTGAAATTGGTCAGAGAATCTTCTGTGGCTGGGAGGAAGCAAAGGAAAAATTATTAATTCATAAAAAGGTGGGGCCCAGACTTAGCACCTTTGAAGCTCTTTCAAACTATTTCTTAATTCCATTTCAAGCAGCGCTGAGTTTTAGAATGAGCTGAGAAGGGTTTATGTATGGAGATGTATAACACTCACATCAAGAGAAATGTTCATAGCTTATTGCATCTTTTAAGGGCCTTGTAAAGCCCCAGTACTCCCTTAGCAAGTTTATTTAAAAGGTGCTTAAGGTACTACTTTTTCCTGAGGTGATCACACAGGAGAAACAATGTTCTCAGAAGGTTAAAAAACAAACTTTACTGTCAAACTCTAGAAGGTCAGGAAGTTGGCAAAATTTAAAGCAAACATTCAATCAAAATAAAGCATTTCACAAAGCATTGACTTAGCAAACTCTAACCCATCCAACCTTAAATGGCACAGAAAAAGAAATAGGGAGTAGAAAAGACAGAAGCAGAGAAAGAAATGCAAGGTATAACTACTCCCTCTTGGATTCTAGCATGGAAACAGTGCAGGATTGTAGAAAGCGAAGGATTTTTGGATGAAACTTAACCAGATGTTTTTGTGCAAATCCTATGTGCGCCACTAGAATGAACTAGAATGAGTGTGTATTAAAAGCTTCCAAAAACTCAGCAGAAAGTGTTTAGCTCTGTAGAACCCTTAGCTGCAGTGTGCTGAATTGCTAATGTAAAAGATAGCCCACAATGCACTTACACATGCCCAGGAACTTTCTTTGTCATTCACAGACAGACAATTTGGAGGTGGATAGCCCCATCCTTTTTAGAGAGAAATTGGCAAGGTGATGGATCATTTGTAGTGCCAGTTTCTTTGTAGCTAAAACTATACTAAGTGTTCAGATGAAGCTTGCAAGTTACAATTTGGTCAGTACAGAAGCCAACTTCACAGCATCTGGGCCACTGGTTGATTTCCTTCAACACTGGTGTTGAACATCCGGGGATGTGCTTTGTTTCCTTTGCAAATGTTGACACTGTTTAACTAATGATCTGAGCAAACTTACCTTAACATATTTATGTGTATGAGTATATATGCACACATACACACATACAGAAGACACGTGCACACCAAACATGCTGTAGCGTTCCTAAAGCCCTCTACTCTGCCTTTCTACAAGTTTTTGGTCACAGAAATCTTGCTGAAGGAACTTTTGTTGGCACATGTGAAAAAAAAAAAAATCAATGTGTCCTCAAACAGCTGTTTCTATGTAAAATATATTAATGTAGTTAATTAGTATTGACCTTTTAGAATATTCATCATGCCATTGCTTTATTATCCTGAAAGTTCACTTTAAAGGAGGTATAGCTGGTCCTGCAGTGAGAGGCTGAAAGAAAACGCAGTTGGGTCTTAATTTTATGCTAAAGTAACTGGTTTCTGCTGGATAGCCTTAAAATGCATCATCATTATACATACCATGTTTATTTTATGCTACTGTAAACTTTCTTAGATTATATTATTCTTTAAATGATTAGTTTGGTAGAACATGAAAATTGCTTATACTGAAATTGCCTAATAGTCATACTTTAGAATATTTTCATGCAAAACCAAATGTTTTTATCCAAATAAGCAAAGTAATAAAGATTCCTCAAATACCATTCCCTGTCCATTGAAGAATAATCATCAGGAGTACTATTAAGAGTATTTTAATACCCTGTGTGAATGATTTCTAATGAGTGTTCAGTCACCTTGTGTAAAGATGCATAAAGGTATTGTTGCTTACTTGAGTTTCCCTGTTTTCTGTTAATATTTTTCTGGAGCTTTACTGTGCAGGCTTCATCTGCTGTTTTAGAAATAAGCTCAAACTTGATGATCTAATAGTAAACCTCTCAAAAAAAGAGCTGATACAGGTCATAGCCGTGAATATTTTTCTATTCCTCCCATTTAGACTTTCCACATAAAAATGAAAAACCTTTGAGATACTGTTTTTATATCCAAGTTACAAACAAGAGGTGCACACAAATGACTGAAAATCTACATGTCTTCATATATATATATATATATATATATATATATGTATGTATAAAATGCTTTGTTTTCAGAGTGCTTCCCACTGCACTGGAAGCTTGCACCTTGCAAAATGCTAGCCTGGATTTCTGCAGTTTTCAAATTAGTATTTCTATAATGGGGTTATTCCAGTGTATCTTGCCTAACTAGCTGGTGGCACTACTAGATTTTCCAGTTTACAAGTTACTAGCTACCAAAGGTAGGTTTAGGGGACAGTTACTCCAAAACAGCCACCATCTCAGAAGGGTTAATTCAAGAGTTTGAAGGTCTATGAGGTCATGTAGTGAAATAAACAAATTTGTCTTGTTTTCATATTAGTATCAAGTATATTTGATAATCTCCAAGTTGCCATTAAAAAATGCATCTGATTTTATAAATGTAAACAGAGTCAGTGAAATTACTGCTCTGACATTTTTACACAGGCTGGAAAAGGAATAATTCATAAATCAAAAGGCTTGTAGTGGGTCACTCAAGTGCAGGAACAAACAATGTTCTGCCGCACCACTGTTTCCATCTCTACGGCAGCAGCAGGACAAACTTCCTTTGGATGGGAGGGCTGTCTTAATCATCTCTCCAATAAGTCAAAGAGGTAAACAAATGTGGGAATTGGGAAGAAGCGAATGTGTATATAACTCCAAGAGAGCACACAGAGAAATAGTCTATAAACCCAGTATGTTTAAGTAGGAACAGATGCTCATTAAGGACATACAATGGGAATGGAGGACAGCAGGATGCCTGAGACTGTATCCGGGAGCTGGATATACAGAGAAATCTGTGATTCCATGTTCACTCATATAGCTTAAATATAGATTACTATAAACATTTGCTACTGTTTTCTATTTTACATTTGCTTTAAAGTTTTTTTTAATTCTACCCTAACTGAGTTAAAGAAAATGTTGAGGTACATCAAAATGCTTCTCACACATTCAGGGGAGAAAGAAGGCTTGGGCTGATGGAGACACTTTTTACAATGACCTACCTTTGCAACAAGTTATTTTCAGGCTTGACATATAGGCATAACCTGTCCCAGTCTGAAAATTAGCATCTCAGAAGCCAGGAAAGGGACTTTCCCACTCAGAGATAGGTGACATTTGGGAAGATTCTTTTAATGTGAAAGTAATAGAAAGTTCACGTGAATGTCCCAAACCGCAAAGGTTCTTACAGTTGTTCATACTTGAAAATAGGTTCAAGACAGCCATTTACTAATTGTATTTTCAAAACTTACCACAGAAGGCCGCACTTTGCCCTTAGTCCCTGTGTGCTGCTGTTCTGCTGTACAAAACAATTCTGACTGGATCACATGAGAGTAGAAATGGTCAATTTGGGTGGAGCTAGGCAGGTGAATAGAAGGATATATAGAGATATGTGTATTCCCCTGAATTAGTTTGTTCTTCAGTGTCTGGTTTAGGTTCCAGGATCAGGCATCAAATAAAGCATAATTAAAACTCCTAACCTGATTTTGCCACTGCTGTTGTTCCTGCTGCTGCCATTCATACTGTCAAAGGACAATTAATCTCATTAGCCAAATGAAAGTACTTTTTAGGGGATGCAAATTCAATGCATCTTACTCAGCACTTGGTCTGTCAAAAAGGTAAGCAATCTCTGACTGGATGCGAAGACTTTACACTTCCCATGGGCAGTAAAGCAGTGAATTTTTAACCAGTGCCATGCTTCTTTCTATACCTGATGATTAATGTGCTGGTAAAAACTTCATGCACGCTTAATCATTCATAACCAAATATAACTGATTCTGTGCTGCTAAAAGCTTCAGTATTTATAATTAAATGACAACAATGGAAAGAAACCAGCAAAATCTGGAACTAGACAGTTTGAAAGCTTAATAATAATAATGTTTAAATCTTCCTCCATATTGAACAGTGGTATTTAAGGGGATTTCTTGGTTGGTTTTATAATGATAGAGGGACAGGTCCTTCAAAGTATTTTCTTGGGTACACTCTATTTCCTTGACTAGGGAGAAAAAAAAAAATGGGCAATGCAAGAGCTGCTAAACATCTTCACAGAAATATATATTACAGAGTTTGTTTGAAGCCATGGACATGAATTTTCAGCATGTAAGTTTGAAGAAAATGCTCAAGAAGACAGCTTGTTGGCTGTGAAGATTGTAAGGGGGAGGGGGAGTCTTGAGATTCTGCTTTCTCATCTAGGAGCTCTCTTTTGCTAAATTAGGGTGTTCATCAGAAATACATTCTTTTCAACATTACAAGACAGTCCTATTAGTTGTTCCTTCACTTTCCTTACCTTAGAAGAGAAGGAAATTTAACTTTAATCTCCCAGCATGTGTGAGAGGGCTTCAGCCTCTGAAGGACTGGATAGAAGCATGTGCCTGTTCTCAGGTCACAGCCTGAGTGCAAGCTCAGATTAGAAAAAAGACAGCTCATGAATTCTGGCTAAATTTAGACTGACCTGTTGTTTCTCATAAATTCAAGAATACAGACTCATTATTTTTCAAAGTGTTACTTCCTATAACTTTTATGATTTAGCACAACTCATCAAACGTTGTTTCTCTTAAATAAAAACAGTATTACCTAAAACATATATATGTATTTAAGACAATTTGCCTATGGATATAAACTGTTTCCTGAGAATGTTTGGAATGATACTTCTACTACTTTCATGTAATCCAATAAAAGAAATAAATACACCCACTTTTAAATCCATGCTTTTAAACGGACCTTTTACTGTTTCATTCAGTTGGGAAGATGTCAAGCAGTAGTAGAGGGGAATAAATTACAAGATGTTGCTACCCTGTGGGTTTTTTTTTTCCTTTTTTTGTGTTCCCCCAAAGCAGGTGTAATAGATGGATCAGTGGTCTAATTTATTAATTCCCTGAAGCTTGAAAGAGATATCTTAGGGCAAAAGAATGTGGAAGCTATCTGAAGCAATGGAGTATTCAATTATTTATTTGCCTCTGTCCTTAAAAACTGCTCCAGTTCCAGATCTTCCCATTTCTCTTATATAATTAATGGGGGTATAAAATACAGCTCAGAGATTTGGCTGGATTTGAAAGCACATATACTTTTTGATCACCATAAAAAGTCCATAGCCATATGCACACCAGCTTCTGCTTATTTGGTCAGCAAATACTTGATGTTTGTCATGTGTTCCACTGTGTCCTGAAAGTGAAGACACTTGTTTCACCAAACACATTAATTGTAAGTGCAATTTGCAGGAACATATCTGCATAGATATTTAAAATGTATGTATAAATTTGCAACTGGGTGTATTTATAACATATTTTTTAGGTCTAAAGCGTTATTTTAGCTTAGTTGTACTGAGATAGACCTCAGAAAGTGACATATTCATATCAGTTTGTCACCATAGGCAATGTTTTGTGTCAGAAACAGAAATCTTCTCTCCAAAATGCAGATTGGACGATGGTATGTTGTTGGAAAGTAAAAGGTTGAAGTATGTTCTTCTGGCTGAAGAGAGTGTTGAACCCAGATCTTCCATTTAAGGGGTAGACTCTAAGGTGAGAACCACCACTGCATTCATCAAGTATTTCTTTGCTTCTCCTTCTTGAAAAAAATTAAGAAATCAACTGATTGCCTCAAATAGGATGTGTGAAGTCATTGCTGTGTCATTGCAGAAATTCCAAGTTGTTCATCCCACCACTTCATAAATGCCCAAATAGATTCCAGATCCCATCTCTCTTCTGCTTTTGGGGTTTTTTTAGCTTGTCATAATCAACTATCAACAGATGCTTTATTCCTAGACACTCTCTTTCCCTCACCAACGGGAGAGCCCAGATGGGAATAGGTAGCTACAAACTCACACAGCCCATGCTCTGAACCAACTTGGCATCAGAATTGTGAAAGTAAAACTCTGAAAAATCAGTGGCTAGACTTCTGTAAGTATTTTTGTGCCAAGGATTATTTTAAATATCAGCCTTTGTACAGCTGAGGGTACAAAACCCCGTCATTTGATACCTGTGGAACTTTGGCTCCTAAAGGCACAGGGGACTTTGAAAGACATTGACTTCTGCATGCATTCACTGCAGTAAATTGTAGGTATTTGTTATATTATAATAAAAATAAACCTGGTGTCAAATAAGATTTAAAAAACATATCAGATGTTTGTGGGTTTTGGGGTTTTTTTGTTTTTTGTTTTTAAAGCTGATGTTGGAGACAGATGAATGTGATAAAGAATATTTAGAACATCATTACTAGATTAGTCATGGGTGTCACATATATTATTACCCATACTGAGGAAAAGTGAGTGTGTGTTTATGAAATTAATTAACTGATTTGTAGACTAAGAGTTATCCAAGAAATATAAAAAACTAAGTTATATGGTTGAACACAGAATGTACTTTGTATTAGGATTCCCTGTGTATTTTAAGATAAGCAAAATGCAGTAAATGTACCATTTCGCTACTGATGAAATCTTCAGTTTCTAGAAATTACCCATTTCCAGTAACTGAAGAACAACTGGTCCAGTTGAGGACACCTGTATATACTATTTTCCACAACAAATACTTTAAAATGTAGTGCATGCTTTTTTCTTCTATCTAGAAATCTGTGATACAATAAAATGTGACCATGGATAAAAGCATTTTCTTTCAGGGCAGCCCTCTCCTAGGCTTGCTAGACTGATCTGCATAACTCACAAGATTCTCTGTAAGGAGACAAACGTTCCATTGAGGTCACAAGGACTACTGCTTTCTTAAAATTCAGGTCCTGTTTTGCACTCTAATGTACTAATCTGAGCCTTTCAACAGGAGGAAATGGATGCAAAAATCATACTATTAAGTATGGTAAATATAGTCATTTATAGAATTCAGCCTTTGCAAGTTTCCTATACAGAGGTTAACAGAATTATTTATTTCTCTGTGTCTGTAGCTGATTTAGTACCAGAAACACCAAAGTAAATACAGTTTGCCCTTGAAAAACGCTGTAGTTTAGGAATGTAAGGCAGTATCTTTATTTTGAAAACTGCGTGAGCTCTGTGGATAACAGGTTTCTCAATTTGCACACATTAAGTAGACCTTTTATGTTGTTTTTAATGTTTAGTTTACAGTAACTCAGGTCATGATGTGTGATTCTGGAAGCAGAGTGAATGAAAGCACAACTTTTCCTTCCTGTTTGTGAGAAACGAAAGAGCAGGGAGGAGGGTAAGTGTCTTAGCAGCTGTCATTGCCAAAGATTATTTAAAAGCTGTAAAAGCCTTCATTTGCCTTCAGGAGTTGTGACATATGGTCAGAAATGGTTTGAAGATTTATTGTCATCTTTGTTGGATGAGATTCAAAGTGTTCTCTAACAAGGATCTTGTCCCTCATCATCCTTGGAAAAATCCTTCAGAAATTGTAAAAGCATACAGAAAGCAGACGGAGCATCAGAGTTTTTAATGATTTTTTTTTCCAAGAAAGGCATTAAGCAGGGTTTCCAGATGAAAGAAAGGAAATATTCATGGTAAAAGTGAACCTTATTTTTCACTTGCAATCCATTTTTGTGTGTGTGTGTGTGTGAGAGCATTTAATCACATGCATTAATGACAGTTTGTTCCTTACCCAGTTAATTAAAATTTCAGGTGCAAACTGTGCTCACTACACATCACAAAGCCATCCAGTTGTGATTTGAAGGCACAAAGCTTCTGCATGCAATTACAGCTATCCGTTTTGTCTGGTCCTCCCTCCCCCAATAGTTAGCAGATGTGGATTTCACATTTTGAGGGCACGATGAGACCTTTCTGCCCATAAAAGCCCATCAAAACTTGTGAGGCCAATAAAGCAACAGGAAGGTACGACAAATGACAGACTGCCTGATCAAGCAGAGTAAAGGCTAATAGCAAAGGGAAGACAATTGCCTGAGCGCAGAAATACTTAGAACCAAAAATAGCCCCAATTGCAGGTCTGCAAATGGTAATGGACAAATCTTCTCTAACTTAATTTTCCAAGCTGTAGGTACGTGGAACAGTTCTGTACCTGCTTTCTCTCTCCCACTGCCTGCTGCACCTGTGGGAATTTAGAATAAAGCCCGACACAAGGAATATTGAAAGGCACATTGATCTCAAGGTATATGAGGTACCAGTGAGATATGGCAAAGGGCACCTTTATCATCCCTCTCAAATTTTGCATAAGTCAGACTGATTTAAGCTTTAGCAGAATAAAATCCTCCAATCTTAGCAGGCTTGACAAGAATTTATTGTGTTCCAGCAAGAAAATAACATGGAAACATAATACTCCAATCATATTTTTAAAGGTAACTTCACAGTATAAACTTATGGTGCTTGCATGGTAGAATTATAGTTACTTTCAGATTCAGTGTCCTTGGCTATTTTCTGAATAACAATAATATATCACATAAGCAGGAGGTGACTGTTTACATATGAAAAATTCTCACTGTCTCTTAAATCCAAAGTGCTGCCACATTACTGCTCATGGTGGGAGGAGGTGAAAGGCACCGTGCAAGCCTTTCACACTTTCATGACGACTGTGTGAACGCCATGAGAAAAGTGATCTGGTAGTAGTGACAGGCAGAGAAGCTGAGTAAATGCATTTTCACCAGGGTTTCTTGGAGCACATGGAAAAATGAAGATCAGTAAGGGAAGACAGACTTGATCTGACTCTCAGACAGGGAGTTTTATCACTCCCTTGATTTTGTTGCTGTTATTGAAGTCTTCTTTTCCTTTTGGTAGTAGGGAGAGTATCTGAATAACTTCTTGTCATGCTCTTTGCTGAGTTTCCAGGTTGAAGTAAATCTCAGTCAGTATTACATGAAAGTAAAACCACTCATTCCAACATCCGTTTACCATCCAGGACAAAAGAAAAAATTACATTTGAACAGAAACAATTTCATCGAATGTGTTAGGTTCTGGCTACACAAGTGATGACAAATTAGGTCTGTACAGGGCTGTCCCCTCGTGGAGAGGGGCACCGCATCTCTATATTCAGTTCTCTACTTCAAGGTGTTGCTTCATGCAGTATGTCTATGGGCACAGTGGCTGCTGTGTGCTACTCCTAACTCCATTTTTTCCATACATGCCACTGCAGAATGGAAAATGGTCCATAATTGTCCCGCTTCAGAGTTCTTCAGTTTTTTTACCTGTTTTATTCTTTCTTCAAGTGCCCCAAACTTTCAACAGAGCTTCATTCTTCCTGGAAGGAGCTATATTTTCCTGGCAGCAAGACCTTCCTAACC
The DNA here is from genome assembly GCA_013397895.1 of Origma solitaria. Lineage (NCBI taxonomy): Eukaryota > Metazoa > Chordata > Aves > Passeriformes > Acanthizidae > Origma > Origma solitaria. The sequence continues at coordinate 897,765 of VZRL01004026.1, forward strand.
CTCAGACTGTATTTTTTTCTAGTCTTGATTTGCATAAATTTGCAGAAACCCACCAATATAGGGCTTCCCATCTGCTTGCACTATTATTGCTGAGTGGTAGGAATAACACAAATGCTTGAAACAGAGCTGCCAGACCTGCCTGAGATGCTCTCCTCTTTCATACAGGGGCTGCTGCAGTGCAGTAAGTTGAAAACAAACTTCCAAGCATGAATGACACTTGCCACTGTGAAAAATGCCCCCTCCCAGGATATCTGAGGGTTCAGACTGACAAATATGTTACTAGAGGAGCACAAATGCAGTGGGAATGTCACCATCGAGGAGAAGTCAAGCAGTGTAGGTCCTCCAAGAGTGTGGTGGTACTCCTGACTGTGCTGGCAGGGAAATCCCTGCTGTCAGAGAAGCACGGCTGTGCCAAATACCTGATTGGCAAGGTCACTGCGGAGCCTCTGGAGAGGGCTCTCTTCCCAGTGCACATCTCCAAGTCAGAAGTGTGGGATGGAAATCAGGAAGGAGTACATAGTAACAGAGATGTCTGCTGCAGAGTGGGAGGGGAACCAGCCTTGGTAAGGAGAAAAAGAAATCCTTTTCTTTCCACACCTACATCTTGAATAGCTAGGATGAGCTATCCAAGGTGATAGTGAAGCAGCCTGGTTCCATGACAGGTGAATCAATGCAGGCCCATGTATGGTGCCTCTGAAATTGCTCCTACAGGATATGCCTCACAGTTTCTGAGATGCAGAACTAAGCCCTAACAGCTTTCTGAATCACTTGAGATTTGTTCCTTATTAATGCTAATTTGAATTTTCTCAAGAACATTGGTAGCAAGTCTGTCACAGGCAAAAAGTCATCCTTTTTATTTTTAAGGATGGAAAGATTATACTTGGAAGCAAATCTTAGTCCTTTTCATTTGATTTTTACATGAATCACTCAGGTACCACTCCATGATTTAAATTAACCTTGTTGCTACAGTTACATAGATATTCATGCTCTCTGATGGCTTTTAATTCCTAGTCTCTCTTCAAACACCTGTTTTTGAACGCAGAGCCAAGGCAAATATATGACATATACTGGCTCAAATATATTGCTGGGAACTTCTAATAACCTGTCCCATGGATACTTATTGTCTCATAAAATAACTTAGGAAAAGGAGTTTGAATTATCCACATTAAATGATAGCTAGGAGACCTGCATAATGAATTTATAAGTTTATCCTAATCAAATGCTGTTTTCCAGATATAATTTCTTGACTGCGCCTTGGGCTAAGGACAGCTCAGTAGGGGTCTAATTATAGTGATGCTTCTAGTATGAGAAATAGTTGCTCTCCCTTATGGGAAATTTTCTGTAGACTACTAGGTCAAGATAATGAAGCACTGTTTGTAAGTCTGGAAAACTGCAAGTAATAGCTGCTTTTCTTAGAAGTTGATGGTTTTGAGGAAGTTTGTGAAATACTGTGAAATACTTGTCATTGCTTCCAGAAAGTAATTCCAGTGAGTAGGATGAATAGGCTACTGTACTTTATTTAATATACTGCATTAGAAATGTCACCATGAATGAGAATAACAGATCATGTGGGTGAAGGAACTATTGCTTCTAAAAGAAAATCAATATATAACCATTAAAATAAAGACTCTTTTCAGTATAATGGGGGAAAACATTTTCAAAGAGCCTATAATATGCCTACAAAGAACATTCACTCCAAGAATAGGTGCTATAACTGATCTTGCCATTCATGCACCATAAAATGCTTTTGTCTCTCACATTTTGGGTTTATACAGTGAGCTGTAAGTCTGTAAATACAAAGGAAAGTGGAAATTTTTTTGTAGCTGTACAAAAATAATAATTCTATTGTTGTACATATATTTTAAGAAATGTGCAGAGAAACATAGTTAGAATCTCTGGATCTGTGGCATTAAGCATTTTCAAGAAAGCTGAATTATATGGGTTACCGAACATTAGGACAATCAGGCTTTTGACTTAGACCCTAACTGCAGCACAGCTGTTAGCACGTTGCATACCAAGGTCAGGGAGGATTTTCTCGTCTTTCTCTGATGTGAAGACGGGGTCTCAGAAGAGGAAAAGGCAAGCAGATCTGTGTTTGAATTCTTAGGTGTTGATTTGAGGCTGGGTTCTGCAATTATTTTGCATAGTTTTTGTTGCCACTGTATCTAGTCTGTTTTAGTTTTAATTTAGGCAATAGCTTTATATAGTGCTCTCAGAAAAGCATTTCTTTCCCATTAAACACTGACGTAATTTGCAGTACAGAGAGTAAAGCTGATGTCAAAAAATATTGGTGGTTTTCTAGCATCAGCTGTAGTTGATTGTAGGTTTCTTAAGAAACTTACAATATCTTTACAATATCTTACATATCTTCCCCATATGTAAAAAAAAAAGATGTCAGGGAATTTGTTCCTTGCTGTTGATTTGCCTCTGATAGAATTTCCCATATTTTTTTCTTACATCTCTTGTCTTTGAGAACTGTTTCTTAGTTTTTAGACAAGTTGTCTGACTAAATCCTTCTAATTGTTATAGATTGTTGGACTAATGTTGATTTCTTTTTTTCTGACAAAATATTGCAAATTTGGCCTTTGAGATGTATGGGCTTCAGTCTCTTTCACCTCTTAGTAGAGGGTGTAAAGAGAAAAAGGCTGATAAAGTGTAGGGCTGTTAGCAGGTTGGAATGAAGGGCTGCTTTTCAGACCTCAATACAGAACCTGATATGAGTATGAGGAGAAAGAAATGCAAAAGTAGGAAACCTCATAAATGCAGTACAAAATATTTGATTATATTCCCAGAATTCCTTTTACCTTAGGAATGCTATGAATGGTCATTTTTGCTTAGTTTTATATTCAATGACCCATTTGCAGTTCTCACCAGGGACAGACAAAAACCTCAGGAAAAATGGAAACACAGAAAATGAAGTTACTTCAGTTAGAGATGAAGAAAAAATAAAGAGAGAGTTGATCTTTGTTTTGGTGTTGTTGATAGTCTTCTTAGGATTTCACTGCACAGCTCTGAGGGTTTCTTTGCTTCAACTTTTAGACCACATGCAATTTCAAAGAGTCGATACAGCTCACTCCTTGCTGGATTTGAATGCCACTAAGAGCAGTGGTGACTTAGCATTTGACTGTGTAGTTTAAAGAAATTTGAAGGTAATAAGTGTGTGTTTTTCTCCTTGGTGCCCAGGCATAACTGTGATGAGCTTTGGAGATACTGAGTTTTGAAGCAAACCCATTTCCTTCCAAAAGTATGAAAAGCAAACTGATGTGTAGGTCTCTACAGTATAGGCAAGGTATGAGTAACCCGGTCAGATTTATTCTTTCAGCATTCAGCAGACTACTTAAGGAAAGATATTAATTCATTTTTAATGTTAGGAAAATACAGTCATTAAAAAGTAGATAACATAAAATGCCAGAAATGCTTTTAACATTACATGAAGTGCACTACTTGCCTAAATAGCTTGCTACTTTTGGAGATCTAGATATGCTGAGGTATTAAATATTAAAATAGAGGTTGCTTTTTAAAATGCAGTGTTTCTTATCAGAAAAACAGTTTGAACAAGCAGTGCTGTTGTATAATGCATGATGTTGCTAATAAGAGAGTCTTGGAAAATAATTTTTCATGCTCTGAGAGTGACTAGTGTTCTGAATAAGAAAGATTCTTTCTCTATTCATGTTCTCTTAACACACAGATATAACAGTGCTGTCAAACTGCATGCAATTATAAATTTACAACACAGTCTGAGTCACATGATGAGATCCATTCTGGGCTTTTATCCTATTTTTGTTTATTTACTGGTTATCAGCTTGGTTATCAGGCTATACATAACCTTGATTGGAAAGTCATTCTCAATGAGTCGTTCTCAGCACTTCAGTGGTGGTTTATATGAATGTGTTGGAAGGGTTCTGCAGTGTCTGGTGCTATGTCTGGTGTTATTTAATATTCATGGTATTGATTTGGATGAGACAATAGGAACAATACTTACTCAATTTTCCAATGATTCTAACCTGTACACAGTTAAACCTTCAACATCAAAGGAAAAGATTCTGAAATGGTTGCGGAAACCATTGGGGAGAAAATAGGGGGAATATAAATGAAAGAAGTTAATCTAGAAGAAACAGCAGTGTAAGTATGGGCTAGGGAAAGGTTGATTTCATAACATTTTAAAGACAAAGATTTTTTTATAACCACAAGGCATTAAAAAATTAGCAAAAGTCAAAAATGGCATGGTATTGCAAAAAAAACCCCATTGTATGTAGAGAGATGGATGGACAGAAGCACTTTTGGAAAGATATTGATATAGATAGATATAGAGATAGATAGATAGATAGATAGATAGATAGATAGATAGATAGATAGATAGATCCCTTGTGCTGTGATGCAGATGCAGTTTGTCCAGACTTGAACACAGCTGAGAAAGAGCAATTGCAGATAGTCCATACAGAGCAATAAGAATTATGAGACCTCTGAGAAAAGGTGAGGGAAACTGAAGTTTCTCAGTTAAGAGAAAGTCTTGGAATATAAAAAAGGTCTTGAATAAATTCAAGTAAGTTCTCAAAATTTATGAAAGGAAAAGAAAATAGGCATTCAGCATCACCAATTTTCTAACACTAGGGCAATTGAAACATTGGAATAAGAATTCATGAGCAGATTAGACAAAAATCTTTCAATGAAGGCAGAGACGCTGAGAAATGGGAGATGGGTGAGAGCTGTGTATTTGGTTCTGAGAGAGAATTCATTGCCACCAAGAGCATTTCTTTTCCAGATACCATTCTTCTTTCTTGCAAAAGACAGTAAGCTACAGTCTCACTTCAGGATGGATTTAGGATTGATTAGACTGCCCAAACCTTTGGCCTCATAAATCAGTGATATTTAAACTTTACTGTGATTGCTTCATGGTAGAAGTATGTGTTAGTTGTGTGGCTGTGTAGGCTTTTAGGCTGTGACTTTGAATTTGTATTCAAATGGAGAGACAAACACACTTTTTATCTCTTTGAGTATTCCTTTAAGCAGATTCCCAAGGCACTGGAAAATTTTCAGAAAAAATAGTAAGGCATGTGAAGCTGATGGGAATAATGCTTTTGTTAATGCTTTTGTTACTGTGAAAGTCTATGTGAAAGTTTATTTTTTCTTTGTGTGGTTTGGTTTGTTTGGTGACAGCACAGTGAAACAGCTTGAGAACAAGTACAGTAACATTTTCACTCCACATTAGCTAATGAAGGATCGCTATAATAGAAAACTGAGAGGCTTCAAATAGGCCATATGATAACATAGAGCTAAATGACTTGAGAGAAGGGGGCATCAGACTGAAAGGATCTGGATTTTTTTTTTTTTTTGCACTTGACTTGTCACTGACTTTCAGCCAATTTTTTGCCTAGGGTAACTCTTTAAAAAGGAATGCTATGAGAGCATCTCACTGCATGTTTAACAACATGACCACCTTTGTTCCACTGGGTACTTTAGGGAACTATTATTATTTAATAACAACATCCATGTAAGGCAGAAAAGGAAAGGTTGTAAGGTTCATATGCACAATACACATGTATCCTGATTAAACATGAGGTCTTGCAGTGAAAGATTATTTAGCCAGAATCTGCTTTGTTGCTAACTCCCTTTAAAATGTTACTATTCTTCACTTGCAGTGTTATGCACAGCAACAACAATAAAAAGGAACTGAATAAGAAATTATCGTAATAGTGACTCTAGCAGTCTGCATCTATTTCTTGTGTAATCCCAGTCCTGTTACCTTTCTTCTGGTATTATAAAACTCTTTTTCAATAAGTACTTCAATTGAGATGCAAACTTAATGCTTTAACTGCTAGCATTGGGTACTGTGTAATAGCTCAAAGAAGGCAGACATATTATCCCCAGACCATTTTATGCATACAGGTTTGTATTTACATTTTGCATGCATTTTTTGTTCTGAATCAGAAGTGTTGATGTGGTAGTTTTATAACCTGTTGATTTTAAAGTCTATAATTCATAGTAAATATAAACTTTCAAGTGATCCATTATTTGGAAGCACTGTAAGTGAAAATTTGCCTGCCCATGAAAGCGATTAAATCCCTTGAGACAATATTTGGGATAAGGTAGAATAGCTTTTATGAATTATTTCGGTAGTCTAATGTTCCCAGCCTAATCAGTTTTGCTGATTTAAGTGGCCCACTTGGGAGTCTATTGTGAGTCACAGTCAGGATTTTCAAGTAGGACAGCATGTAAGACTATAGGAATCAAAATTATTCTGGATTCTGGTGCTTTCTTGACCAGTACCTTAACCATAAAGCATTAGAATTAACTATTCAAGAAGAGTATTGAAGCTTATAAGATTGTATTAACCTTCTGTGAAAAGAATTCTAATTGGATCTGAACTATAATAAAAATAATTAAATAAATATATTGGCTTTTATACAGCACGGAGCATTTGGAGGGGGGAAAAGAAATTCAGGCAGAATAAATCGCAGTTATTCAGTCTGTTTTCATTTGTTTCTTTCCACAAATTAGTAATATTGATACATGGAATAGGGATGAAAGGAAAGCCTAAGATCTTTACTAACATTTGATTGAATATTTACTACTGCTAGTACGTCAGCACAGGGAGATCTAAAATCCTTCCTAGTCCAGTTTTCTGCTGCAATTTTTCATGATTTTTCATGAAGAAGGTAGGGGCTGACCTGCAAGTTCAACTTCAGGCTTCGACTAACCTTTTTGAATTGAATGAAAAAAGCTGAATGACTGAGGATAACTGGACTTGGCCACACTGAGATACTGAGGAATTGTGTGTTCTCTAAGTAGGTCCATTGACACTGCATTCAGTAGGACTATAGCAAAGTGGTAATGAAGCAACAAGGCTTGCAGATCATACTCAAACTAAAGTCTTCAAAAATGGTCAGATTTCTTAGGGGAAAATATATTTCTTTTATAACATTTTGATTCTGCTTTTAAAATTTGGATGGTACTGATACAAGGTTTTTGTACAACAGGCTCACTGTTTCATTCATTTATTATTTAAATTGCTCTCAAACTTTTTAATATATAATAAAATTTCTCTCAAGATTAATGTTTATTTTCTGTGATAGCCACCTACTATAGACTGTTTCAACTTGGTGCTTTTACATTCACATCAAGTGCTAGTTGTTTGAACAGTCTTGTATCTTGCAGTTGCCATAAATAACTCTGCACCTTAATTTAAGTAAGTATAACTGTAGTGTCCAAGCTTGAACCCTCAGCTTCCCTTTACAGTGAATGAAGAGGTATTTCCAGAGAGCAATTAATCTCATCCTGAATTAAGTATCTATGTGGGTTGGACACATTTCCTTGTGGTGAAGTCTGGTTTTCTTCGTCATTGTATGTATCCAAACACTCAGATGTGGACATTTAACTTGTAGATGTCTGAAATTAGAGGGGATAAAACTTATCCCTTTAGACAATCAGTACTGCACAGAGAAAAGTATTTATTTATTTATTTATTTAACAGAAAAGCCTTACCTGGAATTTCAACTGTTTTTCTTGGTGAACTCCATAACTTACTGGTTGAATTTCTGATGAGATCATACCTCGTACTGACAACAACCCACAGCATTCAACAGCTGAGAAATGTTTTGATTTCCTGCTCTGAAGTATTGGAAATCACTTATTCCCAAGATGATATTGAATGCCTGTGTTGCTGAAAATTATACAGACGTTTTTCATGGCCAGTTTCCGAAGATGAGAAAGTCATACTTTTGTTTTCCATCAACAAAGGAAGTAGAATTTGATTTTGTACTCTTTCAATTGGTAGTCATTTATGTGTGTGACAAGAACAGAACTTTAGCAAGTCAAAATAGCTGGCTTTATGCAGCTCAGATCTGTCAAATCTCACACGCTGAACAAGAGACTCCTGCCCTTCTGATTCTTTTCTTGTGTTTCTTTATGGCTGCACCTTTACTTTGGCCATATGTTGTCGTGGACTCTCCCTTACTCCAGGAGTCCCTGCACAAATGCTGCACTTCCTGCTTGGGGATCTACTGACCAGCTGCGTATTCAATATGAGTCAATAAATAAATAAAATATCAACAGTGCCATACTGTTGCCAGGGCATTTATTGTAGCCTGATTTTGCTTCAAGGGACCAACAGGAAGGCATTTTCCCTTTTTAGAGCCCTGTGTGCAGTAATGTGGATGTTGTGATAACGTACAGAATATTGTAGGAGAAAGCTAAGCAAAGTGATGTTTGTCTTTACTGCAGAGATGAAAATGGCAACTAATGGTATTGCAAAGACTCTTGTGAGTCAGATCCAAACAATTTTCTGAGATTTTGTGGCAATACAGATAAAAAACAAATATGAAACGAAAGTCTTTGATTCTCTGTGAAACAACACATTAATGATATTTTGTCATATCTAGGTAGCAGTATGCAGCTAAAAGAGGCAATGAGATGAATGAAAACACAGCAAAGAGAAATTGGTAAGGGAAAGACAAACTATTACTCCTCAATCCAAAGCAAAACTACTGCATAATCACCCAAGGCCCAAAAGCAAAACTGTACGGAAAACAAATCAAGAAAGCCATTGCCTATCACTTTCAAGGGGGAAAATCCACCCACAAGAAGCATTTCTTTTCTTCTGTGCATGAAAAAGAAATAGATGAGATGTTCAAATAATGGAAGAATCTGCATATTCATCACTTATATGGAAATGAAATTTGCTATGCAGTCATGATAAGAGTTGCATTTCAGTAGCATTGATAAGTGAATGTCAAAGTATACATTTTTAGGAGACAATCTGGTTACTTTGGCAACTCAGGCAGTATTAGTCACTTCTGATAAGGCATCCTTCTTTCATTACCACCTGTGGCCTTTGTCGCTCTGTTTCCTAGTAACATCAAGTTGTTTTGATAAAAAGTAATTAACATATTCAGTTGTAACAAGACTGTACATAAATTTGATCGTTCTTTATTGTTTCTTCTCAAGGCAGCATAATGAAATTGAAAAGTAAGCTTTGTTTCCTTTTCTTTTTTCCTAACCAAGCTGAGCAAATTACACTAAATTACTGAAGCATCTATATATCCAAGCCCATTAAAATAATATAATTAGGTTTAAAAATGCTAGTTAAGATTGCAGCTCTAGATCAGGAGATATTTGGTTAACAAGGAGAAAAAATAACCTTGACTTATAATGAAATGAGAAATTACTATTGTGCAAGCTTTGAGAAAATTGCAACAATTCAGAGATGCAGAAAATATTTAAAAGTCCTTTCAAAATGAAATTGTGAATGATTTCTGTTGTAAATTACCTTGGATTTTTTAACCATGTTTTAAAGTCCTGATAGTCCTAGGTGAGGAAAAACACTAGCTTCTAAAAACATTTATACAGGAAATATTGTTAGATTTTATTCAGATGATTACTCATGTTGACTCACAGGAAAAAAAACCCAAAAACGTTACTGCGTGCGTATATATGTGTGTATGCATGTGCTAGGGACTCTTACAAGATAAAAGATTCTTTTCTTGCTGGTAAAAAAGTAAAGCCAGTGAAACTCTACCTCTGGTGGTGGCCGCTATTCCCTGCATTAAATTACTGATGGCTTCAGTATATTCCAGAATTGCCGAGTGGCTGAGGTTGGACAGAGTCTCTAAAGACTGTTTAGTCCAATCCCTCTGCTTCAAAACAGAGCTTACAAGAGCAAGTTGCCATGGATGGAGTCCAGCTGGACTTTGAATAATGTCAAGGTTGGAGTCTCCACAGTCTCTCTGGGCAACTTCTACCAGTGTCCAATCACCCCTGCAGTGTAAGTTTTTTCTGCTATTTAAATGAAATGCATCAGTTCGTGTTCTTTGCCTCTTGTTCTACAACTAGACACCACTGAAAAGTGTTTGGCTCAGTCTTCTTTACTCCCATCAAGTACATACTGAGAAGATCAGCTCAAACCTTCCTTCTCCAATTAAACAGTCCTGGCTCTCTCAGCCTCTCATCATATGACAGATGCTCCAGTCCCTTAATCATCTTTGTGGCCATTTGCTGGACTCTCTCTGGTGCTTCCATGTTCCTCTTGCACTAGATAATCAGATCTGGACACAGCACTCCAGGTGTAGACTCACCAGAGGCAAGCAGAGGGCAAGGTCATTTTCCCTCAGCTTGCTGGCAACACTCATCATAGTGCCCAGGGAAGCTGTTGGGCTTTTTTGCTGCCATGGCACACTACTGGTTCTTTTTCCACTTTTTATCCATCAGGTCCTTGTCTGCAAAGGTTCTGGCCAGTCAGCCCCAATCCGTACTGGTGTGTGTGGCATTGTTCCTCCCCATATTCAGGACTACATTTCCCTTTGATGAACTTCATGAGGTTCCTGTTAGTCCATTTCTTCAAACTGTTCGAGTCCCTCTGGATGGCAGCACAACAATCTGGTGTACCAGACATTCCTCTTTGCTTTGTATAATCTGCCAATTTGCTAAGGGTGCACTCTGTCCCATCATCCAGGTCATGTCTTTGCTGAAGTCTAAATAAAATATATCACCATTCTTTCTTCATTCAGAGATCTAGTCCTTTCACTGTAGAAAGTAATTGGTTTGATCAAGCATGGTTTCCCCTCCATAAATCTATGCTGACTACACCCAGTCACCTTCTTGTTCTTCATATGTTTGGAAATGGCTTTCCAGATGATTTGCTTTATCACCTGCCCAGAAACTGAGGTAAGACTGGCCATTCCCTGGGTCCTCCTTCTTGTACTTCTTGAAGATAGAAATGACATTTGCTTTCTTCCAGGCCTCAGAAACCCCCCTGTCTTGCCCTGACCTTAAAAAGATATTTGGGGGAGGTTTTCAGTGGTAGCAACAAGCTCTCTCTGCACTCATGGCTGCATCCCATCCAGACAGAGATTGTCTATGTCTATTCAGTGTAAACGTTCCCTAGCTTGATACTCTTTCACCAACATCTAATCTTTCTTGTTCCAATAGGTCTCAGGGCAGGGATTAATGAAGGCTGGTCTTGCCAAGATTGCCTTGTCCAGGTGAGGAAGGTGTTGAACTCCTCATCCCTTTCCCCATCCGGTGTCTCCAGGTACCCATTCCCATTCAGCAGCAGGCCCACACTTTTTTATTTGCTGTCAATAGACCTCTAGAAGTCCTTGTTGCCTTTCCTGCACATTTTCAGATTCATCTTCAGATGGGTCTTAACTTTCCCAGCAAAAATGTGCCTTTATTTGAAAATAGCCAAAATCTTTCGAAGAAAAAATTATGCAAAATATGTTAGTGCATATGTAGATGTATATTTATGTGTATTAATGCATGTGTATGCATATGAGCCTGTATATATTCATGTTGGTAAATTCTAGTGACCATTCAAATATTAAAATAAATGCTGTCCAATTCCATATATTTCACAGATTTCAGGGACCTAAAAGTAACCCTAAAAATTAGTGTAGGTAAAACAACTGAGTTTTGACTGCCTGCCAGACTGCTGGTGTAGCAAGAAGCATCTACTCCATGTCCTTAAAATGTGACCTTCCTGCTCTTGAAAAATAGGTGTCATGGAGGGATTTACTCATGGAATTCATTTTAACTTTAAATAGGTGTAATTCAGTTTGTAATGTGGAAACAGCAACTCAACAACTAATTAGTCAACAGCTTATACGTTTAGGTGCTATACTCATGGAGCACACAAAATAGAGAGTTTGTGTCCCTGTAGGAGTGTGAGTTTGTACTCTGGAGTGTATTAGAGTGTTGGCAGTATATATCCCATTGATTATAATCAAATAGTGCAAGTAAATAATACAGAGAGTTGAGAGAAATATTTTTTTTTGTTGCATTTTCAGATACATTAAGTGTTTTCAGTTTACCAGAGTGTTTTGTTTTGAGAAAAGTGAGAATATCTGAATATGTTTATTCATAAATTAAGGCACTCTATTAAAACATTGTAAAAATATTTACCATTTTATGATAATGCATAAATTTTTTTGAAAGCCATCACGGACATTTGTTTTTCTTTTCTCTTTTCTTTTCTTTTCTTTTCTTTTCTTTTCTTTTCTTTTCTTTTCTTTTCTTTTCTTTTCTTTTCCTTCTCTTTTCTTTTCTTTTCTTACATTAGTTGCTAGAAAGTCCTACACATTGTGATTGTGGTATCTTCTGGTTGATTTTTTTTATTAAGACTCTGTGATTTTATTTAAGTGTCCAGAAATTTGCCATTAAGTTCCTACTGAGAATCAGCACTTGCTGAGTATTGATACTGATTGTGCTGGCATTTTTTGGTATGCAACTGAGTTCTCAAAGACTGCAAAAAATTAGAAAGCAAAGAAACCTGTGAATATTCTATATGAAATTTAGTCTTCTGTGAAGTTCTCTGTACAATGAAATGAGGTAGAATAATAGTTGTTTTTGATATTGCCATTAAGTACTGTTCATTTTTTAATACACTTTATTGCTATACTTCCATGATGAAATAGTTTCCAGAAGTCTGATTATGAATTTCCACGTCTTTGCTCTACTTTTTCTGATTACCCTGGGAAACAAAAGTCTCCATGTTCTTTGGAAGAATGAAAGGAAACAGGTCATTTTATGTTATAGGAACAAGGGAATTGCTTGCCATTATCACTTTCCATATTGTTAATAGTTGGAAACATAATTGTATTTGTAGTAATTATTCTGTTTCTTAAAAAAAAAAAAAAGGCAGGAACAATTTTTTCTAACTAGATATTTCTCATTTTGAACTATTGCTGCAACTGAACTGTGAAGAAGTATAATGCAATTTGTGAATTGTGTACAAATGTTACATAGTATTTCCAGAAAATGAAATACTGCAATTTTAATTTTTTCACAAGCTATTTCCTTCACTCATAAAATACAATGTAAATTTCTAGTCAAAATTTGTTCAAAACAGAAATACTAAAATTAGTCATAAATCTTTCAGAACACAAATGTATTATGAATTTTCTGTAGCTCAGATTTGATTGTTACCTTTGAGAAGAGTATGAAGCCTTCATGACCAAAGAAAAGGACAAAATTAATCAAATAAATTATTCATTAAAAGTTATTGCTAATCTATAGTGACATAATGGAGAATAATGGTTCCTTTTTATTCTTCAGGCCAAACTAAATTCAGTGCATTAATATTTGAATTTAATATTCTGAATTAATTGAGTCATCATTAGGAACTTCAATGGAAAATACAATTTAAGACCTTGATCGTGCTATCTTGTACTTAAAAACAGGCTCCTGAATCTTTTAAAGTTTATTCTTCCCAATCTAAGTCACTACAGGAAAGGCTGGTGAAAATTCAGATTATGTTACAGTAGAGAGGGACAGAAGTTTGATACTGTGTTCCTCGACTTCCTAGTGGAAGGCGGTTGATGCAAAATCTGGGATGGTCAGCAGCTGATTTTTCAGTCTGTAAATGGCAAGTAACAGTTTTCTGTGACTTTGACTTTCAGAAGGTATCTGTGATTATATTCTAGATATATACTTGTTGCCTTGGGGATAAAAAGAACCAAAACATGAATAAATTTTAGTTTAATTCCTGGTTCTTTTGCAGCTCTTTCAGTTTTGAATAGTGTAGGAAATTAATTTACTCAGTATCTGCTAGAAAACTGCGGCTAGGTAGAATGAAAGAGGAACTATAAATTTCTACATGAATTTGCATCTATATTTCTATCACAATCTTCATCTGATAATCACATATCCAGAGCCATATCCTAAATGGAAATTATACTATATTACTATAACTGTACTCCCATATGCAATGTGTTGAAACTAATGGGGCTGCAGGCATAGTGCAGTTTTAGAGATACAATTGTGGTTCAGGACTTATAATTGGAAGCAAAAATCAAACAAACTTGTCAAGCTCAAGCCAACCAATCTCAGTATTCAAAACATGGAATTCAAGGAATTCCATCTCTTTAGACTGAGAGATGTCTGAAAAATATTTTTCCAACAAGTACAGTTTTGTGGCAAAAAATTCAGGTACAATTTTATTTCAGAAAATATGTTACTTAGATAAGATAGCAACTGTAGTACTTCCATTTCCAAAGAGTAAAAGGATGGGGGAAGAATTGAATATTTATGTATTTGAGGGGGAGTGTTATTAATATTCTGTAATTAAATATGTCAAAGTTAATAATTCCTATGCTTATCCATTTGAAAATGATAATTTCTACATGTGTTCCTACAGAGGGCTGATTAACTTACCTCATGTGTTTGTAAGTCTTATTTCATTAAAAGGAATCCATTCAAATGTCACTCTATGTTGAAGCAGAGATTTGATTTAAAAGCTGTGTATACTAACAGTATTCAGGTTTTCAGCAGTAAAAATAGGTTATCAAAAAGAATATTTGTGCTTTGAAATGTTTTTCCTTCTCTTAGCAATAGTATTTTTCAGTTTTGTTTGAATTTTGTTTAAATAAGTGAAAGTAACTCATAGACAATATTTACACAAAAAGAGCTGGAGACAGGGATGATGTTAATATCACAAGAAAACAGCTGAATGTAGTTAATACAGCAACATCACCTTGAGATTGGGAGGCTGTGTTCAGGGGCAGCAGGGTATTAGGAAATCTGAACTGTGGCTGTAAGTAGTTTTTTAGAAAGAATAAGGAGTATTGTAGGTAAACAGATCCTCAGCTTTATTCTCCTGTGTCCCTGGGAGTTGATGTAGTGGAACAGAGTACTCTGCTGGGATCAAGGAGAGATGACATGGCCATCATCAGTAAGATGAGATACAGCTGACTCCAGAAATTCCCTTTGCAAATAAATCAGTCTTCCAGGCTAAGAGAAATAATTTTGCTAATGCTCTCTCGCTGCAAGAACAGAATGCTCCTGCTTCATCTGTGGGCATGGTCAAACTCTTTGCTGGGCAAAAAGCTCATTTAGCTCTACTGGCTGATAAACAGGGAGTACCAGCTTCAGGAGGCCCAAGTGATGAAAAAGAGCAGAGAATGATTTTGGGTGCCCCATCCCTGATTGCTGTCAAAGCCAGGCTGGATGGGGCTTTGGTGTAGTGGAAGGTGTCCCTGCCTGTGGCTGACAGGTTGGAACTAGATGATCTTTAAGGTCTCTTCCAACCCAAACACTCAATGATTCTATGAAGGAAACAAGAAATAAAAGGTAAATAAGTTTCTGTTTATAATTAGGTATATTATGATTTTACTACTTCCTGGTTGGGTTCTGCTTTGGAATGTTCCTCTACACACTTTTGAAAAACATGCCAGAGGAAAATACAACCTCTAGCATGCATGCCCACCAAGGCTAGAGGGGCCCTGCCTCTAGCCAGGTAGGGGCCAGGGAAAATCCTGTTTTTTGGACTGTGTGGACTGAATTGCAGTTGAGTGGTGCCAGAACACTAGTTCACGGCTAAATGACATTCCATTTTGTTTAATTTTACTGTTTTTCTTTTCCTGGGAGGAAGTTAGAAGGAACTGCTTTAACTTTACATACCAGCAAAAAGTATCATTAAAAACTAATAGTAACTGTATACTTGCCTGCTTACATTTCTTGAGTTTTAGACTAATGGGAGATTACAACTGGAAAATTACTTTTTAGAGGTGACCTTAAAAGGATGAGGTGATTATAGACCTGTTAGTTTGACTTCTTTACTGGAAGAGAAGTTATAAAAATATGTGTAATTGTTATAGAGAATTATTCATATTTTATTTACGGAAGATCACTGAAGGTGGATTTATAAAGGTGTCAAATATACTTGGTTTTCAATAAACTTTTCTCAGTCCTTCTCAGGTTTTCTATGTGTGTAATCACTGTTTAAAGGATAGGAGATTAAAGTTGGGAGTTAATGGTCAGTTTCTCCAAAGGAGATGAAACTTACAAAACCTGTGCTCTTAAATCTCTCTATTAATGATCTAAATAAAAAAAAAAAAGGTGGCAGAAGGCAGCTAAAACCAAAATGATTAAGTTGTTGATCCTGTCAAATTAAGGATAATGGAATTAAAATAACCTAATTAATCTATATATTAGTTATAGCAATATGTAGTAGTAAGAATGTCAGTACATGATGATCTATAGATATTACTTTTCAGGAAAGAGTTTATTAGAGGACAGTTATTAAATCTCACTTCTCAACAGCTGTAAAAAAGACAAAACTTACGGGATTTTCAAGAATGGCCAGTCAAAACGAGGCATCATTATACTAATTTCCAAACAAATGTTTTGCCTTCATCTTGAACATTCAGTTAATTTCTGCTCTTATCTAAATTTGAAAAAAAATTAGAAAAAGAAAGAACTTGTAAGTGTGCAAAGGTGCTTGGAAAAAGATCATCAGAAATACAGACTTCATGCAGTCAGCATTATTAAATAGAGCAAGAGTATTCAACATCAAAATGATTGATTGGGGCCAAAGGAGATGTTGATCTCCACAACGTATGGGGGAAATAGCCAGGTCATTGTGGGTCACCATGTTTTATTGTACAAGGGAAAGTTATTGACATTCAATTAAATTGTTGGGCATCAGGTTGGAGGGAAACACAAGTACATTTCTCACAGCTGGAAAAGTGTTGAAGGAAAGTACCGCTGTATGTTTCCCCTGCTCATATACTTTCCTAGGTATCTGCTATTTACTTTAGTGGCCAAAGGCTCTGAAGGTTAAGTAGTTCATGGACTGGCTCCTGTCTATTTTTGCACTTCCAGACCAGATCGGCTAAGTCTCTTCTCAGACCTTTATGGTGCTACTGTGGTCCTAGCACACAATTCTTACTTCGTGTCTGTGTACATGCGTGTGGTTTTTTACTAAGAGTGTCTGAAATAACATGAAGCCCATTTGTAACCTTCCAGAACAGGTTCAAGTGGAGAATATTCAGGTATACTGTGGAGAATAAGGGTTGCACAGCAGCAGGTATGGAGAAATAATTATTTCTTCTACTCTGCACCCATACGGAGCACTGTGTCCACTTTTAGGATGCCCAGTATAAAACAGACATTGTCATGTTGACATGTCATCTGCCAGGACCCTGAAGCCATCTTCAGAGCTGCTACAGTTGCATGTTGTTGTTGCACCCCAGATGCATGACTTGCTGTTTGTCTTTGCTGAATTCCATTAAGTTTATGATTAAGTTTTCTCTCTCTCTCTTTCTGAATAGTACTCTGACCTCAAGAAATCAGATGTTCCCCCACCTGTCATTTGTTAATTTACTGGAGGTTTGTTCTGAACTGTCATTCACATCACTGACAGAGATTCATTGATTCATTCAGTTGATTCATTAGCCTCAGAAGCAACTCTTGAGAGACAGTGCCTCAAATTGGTTGCCTGTTAGATTTTGAACTATTAGCCTTGATTCTAATTTGCACATCCAGATTTTCATCCACCCTGTAATCCACACATCCAGCCCATCTTCGCCCAGTTTGGCTACAAAGAGACTTTCTCAAAAGCGCTACTAAAATAAAAAAAAAGTCTGCCAGTTCTTCCTCCACACCACCTCCATGATCTACAGAGGCTGTTAACTCCTCATAGGAAGCAATTAGGTTGGTCAAGTGCATTTTGCTCTTTGCAGATCTGTGATGGCTGTTAACAGTCACCTTGATATGCTTGGAAATGGATCTGTGAGGACTTTTTCCATAAGCTTCATGAGGCTTTCATATTTTCAGATTAAATGTAAACCAAAGTAAAAATTCTCTTATAAAAATTCTTCCTACATCCAGGTAGTACTACTTCAGACTTACTCTAGTTTGCATTTTTGCTTTTTTTTTTTTCTTTTTTTGGTGAATGATGAATTATGCACAGAGTATTCTAGATAAGGTTTAATATTCTTTCTTCCAAAGTTGCAGTAATACTTTCCTTCAATTCTGTAAATACATAGTGTGACATATATCTGTAACATGTATGCATAAAAATATATGCATATTGTAGCCTTCATTATGTTGGCCTTTTTCAGTTATCCTCTCTTCCACAAGTAAACCTATTTCTGTCATATACTTTGCTGTTCTTCTCAGTAACATTATTTCCTAACTCTGTTGCCTTTTTTTCCTGATTCTATTATTCCTGAAGGTTTACATCTCACTATATGGTATTCATATCTTCCTGTCTTGTTTCTTGAATAACTTTCTTTGTGCTCTTTGTGCCAAAAGCACTAGTTAAAATATTCTTAAGGAACTTATGAGTAACTTCCTTCCAGCAAAATATGTTGCTTTCCTCCCTTGAAATAATTTTGTCTCCACCTCAATTATTGCAGTTATAAATGTGAAATATTTTTATATAACCTAACAATTTTTCAAGTGTTATCATATCTAATGCTTGGGGAAAGCTGAAAAAATATATCCATATTTTCTAAAATATATAACTATTTTCTAAATAATTTGTTTTCTAGTTATAAAGCCAGTCTGGCATCTATGCTTAGCCCATACATTTTATAATCTTTTTTCTTGGAAGCATTCTTTTAAAATATTATTTTTTTCAAAAATTACTCTAAACCATACATTTTTTTAATATTCAACCTCAAGGCATTTACATCCTTATAAGTCTTTTTTTCTCTTTCTCATAGGTTTTATGATGTATATTCATATGAAACACTGTGCAAGATGCTGATATTTCTTGCTAGATAAGTGAGACTGTCACAAAAAACAAGACAGAGAATTACAAAGTTTCTTCCTGCCAAAAATTGGGATTGGATAGGAGAAATCAGTGGGGCAGCTTGTCCTGGTGAGCATCAGCAAAATGAGGCAAGTCTGTTCACAGTCAGCAGATAAGTCAGATCTGTTGAGGACACTTGGCTTGAGAGACTGAGAACTCCCCTAATTTCTTCTAACCTGCATGATGGATGCACCTATTTGTCAGACCCCAGAAGAGATTTAGGGGATAGAGGGAATGTGCAGGAGTGTCAAGCTTTTCTTACTGATGCCTACAAATGTAGCGCAGTAGTGTGTTGTGGCTGTAGCTACGCAGATGCTGGGTACGAACTGTGACTCTACCCAGTGCCAAGATATTGCTGCTGTCACTGCTCTCACAGGGCACGTGGGGTCACAGGGGTGAGGAGAGGTGCTGTATTTCAAATCTCAGGTCTGTGGGGATGCCTGGGATGTCTCACTGAGGATCAACACCTGAAACTTAACAGGATTTTGATCCACACTTAGCCAAACTATCTACGTTTTTTGGCATCCCATGGCTATAGTAGCAAAAAACCCCAATGGTGCGGGTATACCTGCAATGCAATAGCATTTTGTCCTTAATTAATTCAGGATCAGTTTCACCATTTAATTCAGAAACTAAGACATATCATGGTTTTGAAGAACTCACCTGGCATTCAAATATTAACACTTCTTTTTCTGGAAGTATTAATCAAGCATAACATATAAATGATGAGAACAAATAGAAAATACGTTAGAGAATTCCCTTGACTATACTTCCCAGATGTCATTTTCACATATAAAGAAAGCCTGAAAAAATATCAAAACATTTCCTTGTGGCTAAAAGAGTATTATCTTGCTATCCTTTCAGACAAAATACTAGCTTATCACATTTACATTCAAACAGTGTTCAGATCAGTGAAGTGGAAGTAAAAGTAACAGGGTTATTGGGTTCTTTTATAATTGTGTGAAAGGAGCAATCACGTCACTTTATGAACAGCAAGTTCTTAGGTCAGGGAGCATTCGGAGACAAGCCATAAAATAAAGAGCAATATAGTGAGGATTTCAGTAAAATAGTAGAATCAGCACTTCTTCCTCTATTTAACTGGAAAAGGATGAGACCTGCCTTGGGAACTAATGCTTCTTAACAGTATTTGGGCAGAGAGCCAAGAGGAAAATGCATTTCAGAAAGAAAAAGTCAGGCCAGTAGTCGGTAGGATAGGTAATCACAGCAAGCCACCCTAAAGCACCTAAATCCAGGATTTTAAATTGAGCATGAATGAGACTTTCAAGTCCTTGTGGCTGAAACTAGAAATCAGTGGTGTATTTATCAGATTACTAATGAAACAGAAACTTGAAGTTTAGAGATTCACTTACTCTACAGTGCAAAATTAAATTTGTGTAAATAACCTAATTGGTTAAATATAAATGTTTTTATAAAAATACTAACTTTGATATTCAGTCCGATCTGCATGGGCTTTGCAAGATGTAACAGGAAGATATATTGCTTCAAAGATGTGTCCATCCCTGAACAATGCATGCAGAGCTCAGAAAATCTAATTTTTCAGTGTGCTCCTGCTTCATTTTATTGTGTAGTTTCTTTATTTGAAATTTATTATAAAAAGCAATCAATTAAAGTAGTCTAAGTGTAAATGCAGATTACTGCCCCTTCACCATTTTCTTCCTCAAGTTGTTTTCAACTTTAATCCAAGATTATAAGTGCTTTCATAATAAACAGCAAACATAACTCTTTAGGCATACTTTAGGGTTTTTTTTCTCAAAAGTAACCACATTTCCAAGTTCAAACACCTATGAAGAGCTGTTGGAACAGAAATCTGTGTTCATGCTGATGAAAATCTTACTGTAGTAGCAGTAAGTGCTCTTACAACACATAAATAGCAAAGGTAACACCTGAAAACTGCTGATAATAGGAAGAGTGGTAATGGAGGTACGAGATAATATTAGAATATTTTTTTCCTTTTAAGAAATATTTGTCTTTGCTTTTGGCTCTTAAGTAGTGTTAGACGTTAATTAACTTTGACACCAAGACTAATTTTGGTTCTTACATATTAGTCTTTTTAAGCAGAATATGTTTTGTGTGTCTTTATTCATATACCTGTAAGCACAAACGCAAGAAGAAATCTAAGCGTTTAGAACCTATATCTGTCTTTGGATGCCAAGCGTGTTAACTTTAATACCTTTCTGTCAGCTAACAATTCCCCCTAGTCTGTTGCTCAATTGTCTTTAAATAGAGAATCTAATATGATTATAGAAGAAAATTTTATTGCTGTTTTAATACAGAATATTTATCTCACCATTGAAAAACTAGGCATTTTTAAGATAAGACTTCTTAGACATTGTTTGTATTAATTTATCTTAAAACCATGTTATCTTCTTCTACAGGAGAGTCATAGTAGTCCTTCAATCTGCTACCAATAGTTCTGTCTTGAGAGAGAGACTCAGAAAAACAGTGAATCCTTAATACCCCAAACTGCATTGTATCCTATGCCCTAGTAGGTTACCAGACTCTGATGTAATTTCTCATTTGGAAGAGAGGAAGGAAAAAAGCAGCAGCTGACACTGAAAATTTCACAGCATCTATAATTTTTCTTCTGCATGAAGGTGTAGTTTTCCTTGTCACTGAAAGTGATCTTGTAACCATAGATGTCACAAAAAAATAGAAATAAATAGGCATATCTGTCATCAGTTGGTCTTCACAGTGGAAAAATTCACAATACTCTAAATTACTAGTGATGTTTTTAAATGTTTTTATTGAGTTTTGATTTTAGAACTTGTCGTCTGTTTATTTAGATCCACATCCAAAGATAACAAAAAGTAATGCAAACAGACTTTCTTTTTAAAATAAATTCTTCTGGGTTCATTTTCTTTTCTTATGATAGTGATTTTCATAGTAAATTGTATCATCTATTTTCATCTTGTTGCAACTTAATATCCACCTTACTCAAATCTTAACACTGTTCCTTTGATGTCGCTCTTTTCTGTAAATCTGCACAAGCACAGGCAGAAGCTAACACACAGCTGTATCAAGTACGTCACAGGGAAACTTAAATTTATTGTTTTCTTTTAGGAATGGTGGAGGCATTGCACTCTTTGGTTTTTCTACAAGTAACCAAACAAAAAGAGTGAGCAAGTACCTGAAAATTTTCAAGTCACGTACTGACTCTAATGTTAAAGTAGATAATTATCCCAGGATCTTTGTCCATCTGCCCTCAATAAAAGAATACTGTGTATTTTCTAGAGAAATATTCCGAAGGATTGAAATAATTTTTAAGCCTGTTATCCTCATAGGCACTTTTATTTGTCTCATGGCTTATAAAGACTAGCAAGACTTGAACTGTTCTTCATTTTGGGAAAAGTATCAAAAGCTGCTAATCCAGATCTTAGTAAAGGTCTTAAGGGATAAATGTACTTATCTCTCCTGATTTGTATCATAAGTATGCTATAACCTCTCTGCTGAGATCAGCTGTTTTACAGGTTCATCTTTCATTATCTTCGTAAGTAAAACATTAATGAAGTAATTGATTATGAGAGATTTTATAAACAGATTTTGAACTTTTTTTGCTACCACTTCAAATGAGCTGTTTTATATCATGCTGCTAGAACAATAGTGAACAGGGGTTAACAAACCTTTTTACCTATTTTATTCAAAAGCAATGTAAAAATGATTTATGTGGCTTTGTTGTTAATGTTTCTTTTGCTTTACAACTATTTCAAAGGATATTCAGTAGGCACAGCAATAACATGCAAAAACTGTCATGTGTAAACAGTTGGAATTAATTTCACAGCAGTATTTGTATGCACCTGTAGAAGTAACAAAACAATACTTTCTGCATGAAAGAAAATGATAAGTATTGCCCATAAGCACTTCTTTAAGCAAAAGCTCTCATTTTCTAAAATTGTCTAAATATTTACAAATCAGTAGCCTTTTCTCCATAGGATTGCCTGTGTCTTATAAATGCTGGTGCAGCACAAATGTGTGCATGCCGTCGCTATCTGTCTTACATAAGATACTTAACATATCTTACATGTCTTACATAAGTTATTCCACAGGAAATATATTTAGCAGGAGAGATTGATAGAGAGCCAACCTTTGGCCTTAAATATCCTGCCTGGAATTCATCTCACGAAACTTTAGGCAATAAACAGCCATTAAAGATTTCAGCAGTAATTTAGTTAATAGGAAGAGTAAGCTGTTGGGAAAGAAATAGAAATAGCGTAAATTAAAGGATTCCTTCCTAAAATGGTCATCAAGAATAGATTGCTATTGTAGGTGTTGACACTGACAATTAACAATGTTTATACAGCTGAATATGGGTGAGGTGTACTCAGAATGGATAATATGAGTACCACAAGAACTTGGATCAGGTCCCCTCAGGCAGAGATAGGGAACTGAACTTCTCTTTCATCTGGAGTATAATCTCTATCCAGTTAAATACTGACAGAGAATTATCTCCTAAAGCACACATTCACTTCAGTCATTTGAGGAAAGTAGGGGGAGTGCTGCTGAGTTTGTGAGCCCAGCAGTGGTTATTTCGTGCCAGAATCCTGCCTGCTTGCTTTGCTCAGAACACATGCACTCCGAGTGTGCTCGGAACGGAGGCTGTGCGGCTGGAAACACACCTGTGGCACTTCAGAGCCCTGGGGAAGTCATGTACTGCTGGTGTTACGCAACACTGCTCTGTGGGTTCTGAGGAGCTTAATTTTCGATTTAGGCATTTCAGAAAATGGCACCCGAACGCTTATGTCCCATTTGGGATTTTTGTGTTAATGAACTAAATCTGTTCTAGCTTTTTCCTAAATCAAGTGGGAATAAAAAGTCTTTGTTTAGCATGTTATTTCTAATTTATTGGGGGGGGGGGGATGCTTGCCATACCTTATTGCATTTCCAAAGGATGATGATAAGAAACTATATTGTTTAGTACCTATAAAAACTAGCTGCTTTTTTTTTGTTGTTTGTGTTTTTTTGGGGGGATTTTTTTTGGTTTTTTGTTTGTGGTTGATTTTTTGGTTTTGTTCTTGTTGTTTGGTCGGTTGGTTTTGGTTTTGGTTTTGTTTTGTTGTTGATTTGGAGTTGTTTTTTGTTTTGGTTTTATTTTGGGGTTTTTTTGTTGCTTGTTTTCTGTTTTTTAAGGTTTTTTTGTTTTCTTTTTGTTTTGTTTTTGTTTTTTTTTTTTTTTGTTAAGGAAATATATCTAAAGACTGTGAGTATATTTAAATATGCCTTTAGTAAAGAAATGCACAACAGGACATCTCTTTGCTTTGGCCACTAAAATCAACAAATGTGGTTTAGGTGTTGATGTTAATATACCTTCTATACTGTGTACTTTTCTGTATTTTATGCAGTTACCCTTATGCTCTGAGTTCAGGACACCTATTCTTGCTTTTAGTCCTCAGTGATGGTTTTGGAGAAAGGTCTTGGGAGGCTGGGAACCATCACTTAACATAGATCCCCTATCCTGAAATTTGCAGAATATTGTAACAACCTCGTTAATGATCCATACCTCTTTTCCCTCAAATCATTTCATAATGAGTACTCAGAAGGATAGCAGTTCTCCAGCTAATCCTGATCTGTGACATTAATTTTGGTCTCTGTCACCAAGCCAAGGACTATTTTCCTTGGCTACATTTTCTGTAGTCCTAGACCCTAATAACCAATAAAAAAGTATATATGGGAGTGTGAGTGATAAAGAAGAAAATAGCATACAGAAAACTAATATCTAGTAGAGCAGTTCAGATGTCAATATTTGATGCCATTATCTTCTCTCTCAGATCATTAAACAGCTGATGATACTGAAATGGAGCAGAGAACTGCTTTGACAGTATTTTGTCTGTAACTATTATGTTTCCCTTCCTAGACCATTTGCAGAAGCATTGGGTGGAGTTCTTTCATGTCCCAAGGAAAACATCGTTTACAATTTAATAAATAGCTATTAAATACCCTATGATTTTCAAACTTTCCGGGTGTTTGTGGGCTGAGTCGCTCTACTCAAAGCTTTACAAATGTACAGACATTTGAATGAAAGACAGCTGGTGTTTTTTCCATCTCCTAGAGGAGACAGTCTATGAGCAGCAACAAATAAATATTGAATAAAGCATGTGTATTATAACATTACACTGGGAGATGTGAAAATGCTACAGTAAAATGGTAACAAAGGAACAAGAAAGGTAACACTATGTCCAATAACTGTAATAGTAACATAACTAATGGAAACTCAATCTGTAAAACTGTGATTTAATAAATAGAGGTAAAAACTTACTTTAAAATTGGCTTTCAAAAGAGACCTGAGATATGCAATATAAAGATATTTAGTAGACTGTATGTTCCAGAAGGAGGAATTGCCTGGAAAGAAGAATTATGCCAGGAATTTCAATAAAATGCCAGTACATTTTGGGGTTGGATTTAAAACCAGTGCTGGGGTGCATTTTAGGAATGTAGCAAAGTTTTAGAATATAAGTTTGTGAGGTGAAAAACATTATAGGATTTCTGACATATAAACATGGTGTTGTCATCTAAATCTCTCAAACTGTCAGTGGGACTGCAATGTTTGTGTCCTTCCCATTCTCGTGTGTCCTTCCCATTTTCAGTGAATGAGTACATCTCCATCAAATTCTGCTCATCTCTTTTCTCTGTCCCATAAGGTGTTTCAGAAAATATCAGCTGGTTTGTTTCTAAGAGGTCTTTTAGCCTAATGCAAATCATGGGTTATGCACTAAACACTCTTCTAAGGCCTTATGAAGGTACCAAAATGGTGATACAAGCAAGAAGTAATAATAATAAACCGACCTACTAGATAAAATTTGGAGTAGACAAAATTCCTTCCCAAACTCAAAATAAAGAACTAAGATGATAAAAGTTCAGGTCCTTGCTTCAGAGCTGTTGAGCTGAAGAGAAATATATCAGAAGAGTCCTGCCCTCAAAATAAACCAGCCCCCTAGAGGGAACTTCAATGGTTCATGTTCCCCATTTTTGTCTATCAGAGTCCTGTACTTATAAAACTCCACATCTAACCTTTTAGGACTTCACAATTTCCACAGACAGTCGATTCCTGTATTCAAATAGCTTTACTCTTAGAGAATGTTAATATTTCTTAACTAAATTTTTCTTTCTGGAGTATAGTACCATTTTTTCTTTTATTATATACTGAAGAAATGGAAAGTACCTTTTTTCTCTTTACAACTGCTTCTTAATATTGGAGATCATTCTTATATTCCAACTTCAGTAATTTTTCTTCTGTGAACAGTAAATCTGGTTGTTTCTGTAGGTTACAATTATTAGACATCTGGCTGTTACGCTGTGGGATCTCTCTAATTGGCCCTTTTTTTTTTTTTTTAAATGCAAGGCCCAAAACTAAACTCAGTAGAGAGAACAGGCTTTGCCAATCCAAAAGAATTGTTCCATGTGGCTTGCAAAAGTATTTCTCTTTATATGTCTCAGTATGATAGCCTTTTACCAGTCCACTAGCATTGACAGCTTACTGTCACCTGAGAATTTGTTATATGCCTTAGATTTTTCCTTTTACAGCTGCCACCCTGCCACTTGTTTCCCATCTAGTATTTTTGCAACTGTTTATTCTGCCTCGCTGAAGAGCATTGCATACTTGGGTTTGTTTTTTTTTTCCCCATAATGAATCCCATCCTGTTTTATTCAGACCACTTTGTCAATTCTTTGGTCTTGTTTTCTAAACAGCTTTTTCATTTTCAGGCCTATGAATTCAATAGATACATTCTCTGCTCTGTCACCTAGGTTGTCAATGAAGTATGAAGACTATTGATGTAGTGCTGTATCTATATCTGTTGATTGTCATATACCATCGAGTCTTGAAATGAACTATTGATAACTGCTCCCTGAGTGCAGTTCTGAAACAGATATTGCAGGGATCTTGGAATAGCTTTGTCTGTAACATTGTTTGTGTATCAAAATGTCTCTTGAAGCAATGTCAAAAGTATTTTTTAAGTTAGTATATCTTCTGCTGCTTTGTTTTTCATAAGGCTTTATTCTTAGAAGGAAAATTGAATTGGATTTGTTCTTCACAAATATACATTCGCTGCTGTTCATCTTCATGTTAGCTTTCAAGTTTCTAAAATTCTTAATTTCTTCCAGTATTGTTTCAGGTACTGAACATAGGTTGAGTAGT
This sequence comes from Origma solitaria, assembly GCA_013397895.1. Classification (NCBI taxonomy): domain Eukaryota; kingdom Metazoa; phylum Chordata; class Aves; order Passeriformes; family Acanthizidae; genus Origma; species Origma solitaria. The sequence continues at coordinate 924,443 of VZRL01004026.1, forward strand.
CAGTTTATAATTCCTTGTCTCTTACTTTTGCCACTTTCTAGAGATAAAGGTTGTGTTTGACCTTTTTAAATCTTCTGAAATGTCATCATCCTCTCAAAATTCTGAAAGATAACTATGAATGCTTCTGACTCTGTTGTAGTCTGTGTTTCATGTACTCGAAGGCAAATTTCCCAAGACTCAGTTGATTTGACATCACCTAATTAGGCCTGATAGTCCCTCCTTTGTTCTTTCTCTGTTCTCATTTGATTATTTGTCTCTCTGTTAAAAATGTCAGCTGCCTCATACCTACCTGGTAACTGCAGTAACTCCTTCTGATTTTTCCAGTACAGGTGAGATAGGCTGGAGCTTAAGAAATCGATACAGACTGATCTTCAATGTTTTTGTATCTTCTTAATCCAAATCTCAACCCCTGCTTACAGATTCTTTTCATGCTCAGATAGGACTAATCTCTCTCCAGAGAGACATCAAAAAATTTTTCTAAAAGCAGGCAGAAACTTCCTCAAGGTCCCTGATAAAACATATTGTTAGTTTTGTTGGTTTGTTTTTTTTTTTTTGTTTGTTTGTTTTTTGTTGTTATTGGGTTTTGGGGGGAGGTTTGTTTTGGTTTTCTTTTTACTGAAGTTCAATCACAGAAACAAAGCATGTCTCTAAATTTCTAAGTTGTCATTAAAGGTAGGATCCAGACTGTGATTCAAACTCCTCCTTGTAGGGACTCTACACCTAAACAGCCTAAACATAAATGCTCAGGTTTTTCTGATACATACTACAAAATCCAGAACAGTCTTTTAATTCAGGACTTTGGTCATTCGAGTGTCAGTTCAGTTCAGGTGTCTGGCACCAGCTGTAATGTCCTACAATATCCCGCTTGACTTCAGCTGCACATTCAGAAGGTGACACATTTCTTGTATGTCTTCTCTGTTATTTGAGAGCTCATGCAGCTATCCCAGGGACGCCAAGATGTCTCAGATGCAGCCTGGCACCTGTATTTAGGCAGCTGATTTCCATCCATACATACACACACACGCACACCTATAGCCTGTAAATTAGGTGTCTGATGTACAACTTAAATCCCACTCCAGATTTCATAATAATAGAATTATTACTGTTTGGAAATAATTCTACTTCTCATGAAAAGTGCTTGCATGCCTTTTCTTCAGAAACTGTTTTATGATTGTATATATCTGATTATTTTCCTGTATTCTTTAGTACTAGGGAAATTAAATAAGAACACCCCTCCCCCAGGCTGTTTCTAAAAATCTTCTTGCTCCTCTTTTGTATACCTAAATCATAATCCTCTATTTGTGATGCCTAAACTGGTTGCTGTGGAAATAATTACACTGTTACAAATCTGATTAAGAGTTCAGGTAGAGAAGCAGCTGGAGAAACAAAAAAAATCTTGGAAATAAATATTCAACCTTAACATGAATATCCTTGGTAAGGAATGCAGCACTAAAGCACAGTTGTTTCTAAAAAGGATGTTTTTTTCCAAATTTCTCCAAGATGTGGGACTTTTTTTCAGCTGTCATCAAACACATTTTCCCCCCATAATTTTATGTAAGTATTTTTAATAAGATAAAAAGAAACAAAACAGAGAATATATATAATACAATGAACAAAAGTGTTTCTAATATATATTCTGAAATGGTAGAAAAACTCCCTGAGCTATGGTTGCTGCTGGCATGAATTATTTCTCTCCTCTTTCTGCAGATTAAAACATCCAAAAATATTTTTCTCTTAATCCCTTTTTTCAGGTTAGTGATTTTTTCTTTTTTTTTTTTCTTTTTTTAAAAAAGCATATGGTTTTCTTCACGTGTGACAAGCCTAAAATTAATATGAAGAAATTATTAAAGAAAAAAGAAAAAAAGTAAAACTAGAACACTTTAATAGAAAACCGCAATAGGGAAAAAAAAATTTCTTAATTAGCATCCCAAAAGCACTTCTTACTTTAGGTTAAAATGAGTAATGTTGCTCATTTATCATCATATGTAAATAATATTGGCAGGCTTATCTCTTGTATGCTGAGAGCACCACTAAACATTCAGTCACAGAGGTTCACACTAAAACACTTTGACAGCTTGCAGACATTTTAACCCAGAGACAAGTATCTCTGTGTGACCACTAATGGTTCTGATGCATGGAAAATCAGCAATTGAGCTGAAACAGTAAGAGAAGTAGATAAAGCTACTAAGTTAAAACTTGCAATCAGATTCTTGAAAGCATCGCTTACAGTTTCTCTGTAGTAGGTGCACACGCTAATTGTGAAGCCTGAGATCCAGGCTCCCAAGTGCCTATGGTTTATTTGTACTTAAAAAGTAAATCATGTTGATGTTCTGTGCATTGCTTTGGCTAAATGGGTAAGTCAAGAGGAGATGAAGTCTGAGGTTTTGTTTGATCAGGTGAGCTTAGCAAACAAATGTTAGGGAATTAAAGTTTTCAGTAACAGTCTTTAACACTTAACTGAGATGGCTGATCAAGTGTAATTAACGTATCTTGTGTCATAGGTGGAATCCAGCCTTAAATACACTGCATCCTGCAACTGTAAAGGAATGTTACATTTGCTATTTGGGAAAGAACCATATTCAGCATGCCACTGAATAGCAAAGGAATCTGTTTCCAACATGGAAGAATTTACACTGCAGTCAGGTTAACTTGTTCCTGTTTCTTTGTTCCTTTCAGTTGTCAGTATCTTTGCTCCTCTGTACCTCTGTTAGTCTCCTGCTTCTGTGTCAGTACAGCTTCAGCTCCAGCTGTAGGAGATGTTTTGCAGACATGCACAAAGAATAAGTCCCAGCGATCCGAGAATACAAAGAAAAAGCAAAATGTGGAGGCTGGAAACAGACAGAATCTAAAAAATGTGGGAGAAAGGGGCTGTTATGAATCATCGGTGTTTCATCTGTGCAAATTTATATTCTGGACCAGGCATTAAAGAAAAACTTCCCAAAATCATAGCAGTTTAAGCTATGCTAGACTCCCTCCCCTGTTGCTGGCCACAGCACAAGGCTGTATTTCTAGTCTTAGAGTTTGTGTAGCAGCACCCAATCACCATAAATCTGCGTCTTTCAGACTGAATTGGCTTAAAGTATCTCTCCAAGTTTCGGTATAAATTACAAGATTGGAAGATTTATTTAAGAGGAACAAACCTCAGTATTCCTGCCAATGCATATAGGCAGTGTAAAATTTCTGATACTCATGGAGCAATAGTGACCAATCTCCTTTCCTCAAATTTCAACAGATTTCTTTCATGAAATCTGTGTGTAATTGAGCAAGGCAGCTAAAATGTGGGACAAATTTCAGCTTATTGACTGCATTGGCAGTAAAGTAGTATTGCCACACCTTTATTACGAGCATGTTTGTCTGTGAAGCATTTACAGAGAAGTAATAATCTGAGCTCCTTTTGATCTAAAAGGTGTAAAGTCCTGAATCTGTAGTAGACCTTTGATTTTTCAGTTCCTGGTGCAACAGCACAAAGTGATTAGACCAAACCTTAAACTATATAAAATTGAATTGAATTGAATTTGTATAGATAAAATAAAATATAGTTTTTTTTATAGTTGTGTACCAAATTTTTTTTCAAGTTTAAGAAATGTTTGGTTGTTGCAGCCAGCTTGTTCACACTTGCCTTAATTGCTCCCTTGGGATCTTGTCTGTAATTTGTAATTGCTGGCCCTGATTGTCAGTGGTGCCTTTTAAATTTGTGACTTTTAGCATTGCCAAGAGAACATTTATCATTAACTTTCCTATCACTGCTTTCATTTTGAGCCTTCTGTTAGTTTTTTCTTTTTTTCTTTCATTTAATTTTATCAAAGTCAAAGTGAAACAAAACAGCTCATCATTGGTTAGCAAAAAGTGCAGTCCAGTAAGAGTGGATCTGTAGAGCACAATTGCTGCTACTAAGGACCTGATGTCTACATTATATGATTTTCAGGGTGTTTATTTCACTTGGGCTGTAATGCCTTAGAGACTTAAGGTAAAGTCTTGGAGTGAATCTTTTCACTTGCTGCAGTTTAATTGGAAAGAAATGCAAGCTGTGTCTGCTGTCTGATACATGACATGAACCAAAGCATCACAGGAGCAAAGACTGCAATCAATGTTCACTTCAAAAATCTCCCTCCTGGTCCAAACCAAAATGCTAAAGTAGCACACCCAAGGATTAAATACATATAGGACCTCAACAAGGCAAAAATATTTGGGGGAAAATGTTGTTTTCAGAAGACTAAAGGTACCATGGTTATTGATAAAACTGTAGCAACTCCAAAATGTCAGCGTGTGTTCAAGGTGCTGTTCAGCTGTGTGTAGAGTCATGCAGCAGCACTGAAAAGCTTGCTTCATTTGGTACTTGGTGGATGGTGTTTTGCTCTACCTTGAGGATGCTAGGAAATGTTGGCTAGGCACCACCAGAAAGCCATCTTTTAAGTTATGGTCAGTAACGAAGCCAAGTAGTTAGGGAACTCTGAATCTCCCACATCTGTTGAAACTGCATTCAGGGTACTCAGCTTGAACGAGAAAAGGACTTTGTGATGTGCTTGACAAAAAAGGTACAGTAATGTGACGAGCATGGAATGACCTGTCCACTGGTTTGATTTTCTGATAATCTGCAGTCTGGGTGCTTTCTGAGCAGGAAATTGCATCTTTGTCAATATGTTCTGCAGACATCTTATTTGTCCAATAACTCTTGTACTCTTATAGAATTTTAGCACTCAAATGAAATGTGGCAATGAGCCTAATACCTAATATCTGCTTTTTAAAGTCACTGCTTGATTTGATGCCTTCTGGTTTTTGCAACATAGGATATGCCTTCCTTAGCAAGGAGTACAGTGCAATGAAGGTGAATATGCAGAATGAAATGATTCGTGCTGATGGACTGATAGCCTACAATATGCATTTGAAGGGATTTTACATCAAGCTCTCTGTAGTCTAGTTCCATGCACACCTGTTAGTGGCTGACTCATTTTAGGTGAGTATATGGTGTGCATCTTTCAGTTTATTTTCCTTTTAAAGGAATCTATTTAATGTGCACTGGAGCTCCTCTGTAGCGTGAACCAAAGTGGATATTTGCTTCTCCAGATCAAAACAAAACACTGATGTGGATTCACATTGCTAGTAAGGGTTCCCTGTGCTTCTCTCGGCTATTTGTCGTCTTACAGATCTGCTTCACAATTTCCTCAGTAACCTCTTTTCCTAGCTGAAGAGCCCTAGTTCATCTCTTTCCTCCTTGTATGAAAATATTCCATTCCTTTTAACATTTTTGTTGCCTTCTTAAGTTTATTGTGTTCTTGGGTACTGAACTGCAAAAGTCAAATCCTTCACCACTAGTAGACCTCTCCGAGTGTGCTGCAGAAGGGTTGAACAAGTGAATTGCTCTGCCCCACTTGTGGGATCCTGGAGTCAGTCCCTGGAGCAGAAGGATCATCTTGTTCTGGTTTCTTAGTTTGGCACCTGGTCAATGTGGAGTAGAAGCCTCATTCAAATACAGGGACATAGTGGAGGAGAAGTGGAAGGAGGCAGTCAGGTACCTGGCAATTTGCAGGACTAAAGAAATAACAAAAAAGACAAGGGGAAGTTCGAGTACATTAAAGATAAGGGAAATAGAATACAGTTAGAGCATGGAGGTCTAAAGTCACATTTCCTTTGGAATGTGGAAGAAAAGAACAATATTCCTCTGCAAAATACCTGTCAAATAGAGTGACAAAATAGCATCCTGCTTGCACAATTGCTTCCATTAGGTTGTGCTTGTTTGCTGTTTGCCTTGAGGCACAGCTGAAATTCTGGGCAGAGCTCACAGGTCATCCCCACATGTTGCACATCAGAGAGCTGAGTCACAGAGCTGTTTGTATTTTCAGAGGAAAGCAATAAAATCTTCAAAGCATACCCCCTTCCTACAATTCTGACTCAAGTACAAGCCAAATAGAGTCCACCCCTTCTTGGGAAGTAAGGGTCTTTACCACTGACCATTCCTTTGGATCAGTCAATTCCAGCATCCCTGGTGTAAGCACTCAGTCCAGGGAATGCATCTCATCTGAGGTAAAACTCCTGTAGCAGATAAATCATTGCAGGGGATACAGTGGCATCTGTTTTGATCAGCTGATCCTCTTCTGTTGCTCTAATTTACTTGTTAACATATATGTACCCTGCAAAACCAGCTGATAATTATCTTGAACATCCAGTGCCTCTAATATTTAGTGCAGAGCTCATTATGGTTTACAAAAGCATTTATGACATTTACTTTCCTTTGTTTGTATACAGCAAAAAAAAGTGACTTTTAAAAGAGCTTTAGACTCCTGTAAACAGGGTCTGGAAAGGCTCGAAAGCCAAATGCTCAAATGTTAGGAAATGTCAGCTTTGTGCCTGCAGAAGTGCCCAGCAGTCACAGCTGCAAGCCAAGTAAATTAGAGCAATACAACATATATTAAGTGTCAATGCTCTCAAAAATCAGGTTCTGCATAGCTTTAAGAAAAAAAATAGTGTGTAATCTGGGTGGTTTTCTTTTATTTTTAGCAAAAGGCTCATTGCTGTTAGTTCTCTAGCACTTTCAGAGCAACTCTGGTGTCAGGGAAGTGAGCATATATTGTGTCATGGGCATAAACAGATAGCTCTGTGAGTTTTACCTTCTTGGCAGTGGTAATCTATACCAAATTGCAATCAAAGCATTTTTGAATTCCAGCCAAGCTATTGTAGGAGTGAGAATAGCCCTAAATAAAAATGAAGCTGTACTGCTGTGCTGCTGTGATTGTGCCTGCCCTCCCAATGGAGTGGTGAGCTGATGCTGTGTGCTGCTGCTGGGTCATGGTTTCATAGCAGTTCTTCTGCCCCATGAGACACAGGCTCCACTGGCACTTCCCATCCTGAGCCTGTCATTTCTGTTTCAGTAAAAAAACCCACCCATTATCATGACTCCCAAAATTTGCCTGTTGTGTCCATGCTTAAAATGTGATCTTCCTGTGGTAATTTATATTCTAGCTGAGATGCAGGGGAGAGGAGAGAAACAGACAAGGATCTGATATTCTCAGATTCTCTGTTATGTCCTGATATTTTTTCCAGCACTAATATTATATGAATTGACAGTATCATCATGTCAAGTTTTCAACCTTTATTTACAGACATAATGTGGAATTCTTAATTTTGCCTAGCAGTGAGATTATGGCAAAGTGAGTTAAGAGTGTGAGTTAAGAGTGTTGCAGTTCTCCTGTTTTCTGTAAATTGCAATTTGCACTAATATTCCCAAGATGGACTTTGCTATAGTGGGCACGTATTGAAAATATACACACACAAATTTATCTAAATATTATTTGGGTCTAATATTTTTTGGGGGGTAGTAAAATGCAGTGTATGTCAGGTTCCGAAAGGGCCTTTAATGAGAATTTTTAAACAGGAAATGAAAACATAATGTGCTTTTTTCAGAGAGACACTTCTAAAAATGATGCATTAATTAATCTTTTGTTTATGTAGTTTCAGAACATAATTAAAAATCGAATTATTCTGAATACCTTTGTAAGTCAATTAGAAGACATCAAAATATTTTTTGTGTGGAGATGAGATTTCTGTGATCGCATTTTAATTTGCCATAGTAAATTGACTCCTTTTTAATGTATTTCTGGTTTGCATAATAGTTACTTCTGCTCAAACTGTTATCATGTTCTAAAGGAGGGTTTGCAGATGGTATATGCACATTGATTTTTTTCATGACATATCGACTGAATTCCTTTCATAATACGGTAGCTTAAAGATAACATTTTGGTAAGCACACTCATGCCAAAATATCAGGGTATTTTTTTAAGATAAAACAATCTTAATTGCCCTGTCATTGTGAATGTTCAGCTATAATCATTTTAAAAAATCCCTATACTTTTATTTTGTCTGTTGCTTTCCATTTTAATCCACTATGTGAACAAGTTCAGCAATCCATGTGGATAGGAAATCAGCTTAGTGGGAAAACATATGTTATATTCAGTGCTATAACAATACATAATCCAAGTGCCAGACAGTATTGTAGCAAGATGCTACAAGAAGTTAGCTCCAATAAGAAATACTTGGTATGTCAAGCATTACACAAATTTTCTTGAACAACTCCTTTTTATGTTTTGTTTTTATCTGGAAGTATTTCTTTATTTCTTAAAAAAAAAAAAAAAAGTGATGAAAAAACCTCCCATAACATAAAATTCCCATTTAAATCTGCTTTGTTAGAGCACATGCTTTTTTAATTACATGCCTCTGTTCTTCACAGTCTCCTGACAATTTGCCTTTCACATAAATCTCAAGCCATGCCACCCCAGCTTCATCAGTGATGTCAGTCCTAAAGCCCAGCTGCTCTTCTGTCACTTTTGTTGTGTCTTTGCATGGCACTGCAATGCACTGATTATGTTCCCAATGAAACACATCAAGATCAGCCATCTGCCTATGCAAACACAACAGGAAAACCCCTCTTGTCTTCTTGTCGCTTGAAGCAATTCTACTACCGTGTCTCTGCTTCCTTGTTTGTGCAAAAAGTGAGTTGAAAAGGAACAAAATATGCCCAAGTTATTTCCTCAAAGTTTTTCCCAAGCTTGTCCATTCTAGATCCAAAATTTTTGTACTCTGAGTGTGGACAGTCTGCCTGTCCACACTCAGGGACTGCACTGCCACTTAAATAGCAATTTATTATTCCCTTGAGAGACTCTGTACTATGTGTGATTCTAAATCAACCTCTTCATCTTCACAACAGCTCTATATGGAAAAGTTTACCAGCACACCCTGGTATAGGAGATGTATGCCGTCCTTGCCACGTCATATTTTGGTTTGAATTGCTTTTTCTGATACTCTGAAAATTAATAACAAACACTATAAAAAGTACCAATAAAATAAGCCATGTGCCTTTATACTGTGGACAGAATCACCTGTATTTACGTTAAAAAGATTTTGTAGCTCTCTGGTCAGTTGAGTGAAGAACTGGTATTATCTGAGACTGAAAAATATCCACAAAACACAAAATCAGGAGATCCAGATAGGCCCAAACACATTGCTATTCTGGAAGAGAGTGGTACTCCAGATCTCAGGAGGAAGACCTCAGAAAAGTGGCAATGGAACATATGAAAAAAAAGTATGCAGGAAGAAAGAAGTGAGAAAACTTAGATATGAGGGAGCAGTAGGAGTAGATAGATGTCGTAGAGAAGATCCACAGAGGCATCAGCTATCCTTCTGTCATAGAGACATCCACAGCTGTTGCCACTTCAGGATATAGAACAGTGCATCCTTGGGGACAGAACCCTTCCGTGATGGACACCTGCTCACTGTCCAAAAGCTGTGAATAGAGGAGCAGTGTTTGCTGTCACAGCACAAAAATGTCCTTGCAACAGAGTTACATGGAGACCAGAAATCCCTCTCTCAAGGGGGCCTGTGTGCAACAGTTGCCTTTTTTCCCTGTGCTTGAAATGGAAAAAAATCTACTTGTAATAGTCAGGCTATCATAACAGAGGGACGGCTCAAGTATTTTGAGGGGCAGAGTATGGGAAAAGAGAAGGGGGTCAATGAGGCGATATCCTAATTTCACCTGATAATAATAAGAAAAGTTCATGATGTGATGAAGGAATTATGTCACTGTACAAAAAGACTTTAAATAGAAGCTTCAGCATACAACCGATGCAAATCTTAGAGTAACAACTGAAACTATTCTTTTAAAGAAGGCAGTGTGGTTTCAAATACCTATTTTTTAAAATTTTATTTACTTCTCAGCGTTAATCTTTTTTTCAGTTTCTGTTATTTTGTGTAATCAATTACATTACATGTAATTAGGTGTTAAATGTAAGTACAAGTCATCAGAGGAGTAGACCTTTTAATTACAAAATAATTATGAAGTTATTGTGCTGTACAATTACATATTCATGCTCATTAAGGATACCACATGGTGTATGCATAGCAAAATTTCTTTTGAAGTTCAGTATTTTCATAATTTCAAAATGTCAGGAATAATTAGTCTAAATTATATTTTTCATTACCTTACATATACAGAATGCTTACAAAATCTAGACATGAAACTGTATAGATGAGTTTCATTTCGATTTCCTTCCAAGCAAAAAAACTCTTGACACAAGAGTCAGATTTTTTTTCCTTTTTAAACTTTTGAGTTCCTATCATTATTTTCAAAATGTCTTTCAGGAGGGTCAAGCATAGCCAGCACTCAAGATCATGAAATAGTGTGCTGCTATTATAGCATTTTATTTAGAAAAGCAGTGGCACGGAGCTGCAGGACAAAACGGAGTGATGTTAGTCTGGTCTTTCACCGCTGCTTTGGAAGTGCAGCTGTTTGCAGCTGTGCGCTGCCATTCTCAGAGCAGTTATAAGCAGAGATACTTCTCAGAAGCTTCCAAGAGCAGTTCCAAACGAGCCCACCTGCAGATGGGCTTGCTGACTTGATGGGCAGAAGAGCCCCAAAATCCCTGCAGTCACAGTTAATTTTGTTCCGACCAACTACTGTATTTCAGACCATGCTCACAGGTTACAAAAAATTTACAGAAAGTGATTAGTGTTGATGAATGTTTCCTAGACTTAATGCTTTGTTGCACAACCTTATTACATCTCCATTTTGGTGATTCAAGCAAACTTTTAAATTAAAGATTTGAAAGGAAATTATTTGGATTGAAATCCCCATTTTATAATATGTATGAGTTTTGAAACATGCATGGTTGTAGCTTTGTCCAAAGTGTGGGAGCAGGAGGAAGTTGAAAGTTTGATGATGATTGCTGTCTCAAAAATCTATAATCTAAGTAATAACTTGAAGGGTTTCAAACTGTAATACAAATGGCGAAAAATAGCTGTAATTAGTAATATTTTTAATTGTTACACTAATTTATCTGTGACGAAAATCTTAGTTTTTATTGATAGCAATTGTCAGAATAGTAGCCTTCAGCTGTCTTTTTTTAAAAAAAGCATTTCAGTACAAACTTCAAGGAGTAGTCTCATTCTTTGACTCTTTCAGAGGGAGTTAAGTTGTTTGGCATATTGTGCAAAGAGATAAATCCCCTCATTAAGGAAAATAAACCAAATTACCATATTCCTATTTCTCTGTATCCAGTACAAACACACATAGGACCCATGGCAGGAACATTTTCATTTGCAGATATCAAGAGAAGAGTTGGTAACAAATTGTTGATCACTGTAAATTAGGAAATTCTTGTTTTTTTAATGCATGTTCATGTGAATGAGATGCCTAAAAATGATCACACTATTACTGTGGCTGAATAACTGTATTTCCAGGTTTTTGTGGCAAGGAATGAGAAAATAAAGGTTTATAAATGCCAAAGGTTCACTGAAAGAAGCTGGATAACAATCTGTCCAACAACTGAATGATGATTATGATTACGACTGTTGTTGTTGTCAGACATTTACTTCAGTAAAAGTAGGTATGTAGGTCAGTGAAAACTGCATGACAGATTTTATCTAGCCTGGGAATCATTCATGCTGTGCGAAAAAACCCATCAGAGAAATAAAATGAATGAATGAGTGAATGAATGGAACTATTCTTTCTCTTGTTCAGCTGCCAAATAAACAAATACAGTGTTCCTGCATTAGGGCATGATCTTTGATATAGATGATATTCTGTAGACACTCTACAGATAAAATGGTAAACTCTCAACAAATCTTTTTTCTGTTTAAATGAAATCTAGAGTAGTTGGGAACCTGCCCTGCAGGTTTCTGGTTAACACACTGCTAATAAGAAGGGGAGAGTTTTGCATAACATGTTTTACTCTTGAGGGAAAGCTATTTTTTTCAGAAGTCTCACAAGGGAAGTTCAAAGAACTATGAAAGAGAGAAAAAGTGAAATGGAATGCTTTAAGTGAAAAAAAAAACCCAAAAAGCCTTAACAAAACTCTTCAGAGTAGTTTGCTGGAGCCGTCAGTTGAGAACTATAAAAGAAATCAATCATCTGCATTAATTGTTTTGCACTGCTTGAAAAATGCATTATTTGGAGGAAAAATGCCCCAATATACACAATCACAAAAATGAAAGATATGTCTGGTACCTTGGGAAATTCTTTCTTCTGTAGAAAAAGTTGAAAATGAAGGATGCATTTTTTTAAGGAGCAAACACCATTTTATTCTATTTTAGCTGAACTCCTTTTTAAATTTAAGGTAATTGAATCTTACTGAAAAAAGCCCTAAACCTGAAAGCTTTAATCAGTCTTTAATCAGTCTTTAAAGGTAAGCCCTCTGTCAGTAGTATGAAGCCTGGGTTTTAGTTACTTTAACCAGACCTGCTGGCAGTTACAGTTGGTGAGTTAAAGTGCTGATATAATTCAAATTTTGCAATTTAAGCTGAGTACTAAAATGCTACCAGTATAATTTTCTTTCGGGTACAGAGAAATGTTTTTGGTAATGAGCAATCAAGTCTTTTTAAATATAAATATATTTTACATAATCCTATATGTCTCTCGAGTACTTTTGAGTCTCTAATACTATTACTTAATCTTTTTGATAGTCAAAATTCTGTTACTCAAATTGACTTTTGACAGTATTAGTACAGAAAATAATTGGCAGTGAGCTTGAATCAGTCATGGAATTACATTTTGCTTTTTTACTAACGTATGAAAAATATATAGTAATATGTATTTTTTTCAATATGCTTATTGCCCTAATTAGACCTACAAACTTTCAATAGTGGTAATGAGAAATTGATGATATGGTGAACTGATTATCATTTGCAAACAGTGTTTAATGGACCAGTTTTGCTTCAGTTTTCTTCCTCCTTCTACTAGAAAACTTACTAATTTCAGGCTGCTTTAAAAACCTTTATGACAGAATTCCCAGGAATTGCATATGAACTTCTGGTTTGATTAGAGAATGTATATACGTAGATATATACACGGTTACAGACACACAGTGTCACACACATATGTATGTGTACATCCATGCACCCCTCAAGACACACATATTTCTGTAATCAAAGAGGAATTCAGATTACATGTATGATACTGTCATCATCTGAAATTGAAGATTATAAGAAAAGACAGTCTGCAAAGGAAACAGTGCTTGTAATAGCCAGACTGGTTTGGATGTTGATAAAAGCAAAATCCCCATTGTTCAGAAGAGCATTTATTGATGGGAAGAGTTAAATGACTATGCAAATCTATTTGGTTTAGTTCAGAATCCCCAAAGCAGCAAGATGCATATAGAAAAACTCTCTTGGAAAATTTATAAATTGCAATCTCTTAAATCCATCTGAGGCACTCACAATTGAGATTTACTGTACAGGTCAAAGATGCTATAAAGTTTGAACATTGTTAGTTCAACCTCTGCCAAACTCCCCCAAAACTTAAGATTCCTCCTCTGCTTGTAAGTATCAGTGTGGCAGATAACAATATTCCATAAATAAAGATTGGTCTTTGACAATGGGGAATAAGTTGCACAGGAAAGTATCTTCATTAACTAGCATTTTTAAAAGCTGAAAATACTGTGCAAGATCTCTTTGTAGACCAGTCCACGGTATGTGTGGAGCTCAGGATGAAAACTAGATGAGAATTTCCCGACTGTAAATCAAAACAATAAATCAGATTGAATTCTGCTGCATTTGTGTCAGTGGAGAATATACACATCAGAGGCAGAGAGCAATCCATGTGAAAATGCACTCGAGCCTGCTTACACATTTCTTTTGGGTTCTCCCTGACCTCTTAAGACCACAAGTGATGTGTGTTTTAAAAACAGCAACATTTGCTGTTTAATTAACGGCAAATACCAACTTCAGTTGTCCTGTTCCTGGACAAATGTCCTTTGTTCAAATCATGAACAAAGCATATTGGAGAAGTATTAGCTGTCTACAGGTCTAACTAACAAAAGGGGAGAGGGCTCTTTTGAAGACAGACTCTGATTCTGCAGTTTTAAGGACGTCAGCACAGACACTGATGTTTTTGACAATGCTACTGCTTCACTGTTTTAACTGCTGCTGGCTGTTTCCCTGCCATTCATAAAAGGCTATGTTTATTTTCTTTATTTGTAACTGTTACTCTGCCTTATGTGGTTAGAAAAAAATTCTCCGAGTTGATAACTTATATCCTTCAATATAATCCTGGAAAGAAGAAAGAAGAAGTTGCACATACTGCTACTTGCAGGATTAGCTTTCTCTTGGATTTAGGGAGGTGTGCTGGTTTCATCTGGGGTAATTCTCTTCACAGTGGCTGGTATGGAGCTGTATTTTGTCCTTGTATTGAACACAGGGCTGATAATAGAGAGATGTTTTTGTTATTGCTGAGCAGGGATTACACAGAGCCAAGACCTCTTGTGCTTTCTGTACAGACCCACTGGTGTGGGGACTGGAGGTGTATGGGAAGTTGGGAGGGGACACAGCTGGGACAGGTCACCCAAACTGACCAAAGGGATGTTCCAGACCTGTGGCATCATGCTCAGAATATAAACTGGGGGGAAGAATAAAAAATGGGAAATGTTTGGAGTGATGGCATTTGTCTTCCCAAGTAATTATTACGCTTAATATGATAATCATGCATGTATATCCTTCACGCTTGTCACAGACCAAGGAGGAAAGCATTGTTCAGATGTAACTCTGAGAAGGGAGTTTTTCATTTGTCCTTTTTCTGCATGTATTTAGAACTGGGTCAGGAAAATTGAAAACAGCATTTTGCAATTTTTTAAATTTGTTGTTGTTGTTGTTGTTGTTGTTGTTCTAATGCCCCCATATGAAACTAATGGCACTATTTACTGGTGAGTTCTATATGCAATACAAAATCAGGCAAATGTCAGATAGAGGATTCAACTTCTAAGCCTGTGGAACGTTCTTTTTTACCTGAAAAATCAAAGCACAAACCTGAGAGATGTAAAAATGTGCTTTCTATATTTATGCCGCATAGAAGGACACCTTTTTTATTAGTCAACTTTTTAAAGACAATGCTTCATAAAGAGAAAATATCATATTGTAAAGAAAGTATTAAATATGCAGGTTCACAGAGACTGTTTCTGCAGTAAGAGAAATTATTTGTTCTCTAATGAGCAGTGCCACTTGACAACATATGTACTAAAATGCGTAAAATCACAGTTTGTTATATTATCTAAATCACTTTTTTTCTCATCCAATGGAGAATTTTTAAAAACTTTGTTATATTATATATTACACATATCATAATCACACATTACATGTTGTGATTTCTTTGTAACTTATAATCAATAATCAGGAACAACACTGAAGCACAATACCTTTGGCTAACATGGATGGTATTTTATTTCTTGCAGGCAGAGAAGGAGATTTTAGAAGGTAACTGATAGCTATATAGAAGTAGTTTTAGAATGTGTGTATGGTTTTTAGTTTTAAAATATTGTTGCAGTAATCTTAACATTTCACAAACTTTTTGATGAAAAGTCCTAAATATTCAGAAGTTAACAGTACAATTAGTCATAAATTTTCAAAATACTCTATAAAAGAAAAAAATAGTTCCTCCAGCATTTTTCACTGTGGCTGTAAACTCCATCATCAACACTGAAATCAAAGTCCTAATCTATAACATCAGAGAGCCATTGGTTTATGTTGGGATAGTACAAATTTGTGGATTAGAATATTTAATTTTCAGTCAAGTGCCAAGTGTGGCCTGCTCTGCACTGATCTAGCATAAGAAAGTCTGATATAAGAAAATACAGTTTTATTTCTATATTTAAACAGTATTGACAGTGAGATGTACTTACAAGAAATGAGGTAGGCTTTTAACATATCATCATACATATTATTTTAAAATGGGGCTTTATAAAGTAATTTTACATGGGGCTGTCTTTTTCTGTATAATACTGTCAGTAAACATCTGTAAATTGCTATATTTTGTGTAAAATAAGATAAAGCTCTTAAGCTTTTTAAAAGAAAATAAAATATTTAATGGGAAAAACTGGCCATGTGCCAATAAATTACAACATATAAATAATTCCAAATTGTTCCCAAAAGTTGCTTTAAGTTACACTGCAACTCTTATTTTTGATGTTGTGACTTAGTGGCAAAGTACGGTTGACTTTAATGGAAATTGGCTTCATGTCTGTTAAGGAAATGGAAGTTAAATAAAACTAATTACACAATATCACTAAGAGATCTGACTTGAGAGTAGTGATGCACCAAGCAGAAGAACTTTTACTGTTTAAAAAAAAAAAAAAAATCAAGGCAAATACAGAAATTTTGGGGCTTATGTAAGATCAGAGAGGCAACCTGTGAAACCATGTTAACTGACTTGTTTGACTACTTAACAAAATAAATTTAAAAAATTTATTTATAGTGCAACTTACACCAGATGAGTGAAGACAAAATATTATTCTCAATTTTTTATGATTATCTAAATATAATTTCACATAGGGCTCAAGAGGGTAACTTTACATTTCCCTTGGATTAGCAAAGAGCAACTAGCATCTACCTTAAATTTATTTATTTGGGAGGAATGATTTTTTAGCATTTTTCCCATGTGTCTTGCTTGCTTTTCAGCATTTCCATTTATACAATTTATCCTATATTGTAAAAACAGTGAATACATGCTTCAAGACCAAAACTTAAAGGTGTCAGTAGAGTGCTATTTATTGCCATAGATACATTTGCCTTATGGTGTTGTCTCTTTTCTTTTTTATCATCTACTGAATAAACAGGTTTTTGGTGTTCACTGTTAGTTTCTGTACTGTTAGATGACAAGCCAGCTATGCACCACTGTGCCTATGAAGTGCCAACAATTTACCACTGATAGAACTTTCTGTTCTTCTGAGAATACCCAGGTTTGCACATAAACACTTACAAACTGAAAAAGAACATATGTAGGCTTCTCTCAGCTGCCAGTGCTTTGCATTTGTAGAACAAATTTGCTCACATTAAATTTTGACATTTGTAATTCTGTATTCTTACCATACCAATGTAAATAAGTACATGAACAATCACCTAATTCCTGAGAAAGAGCAAGGTCTCAGAAAAGAAATTTATTTATTGCTGTGTAACTGTAACTGCAAGTCTCCACTTTTCTGCTAAGCTTCACATAAAGGTTACCACATGTAATTTACAGGGAGAAATAAATGAAATGAAAAATCTTGCCTAATTTTCAGATTTGTTACAGAACTGGTTGTCAAAATGACAACACAAATGTATTTGTTCTATGTAGTCACTGAGACATAAATTAGTAGTTAGACCGTAACTGATGATCTAGCAGGAATTCCAGTCCAGGAAGAGAAAGTCAAAGAAGGTTTGGGAACTTCTTAAATTGTGTGGGGTTTCCCACAGTACTCTTGCACTATGCTTAGGGAGATGTTCTTCTCTTCTTCTAACTAGCAAGCATTGCATGTGTGTGTGTGTTTGTTGAGAGTGTTCACAGAGAAAAATTGTAATTTATCATGAATTGTATGGGCTCACAAACCATCATGAAATGAAATCATAACATTCTCAAGTGCTATATATTCAAGCTGGGCAATATAAGTTTCCTCTTAGATATGTTTTAAAAGAAGTAGTATTAATAGTCCCTCATTAGCTTCCTTGTTGATAGCATGTTTTGCGTTTTTAAATTTAAATCTTAGTATATTTAGATGCTTTTTTTTTTCTACTGTTTCTTTCTTCCCAAATGTTTATCAAAGTCCTCCTTCCAGTGAAGGAAATTGCAGTAAATACAAAGTAAATAGATTTTATTGTAGTGCATTTAAGTGCCTGAAGGAAATTATATTGAAAAATTTTGTGGGTTTTTATTTTTTATTTTGCAGCTAAAAATAATTTAAATACCCATTTTAATACACTGCAAGCTGAAAATATCTTCGACTTTCTAAATTTTTTTAAACTAACTTTGGACCACCATTAGCCTGTACTTTCTTGCACTTCTGTTCTTGACAAAAATGCTTTGATATGAATCTTAGCACTTTGCTCTCAGAAGATACAAGTCCTCACAGATATAAGTTTGTCGTTTAATACTCTGTTTCCAAAAAAAATCCAGCTAATCTTTTATCTACACACTTCTGAGAATTACCTGTCAATTAAATTGAAATCATCCAGATCCTCTAATGTGTAATGAACAGAATACTTTAGGTAGACAATATGTGAAAAATTCTTTGCAAGTATGATGCACTCTTTTGTTTCAAGGAGAGTGAGATAACACAAAACAATAAAATAATTTTCAACATCAAAACAAGTTTCTGAATATTTATAAGCCATGTTACATGGATAGAGGTGAGCCCAGTAGACTACCACTTTAATAGATAGCTCATTTTAGACAGATGTAAGAAAGTTGAAAAAGAATTGAAAATGTTCAGATCTTCCTATTATTTAAATGTATTGCTTAGAATGAATTGAAGACTAATCCCACATGAATATACAAACTGTTGGCTGTTTTCTGAAAGAAAAATGGGAACAGGACTATAAGTCAGAAAGACAGCTTTTCCAAGGTGGCATAAGAGGCAAAATGCATATTGAAAATATTTGTGGAGAAGAGGCTTCATGAAGTTGCAGATCTTGAAAACTGGTAAGAGAAAAAGGTTTTCAGTCTTTCAGTCTTCCAGGTCTTTCAGGTTTTGAAGTGACTCCTGCCAATCATTGTAACTGAAGTCTGTTCTACAGAATTGAACTGAAGACCAGAAAACTCTTTTCTTTCTATTTGCATTAATGATTACTCAGTAAAAAAAGTTAGTGTACTGAGAAGAAAAATACCTCTTTATTTTCTCCCATCAATCCTCGGTGAAACTTAAAAGCATTTTAATTTAGTTTGTGAGTGAAGCATCCTAGGCAGCGTTGTCCCCTGAAGGTTTCTGCAGCAACATGATACTGAAACCAGGACAAGAGCATGTAAATCTTTGTATCTTGTTAAGACACTATCCCTAGCATGGATTGACAAGGAAAACGCCTGTCTTTCTTTTAATTTCTTAGAGGCATGAGACTAAGATCATGGAAAAGCATTTTTAGTTTGCAGCAGTACTTAAGTGTATTATTTTAAAATACTGTATGATGAACTGTAGTGTTTTTATCCACAGCTTTTATGAAGACCTAGTTGCTTGAACTGCAACTTAACAGCTCAGTTGGTTGGAATGTGTGGGGGGGTATATTTTTATTTTTTTTTCTTCCAAGTGTCTTACTGAAATTGAGCTTTAATTCATATTTTTCTAGTTCCAGCTTGCTACCCTTTGGTAACTTATAATTTTAAAACCTGAACTTAGCCCATGTAGCAGACTTCAGTGAGACTGAATAGTCAGTTCTGAACATTGAAGGCACATGAATGTAGAATAAGAATATATGGATAAGAAAGTCTGTATATGAAAACTCTATTGTATATTTGAAGTTGGATGTATTTGGTTTTGTTATTGTGATACACTGACAAATAGCAATACAATCATAAGTGCAACTGAAGGCACAAGCACCAGTCAGTAAAGTCAAAATATCTGAATGAGATTGTCTAAATGAATTCCAGAAATCTGGGATGCTACAGATTACACCTAGAAAAATATCACCACATATTTTACTTTTCATTGTTTCAAAAAAAGGGCTAAATTTTGTATGAAGTGTTATCTGCTAGCTCTTCTTCAATTATTTCCCTTCTCTTTTTCACACTCCATATGTCTGGTTTGTCACCCGTGCGTAGCTATACAAGCTTGCTGTTATCCTCTTTTGGCTGGGTTTTGACATGGGAAAAAAAAAGCTAATTGACATACCCTCTTCAAGTTGCTGTGGAAGCAAGGGTTCTGTGAAAAAATACCAACGTATTGCATTCACAGCAAAGCTGTGCAACACTGGGCAAAATCCTGAACGCATAACTAGCAGCTCCAGTGTGTTTGTGGGTGTGGGTGTGGGTGTTGCAGAGTGAGCCTACAGGAAGGACAACTGTCACTTCCTGGAGATCTCCAACTGTAAAAAACTTCTTTAAGATCCGCACTGTTCAGCCTGACATTGGATCATACTTTCTTAAGAATCATATCTGAATCAGGAAGATGTAGAAGACTGGGAGATGTTTTCTGCTTGCCTGCCTGGCTTAACCAGAAAACTGCTAGCAGAAGGGGCTGATTTGTAGCCCCAAAGCATGTGGCATAGTCAAGCTCATATTCACATTACTCTACCTCTTTTGGAGTAGAAGTTGCCTACTTGATCCCACACTTCATATTCCTTAACCTTCGTTCTCCTGTGGTCCCATGATAGGATAACGCTGTGGCATTATTGGTGCATTTATTCAGGTGACATTATTGGTGACATTATTTCAGTTCAAAGTATCTGAAATAATGTGAGGTTTTGTTCTGTCTAAATAATTAGTGTGATTTGCTTTTATATTCTATTTTAGTTGAGAGCTTATGAAAATTAGAATAGCAATGATATGGTTTTTTTCTGGACAAATGTTACATTATTTATACCCTCATTATTATAGACTTTGACTGTCTCTCTCTTTTCATTTCCCTTTCTTTCAGTCCCCCTTTCCAGCTCATATTTCAAAAGCACTAGACCTTTGTTTCACAATTTAATTACGCTATCCAAAATCAAACTGAGACAATCTAAGGGTTGCAGTCCAATTCTGGGTCACAGATGAACCTCATAGTTTTGCAAACTTAGCGTTGAGTAAGTGAAGAAAATATCACAAGTTTGACTGGATTTTTTTTTGAGGATTGTGGGGTCATTCGAACTTGCAAAAGGGCAATTTAGGCAGATCAAAACTGAAGACTAAATTAGCTTGACTGTGAAACAAAATGGGTGAATGTCGTTCAGTTCTTAACAGCAGAATTAAAGTGCAAAAATGATCATGCCATGCTACAGGAAGATTTAATAAAGTAAGATGTAGTCACTCAGGGACGTCGTGATTCCATTGTATTTCTTTGATCAATCCCACTTTCACCAGTGTGGATGTCATTCCCTGTAGTACTTCCACTTTTCATCTAATTAATCTGTTATGAAGATACAGCCCCTTGTAAAGGAAATTCTGCAACATTCAGAGACCTGATTTGCTCATAAAATAACTGACACAATTTCAGTTTGAAAATTTTGTATTTTGAATGTGTCTTGTCAAACAAGTCTTAGATGCTGTCTTGACTCTGAATGATGCATCAAATTAGCATTAAATCATTGCTTGCTGCTTCCCTTTGCTGTCTGTACTCACGGATCTGCAGCTTCACATGAAGTATGCAGCATCTACCTTTAAAAATGCAGGGAGCTCAGTTCATATCTTCACTCTGGAATTCAGTCTTGAAGGATACAGATTGGTTAAAGCTTTGACCCTCTTTTTGTATTACTTATTTCATCTTCATAGATCTAGTACACTGGAAATCAACTTACAATTATTATGGGACCCTACAAGATTGTGTCACTAGCATGTATGACTAAGTCTTTCTTATTATATGGCTACCATTTTAAAAATCTTTTGAACAGAATTTTGTATCAATAGTACTAGTAATAACAGTTTCAGATTGTTATTAGAACTTCAGCAGGAAGCTGACCACATAGATTTTCAGTTTCTTGCTTAAGTATCACTTGAATGAAGAAGACAGTGAAGGTGCTTAATTTGCTGTTTTCTCAGATATCTTAGATATCGATATATTAAGGTTGTCTCAGCTGAATTTATCACCTGATTGTGTGTAAGTAGTCACGCATTTATGGTTTATAATAAGGAAAAGTCGAATCAGGGACTATAATCATTTGACACATGAATCATACTACTTCATTGTATCCTAAAACAATTTTAACTATAAGGCAGCAGGCTTGATTCATTTTAGATCCTGTTTGTCCAAACCATGAGCGTGGAGATCATGATCATACCCAAATTGTCCTATATTTTTGGAGCTATGTAAATGGAAAATCAATAATTCAATAATCAATAAATGATCAGTAATAATTCAATTATAAATTTAAACCCCAAAGATCAATAAAATATATGTACTCCAGCAGCTTGTCCTGATGAATTTTAATGCTGGCAGTTTTTATGGATGAGGAACTTCAGGTGTGTAAGTCATCACATGGAGTTTAGTGGTACTTTCAAATGCAGAAGTTATTGCAGAATTGATCACTGTCATCATCATCATCATCATCATCATTTAAGATTTTATGTTGAATGTTGTGGGTAGCTTTCATTTTTTAGGAAGTGATGTTATCCTGAGGTAGTTACTTTCTGAGTTGTCAGATAATAGTGAATTATTAAATTACAGCAAGGGGTAGCCTAGATGGCTGTTTTGTGACTTGTTTTTAATTAGTCTTTGTGTAGTTTTAGAAATTTGTCATGAGGCTGTGTAGCATTAATTTTGTATGATAACTCCATTAAGATTGAATTTTAACTTTTGCTTTGGATTTGCATGGCCAGGTTTTGGTAGTGGGGGGGCTACCTGGGTGGCTTCTGTGAGAAGCAGCCAGAAACTTCCCCCCTGTCTGGCAAAGCCAATGCCAGATGGCTCCAGGACAAATGTGCCGCTGGGCCAATCAGGAATGGTGGTAGCACCTCTGTGATAACATATTAAAAAGGGGAGGAAAAAAGTTATTGTGCAGTTGTACTTGCAGCCAGAGAAGAGCAGGGTGAGAATTTGTGAGAGGAACAACTCTGCAGACACCAAGGTCAGTGCAGAAGGAAGGGCAGGAGGTGCTCCAGGCGCTGGAGCTGAGATTCCCCTGCAGCCATGGTGCAGACCATGGTGAGGCAGCTGTGTCCCTGCAGCCCATGGAGGTCCATGCAGATACAGAGACCCACCTGCAGCCTGTGGGAGAGACCCACACTGGATGCCCAAAAGATGCCCATGGCTGCCTGAAAGAGGGTTGTGAACCTGTGGGAGGCCCATGCTGGAGCAGGGTCCTGGCAGGGATCTCCAGACGCATCTCCCTGCACTGCTGGGGGGACAAGGCAGAGCTGAAAAGGAGGGAGGTGTTAGGGGAGGGTGATTTTAAGATTTGTGTTACTTGTCATTGTCCTGCTCTGATTTTGTTAGCAATAAATTCAGATGGTATCCCCACGCTGAGTCTGTTTAGCCCATGCTGGCAATCAGTGAGTCCTGTCCTTATCTCAGCTCATAAACCCTCGCTTGTCCACTTTCAGAGAGCAGTGATGGAGCAGCTTTGGTGGGCACGAGCACCCAGCCAGACCCAACCTTCCACAGCTCTAGACACGTTGTAACCATATTGTGAGAAGGCTAAATCTATTTAAATATGCTATATTGTTTTTGAAAAGCATTCAGTTCCTGTGGAAGGGGATTGAGAGTGTTCCTAAAGTGATGTTAAAAGAATGTAAGTAGTAATCTGATTCTCCCTTTAGGACATTAATCTTTTAACAGTAGTATCAACTAAGATTGGCACTGATAATTCAATCACTCAAGTCGTTGAATTTGCATTTGGCAGAAAATGGTTGGAAACATCTGCAACAAGTGCTCAAAACTACTGTTGTAGTTCAGCAACTGCTGTTGCTGAATGGATGTAGAAAATAGCCATAAACTTTAAAAGAATATTCATTAAACACAGTACTCATTAGGCAATTTGTGAACTGCACCACATTAATTACACTACTTAGAAATCGTCTTGAAATAGGGACTTCTTTTCTTAAGAAACAGTACATAAGAAAACCTTTAACAAAGTGCTTTGGTATTTTCTATTTAATCAAGATGTAAAGGATTTGCTTTTCCTTTTTTGCACATAGTTTTTAGTGAAGTTAATAGCTCCTGCATTACCTTGTTCCTCATTATAAACCTATAAATCTCTTTGAGAAACATAAAATGCTGTGAAACCTGTCAACTGGTAGTAGATTGTATTTATTAGGATCATGAATCCCTAATTTGTAATTTAGAAAAGTGCCAACTCAGTGAAGAGGTTATTTACTGGCAGGTGTGTATATTTTGTATGTGACTTTTTCATAAACCATTCTGACTTGTTTGCTGATGACTTCTTTTGCAGAACATGATTTGTTGCCTTATCTCATAAACCCTCTATAAGGAGACCAATCTCAATACTTTTTATCACAGAAGCAGCCAAACCATTCCAATTTTTCTGAGAATGGCTTTCAACAGTTTCACAAGAAGAATATTTTTCATGCCGTACTTTTAATTGTGTGTACAGTGTTGTGCAAATGTTCATAATTTGTACATACTATTTCCAGTTTGATTGTGTAAATCATCAGAGCAAAGTTCCATATCCTGGTTCTCCTCATTGCCCATGAATCAAACCAGGAAAGAGAGAAAGGAAATGTGACATAGTTGTGCAGTAACTTAAAACACATGTAGAAATGACAGTGAGTGGAGACCCCTTCTTTTAGATACTTTGCACATTTTACCACGTAACTTTATTTTTTCTCTTTGGTAATTGCAGACATCGCCTTTACTTGCAGATTACTCTGGGAAGGTTGGGAAAGACAATTCAATGTTTTTTCCACGTGTAGTTTACTAGATGTATTCCTTAACTGAAACTTGTCAGTCATCTTCTGTAATTCTATTTGTGATATACGAGGAAAATAAAGTGTATTAATTACTTTTGATAATCAGTGAAGACAGTGGTAAGGAAAAGGATAAATGTGAGTTTTATTAGGACATTTTCTATTTTAAATAATTATAAGGACAGTAAAAGTCAATACTATCGCTGAAAATGTCAACTTTAGACTTTAGAAATTACTAGTAACTAATATTTAAAGAAAAGGAAATTGCCTAGAACTATTTTCTTCTTTACAAGGTTTTTTTGCCAAAGTGGAAAAAAGCAAAATATTCCAGGCACAAGATTTTAGGCATACATTAGTCCAAGAGAGCACCAGAAAGTGCTGTAATGTATTTACTACTGCTGCTGTTGAGCCCAGGGTTGAAATATAGTTCATAGTTTATAGAAAAAAAATCCCAAAATACTACTCTTTCCTAAATATATATGATTCGCATTGGAATTATGTGCATGTTGACCTAGCTCTTATTTTACAGATTTATTCTTGCTGTTTGCAGAGATTTCCATAGGTAATCACAATCACTCCCTATTATGGGCGTAAATGAGCACCATTTTTGCTCAAGACAGCACTTCTGTGTTGGGTCAGTGAGAGAGGGACAATCACAGACCCCCTTGGCAGTGAGGGCCACAGGATTCTCTCCAAGGACAAACAGAGGGGAGGAAGGGAGGGAGGGAGTAAAGGAAGGTAAACTCAAACTGTTTAACCCAAGGCACCCAGGGAAGGCAATAGACCCTACCATAGGGAATGAGAAATCTTTGCATTTAGACCTTCAGAGATAATAATAAATGTCATATCTGCATCTGCAATGATTGCTTGCACAGTTTTATGAGTTTTATAGTTGTTTTTTTAGTTTTTGGAATGAGGTGGGCAGTCATTTGAGGTTCGTACAGACATACCTGGAGATTTCCTTACATTTCCACCTGTCATTACTGTGATACCTTGACTGTGGCTCCATCCATGCAGCAGAGGCCAGGGAATGCCTTGTTCTGAGTAGTTTCTGAGAGAAGGAACCAAGACAGGATGTTTTCAAGGTGATCTGAATTTAGACAGATGCCTTAGAGTCTTGTTTATACTAAAGGCAAAAAGCACAAATGACTTTGGCTTAGTCTTTGCCAACTTTCTTCCTGGCTCAATCTGCTATAGATCTGCAAAGAGTTTTCTCCATGAGACAAGTGCTCAGCTTTGGATAGTATCTGTCGATGGTATGTCAGCCAAAGTACACAGAGTAAACAGTACTAAAGAGTGCCTAGTATTCTTTATAGGAAATAGGCCATTTAATCATAATGAAGAAGAATTATTAAGCTTCTCGAAGGAAAATACGGTGCCTATCAAACCCTGAAGATGATGTTCTTTCAAAAAATAATTTTTTTTAAAAGTTTGGTTGTTCCAGGTTTTTTTTTTTTTAATGTGGCTTGTAAGATAACCACAAATTAATCAGAAGTTGGTCACTCCCATAAACTGCCAGTCAAAAGCTGTGATTGTACTCAAAAAATGTGCCTAAAAAAAAGTATATTAAGAAGATAAAAGTAATTCTCTAAAGGACTGATAGAATAAGTACAGTTTATTACTGTATTCTGCTATATTTAAATGCTTTGATTAAGTCTATAAAAGTGCACAGAAGCCTTTTAATTTACACAGTCAAAAATCTCTATTCAAAAATATGATTGCATAAGAGAAGACTTCAGACATAGATTGGCATTTCCTTTCAAGCTGATCTTTAATCATAAAGGTCAAACCTTTAACATTAGAACGTCTGAAGGGCAAGAAACTTTCAATTAGTGATTTTGAAGACCCTGACCCTTACCAAGTATCACAGCCCATAGAAGGTGTTGACAAAAGTACGATAATAAAAGAGCTAATAAAAAAATTGTTCAGACTCTTTTTGTGTCTAAGTGCAGTAAAAAACCCAAACCAAAAAGTCGCACATGAACAAAAACCAAAAAAGCCCACTCTGTAGGGCTAAGAATAGATTAGATCTCAAGCACTATTGGGAATAGCAGAAAAGGGAAATTGTTGTGGCTAAGCTACTATCCTCTAAAAAGCTTTCTTTTTCCTTTTGGTAGTGATTACTGTGGCTGGATGATAATATGGAAGCATGGTTTCTGTTAATTAGAGTGAGCGAAAAGTTTTTTCAGAGAAAACAGTGTTCTGTTGGAAAATATTGATTTAAAAAACACCGTGATACTGTAAGCAGGTTTTTCTATTACACTGCAGGACTGCCTACATTCCCAAGCTTGCGGCATCAGCAGTGCAAGGCACACCTGCCCTCTATCCTCCTTCAAGCTGGGAAACCATTTAAAGTCAAGGACAATGTCATGCCTACTCTGCCAGGGCCAATGAAGTACCCTTGTCTAATTAATTAATTGTTAGAATTATAGAATCACAGAAAAGCAATGGAAAAGACCACCTTATTTCAGGCAGTTGTAGAGAGTGATAAGGTCTCCCCTGAGCCGCCTTTTCTCCAGGCTAAACAACCCCAGCTCCCTCAGCCGCTCCTCACAGGACTTGTGCTTCAGACCCTTCCCCAGCTCCATTGCCCTTCTCTGGACTCACTCCTGCTCCTCTATATCCTTGTTGTAGTGAGTGGCCAAGAACTGGACACAGGATTCAAGGTGTGGCCTCAGCAGTGCTGAGTACAGGGGACAGTCACTGCCCTGGCCCTGCTGGCCACACTGCTGCTGATCCAAGCCAGGATGCCATTGGCCTTCTTGGCCACCTGGGCACAGCTGGCTCATGTTCATCCAGCTGTTGACCAGCACCTCCAGGTCCTTCTCCAATGGGCAGCTCTTTGGCCACTCTGCCCCAGGCTGTAGCAGTGAGTGGGGTTGTTGTGACCCAAGTGCAGGACCCAGCACTTTTTGCCTTGTTGAATCTCATCACATTGGCCTTTCCCATCAATCCAGCCTGTCCTGATCCTGCTCTAGAGCAGAGGGATCCTAAAGTCAAGCAAAGCAACAATCCTTCCTGTCAGGATCTTTGTTTGAAAATGGACTTAGCTCAAGCCCTCACCCAAAATTAGCTCAAGCCCTCACCCAAAATTTTTTGGTCCCACCCTGTGTCTTTTTGATGCATTCAGCTAGTTTGCTCACAGATTTGTTGCATTAGAGGGGATTTTCCCTGTGAAACAGGGGTGTAAGCTCCTCTGACCATATGTATCAGTTGCTAGCTCCTTGTTGTTAAAGGATATGGATACACATGGAAAGGGACAGAAACTTGAGGACTTGAGCTGAACCAGAAGCTAAGAGAATTTCTACCTCCTATAATGGAAAATGTAGAAACTTCAGAGGTTTTCAAGACTGGCAAGCACTGAGAAATCACTGGGCCTGTAACAGAAAAGAAACCATGTAGTCCATGCTCAGGAACCCTTCAAAACTTTCCAGCTTCTGCTGAACAGTGACAACACTGTTGTCTGAACCACCTTCAGTCCAAACCCCGCAGGCAATTTTAGGCACACACACCAGCTGCCTCCCTCTTCAGAGGATGCCCATGAGTCCAGCTTGTCTGAGAGATGGGAGAACCTGGACACCCCAGCCCAGGTTCTAGGAGATCTGACAGCTGGTTATTGAAACTGAGAATCTGAAAGCAGTAATGAACAAGATTTCAAGAATGTCAGTCCTCACTACTGAACCCTGAGATTCCTAAGGAAATATCATTTATTGAAAATGTTTCAGAATTTCTTGCATGTCTATCAAAAGTTTGCCTATCCATGGTTTTAGCAGTATAGAATTTCTGTTCTCATTATATAGTTGACAATATCCACTGGGAAACCTTCGTTTCATACTGATAATTAGAAGCTTTGTAATTCAGAGTATTTTTATGCGTTCTTTAACACACAGGTATTTTCAGTTCCATGAAGTTATGTTTGTCCGGTAAGTGAATCAAAATAGTCTAAAAGTAGTCAGTCAATAGAAAAGAAAAGAAAAATCTTTCATGAGAGGACTTTCCACTGGCATATTCTCAGTGGATATCTATACCATACTTCCTCCTGTGTCAGCAGATAGCCACTGTTACTGAAGGAGAGTCATTTCAGCAGTGTTGATTTTCATGAGAGTGGGCAGAAAAAGGTCTGAATTCCTTACTTGAATAAGATTTACTGTGGGAAGTCATGGAATATTCTCTTCTGCACCTTTAGGAACGGCCAAAATACTTAATTCTGTAGTTCTGAGACCCTCTCACCTGAAGGAAATGCCACTTGCAGAAAAAGGCACCCACCTACTATGGTATCATCTTCCCCTTGGCTGATGAGGAGCACCTGGGGAAGTTTTTCCTGTGACTCATGGGAGTCAAGGCTGCCTGAGTGACCACAGAGCATGTCCAGCTAGGACCAATGAGCTAGGAGGCTAACCAATAGATTGGTTTACCATCAGTGGTAAGTCACCTGATAATTCTCAGGTGTTCATGCAGTCATCATTTAGGTCAGGAATGAGCTCATTTTCCTTGTTGCTTCATTATCACCCTCCAGCTTCCCACTTTCTTTTCCTGTAGGGTTTTACACCTTCCCATATTAATAGTCTTCTTCTTGAAAACTCCCAGAATTCTGTCTGTGCTTTGCTTCCAATACCTTATTTGGCTTTAGCATGGACTTTCTCACATTGTAACTGTGATTGGATCTCTACAACCAAGCCAGGGACACATAAACTTACACCAAACTTGGATCACAGGCCACAGAACTCCTGCATGGGGGTAGGAGCTCCTGCAACATTATTTTTGCAGCATTTGGCCTCTCTTGCATTCAGTGATTTCTCTGTGCATTATACTTGTTGACATATTCTTAGTGTGCTTCTCTGGGGAAAAAGAAAAAAAAAAAGAATGTTCTCCCCACCTCCCTTATAAAGTCAAAGATACACAAACTTGGAGAAAGTGCTTTGCTTTTTGCCTTACAACTAGTGTCACAGTAAGGTTAATACATAGGCGTGGTAGAGGCATTTTGCTTTTCACAGTGTTTGGTTCCAAACAGAAATTAAAGGACAAATGCCAGCATTTCTGGCCCTGAAATTTCATGGGTAGACCTTGACTCAGTATGCTAACAGGACTCTCAGATCTTTATAAATTGTAGCATCCCTTTTTGTGCTCTCTTTTTCCTGAAGGAACTAAGAAAGACATTAGACTGAAAAATATTTCAATAAAGAGCTTATGGCAGAAGCACCAAAGTCTTACCACTGACATCTCCATTACAGCCTATGACTTAAGACCAACTTGACATTTATTATGTTTGTCTTTGTGAGCTGTTTCTATGACTGGCATTGCAGGAAAGCATGTCATTATTAATCAGAAGACAGAAACGTAGATTAATCTGTTTAATGGTGGCACAAAAAGGTTTCCTTGGGCTGATTGAAGCCATATGAACAAGAGAAGAGCACTTTGATTAATGACTCTTAAACAGTTGTTGTTAGGTTTAGTATTTTAGAAAGGTGGACTTTATGCATGACAATACAGTGATTAGCAAGGGATCTGCACAGCTTTTAAATACACTTGACAGTGCAATCAAGTGGCATGACTGTATCTCATGCAGCTTTAACTTTTGCTGGATGTGTATTAGTAATGGTGTAACTATCTTAAGGACTGGTTTGGGCAGTACAGCATACCCAGTTAGTCCCAGGAAACTAAGTCCAGCACATTGTCCTACTGCATCAGTATTTCTGTGGTTATATGACCTAAGTGGCGTAAATCTCTCTCTGGTACATGTTCTATGATCACATCTTTGGATTTCAGTTTTACGTGAAAAATGTTGATTAAAATCTTTATAAATGCCTGAATGTACACAATCTCATCCTGTTATCTTAATCATAAAATTGTTCTGAAGGCGGATTAAATATAAAACCTGCCTTGCATTGTGTTTTATGGTCATGGTAAAGCAATGTGCTGCTTGTATTCTACTTCTCACTATAATGCTGTATAAGATATTTCTGCTATTATAGTAGGAGACATAATAAACAGCAAAAATCAATTGAGGGGGAGGGGAAGCTGGCTGGTGTTCCCAGGTGGGAGCATGCTTTGAAATCAGAAAATTGCAGCCGTGTAGCCAGTGAGATGATGAAACTATCGGTGCTGAATCACAGCCTTGCTGTTTGCTTTCCACAGGCACTGAGCACAAAGCCAGTAATACGCTCTCCAAGAGGTAACTAAAGATTCTTCTCACAAACTGAGCTATCAAAAAACAATTTGTCTGACTGTGTATGCTTGGAAAATAAAATGATCCTGAGTGTTCGAGTAGTGGTACTGCTTCTGGTAGTTTAGTTAGGAATACTCTAGGGACTTCAGTTCTTTCTTTAGCATCTGTATAGTCTTAGTCTGAACAAGTTTGCCTTGGCCTCAGCTTCAGTAACTTATTACTGAAATCTTCCCAAGGACAACAGGGTCAGGGCTTCTTGTAAATGAATGTTCCCTGTGGGACCTGTAATGAAGAGACTGTTAACTAATTATCAGTCTGTTTGGAAGGCATTTATTTTTTAATTGACCTCAAAGAATTCAAGGAACAAAAGGAATCTGAGCAAAGATGATTTGAATCCGAGGCAAACAAATGAGTCATTTTCTTTCCTGGGGTAGTTGCACTGGTTTATTGGAGTCCACCAGACATAAAAGGTTTTCAAGTTCAATATTCCTTTGATTGAAATTAGGAGAGTTGTGTTTGATGGCACGATCTGTGTGTTACAGACAGGTTTCCCTCCCTTCCTCCAGCTGTCATTTTCTGTGCAAATATTGCTCCTGTCATCGCTTGTCAGGCCAATATTACAATGGGATTAATTTAAAACATAATCTGTTTCTTTTTAGTTTGAGTAGGAAAGTTCAATCTATGACTTGAATGTCAGGTGCAGTTTTACAGAGGCTGCTTGCAGGGCTGTTCTACCCCACAGAGAACATAATTACAAAGTCAGAAGGAGCCTTAGGACTTTTTGGTTAGAGAACAGGATTTTGTCCAACAAAATGATATTTTAATTTTCGCTATTTGAATATTGCCTGAAATGCTAAAACTCATGTTTCTAATTTATTTTTAACTGCTAAATAAGTTAATGCAGAAAACATGATAGTGCTGCTTGGTTTTTATTTCAAATTAAAGTTGATTGTTAGTCAAATTTTTCTACAGCACTGTTTTCTCTTAGCATATGACTGACAGAGTGATATAAGTGTACTGGAGAAGAATAGCTTTCTCTAATAGAAAATTAATAATGTGATCATTAAGAGATCCCATGCTCCTGATTTCACCAGAGAACTTACATTGAAAACTTCAAAAAGAAGGTATTGAGAAACATGATCACCAATACTGAAAATAATACAAATCTCAAAACAGTGGGTGAGAGTTAAAGCTGAATGAGGTTTTTCTTTTACTCTATTCATCATGGTTTTAAAATAATTTTTAGATTATAAAAAATACAGAAAATTGGATGGCAAACGTTAATTTAGAAACAGAAGTCCAGCGGTTCCAATCCTTTATAATTCTGAGAGGTAGGAAGGTATGAAGTACCTAATAGCAGAACCACAGAAGAGCCCACTTTGAAAGGAATGCTGACAGATCATCTCAGGCACTCAGGCACCTTGGGAAAGGATGCCCAGATGGGGTTAACTAACATCCTACCCAATCGAATCTTGAAAACCTCCAGCAATGAGGCATCCACCATGTCCCTGGGGAGGACATGTGACCGATTGTTCTCACTTTAAGAAATTTCTTTCTTATGCCAAGATGAAACTTCTCCTGTGCAGTTTGTATCTTTTACCCCTTGTGTTGTCCATGTGAAGAGAGAGCCTCCATCCTCTTTGTACCTGCCCTTTAAGTACTGTAATGCTGTGACTGGGTCCCTCCTGAGCCTTCTCTTTCTCCAGGGAGGATCACCTAACTCTCTCAGTCTTTCCTTACATGGCAGGTTCTCCAGTCCTTTGATCATCTTCATGATGCTCCTTTGGACCCTCTCCAGTCTGTCTGCATCTTCCTTGAATTGTAGGGACCTGAATGGGGCACAGTGCTCCAGGTGCAGCCTGACAAGCACCGAGTGTAGTGGGATGGTCATGTCTCTACCTCTGCTGGTAATGCCCTGGGGATGCAGCCCAGTATCAGATTTACCTTTGCTGCTGGTGCAGGGTACTGTTGACTCATGGTAGCTTGGTGTCCACCAGGAGCCCCTATCCTTTCCAGCAAGGCAGCTCCCCATCCGCACAGGTGTCAACGTGCACTGGGCTCTTTGGCTACTCTGTTCCAGGTGCAGGACTTCATACTTGTCTTTGTTAAAGTTCATACCATTATTAAATTAATGCTTTCTCCACAAGTGGCTGAATATGAGCAGGTCTGAAGCAAGTATTTCTAATTTTAAAGAGCACAGCTAATGACAAAGCCAAATCACGTTAATACAATCTGCAGGATGAAGAATGCAGAGCTATCTTCTCTTCTGTTAGGCTCTGTTGATGCATACAAGGTGATCAAGTTTGAAAGCACGCCTTGAATTTACCCCTTTTATTTATTCACTTTTATTCATTGCTTGCTTTATGAAGCAGGGTGGTGACATTGTTTCTATTCCCCCCAGTCATACAGTTAGCCCTACCATTCTGTGAACAGACCGGTATCAGGGTTTTAAATTTATTATTGGGATAGAAACTATAAAAATTTGACTGCCTGAGAATTGCTTCCAAAATTGCTAAACTTGCAACATGACCCATAAAAAATTCTGCCTGATGTTAAATATGTTATGTGATAATACTTCCATTTCTAATAATGTAACCAGTGCTTGCATCAGGTGTTCAGGAAGTCTGGTGGTTAAATTGTTAAGGGTAATGTTAGATTCCATAGGGTTTACTGATCCTTCAGACTGTATCTTCTGCAAGTAGTTACCACGCTCAAATCAGTTCTGGCATTTTGATACACAGTAAAAGCATTTATTCAGCTTGGGAGCTGTAAGTTGCAATTTTTTTAAGACTTCTGAGTTTTGTAGCATGTTTTAAGGACACCAAACAGCAATACATCTGAATATAAAACAAGTGCTTTATAAATTGCTTTATCACACTTCAAAGCAGCATGCTAGCAGGATTGCCAAATTCAACTGCAAAACTTGCCAATTTGGATCATGTGAAGGCAGGTGTGAGATTACAGCTGTAATAAAACTGAAATTGAATACTGGTAGCTGAATTTGTAGTAGGCAATTGATTTGATTTATATAACGTAAGCCACATGAGGAGAGATATGTAGGTCAGCATCTTCAGCTGGAAACTGTGGTTAGAAGAGTTGTGGTAGGTCGCTGGGAATATTGAGTTAATACTGTTCAGCCTTGCAGAATGCTCGTGCAGTGTAGCTACATTCATGTCAAACTTGTTTGGGGACACACCATTTGCAACAAGGAAAAACTAGTCAGTTACAACCAATGCCATTTGTGCCATAAAAATGGTTGCTAAAATTAGCGTAAGAACCTAGACCATATGGAGTTTCCCAGGGCAAGAACTGGTACATTAGTTATGAGCACATTTTCAGCCTGCAAAATACTTGAGGTGTGCAAATACACAAATTAGTGATTAAACTCCTTCTATGGTAATAGAACAGTGTTTTACAAAATGCAAATGGTAAATGATCCAATTCAAGAAATCAGAGGAAGCACAATCAAATTAGTCTGCAGAATTATTTCTAATCCAAATAGCCTGTTAGGTCACAGATTTGCACAAAAGAAGAAAAAAAAATCCAAAATAGAGCACACACCCCTTAATTAAAAAAATCCAAACTAACAAAAAAACCCAAACCCCACATAAAAAAACCCAAAAAACCAACAAATAACCCCCTTACCTTTGTGTTGAGAAAACGGTATTTTTTTTTTTTAACAAGAAGTGAACTAATGACCTGGCAATTCTGATGTTAGTTGGAGGTTTGATAAGAACAAACACAAAATGGGAATCATGCTTTTAAAAAGGAAAATAAGTTTAAGCATACAGAAATTATTTTGTCAGAGAGTTTCCATTTGCGATTCCTAGGAAAGCACATGAGCTTTTGTTCAGGTTATGAACTTCTGGAAACTGCAGCCAATCACGCACAGTCAGTATAAACATTGCAGGGTTTATGAGCTAAAATTTCTAAAAGCTTCATTTTTACAAAATTAACTTGAACATCTTAGGCATACAAAGACTTCATTGGTGTGGACCAATGGAAAATGCTTTTTCTTTTGCTTTGTCTGTAGTCTGACCTGATCTTCCAGTACAGGAAAGAGAAGCAAGCAAAAACCTTGAAGCAGAATATGAAGAGTAGCACAATATTTCCATTATTATTTCTTTCCACAGAAATGCAGGGAGTATATGGTCAGGGAGGAGAGAAGAACTAGAAATGTGTTCTGAATAAAGTTCATTATTGCACAGCAAAGTTTTTGTGATGATGGTGGGTGGCTGATATAGATGATTTAGGAAGACATATTATTGGGAGAAAAAGGCAATAAGGTAATGTAGAAGTTGTGAATGTTTCTGATAAATGTGAGTTTCAAATTTGTGCAGTCAAGAGCCTCCTGAATGAAGGAATAACCAGTGAATTAAAAGGAAGAAACGTAATGAAAATAGATGTATAAGAAAACAATGCAGTAGGAATCTGAATGGGTTTGTAGCAGCCAAAGTGAGAAATAATTTTTGTAGCAAAGCAAAACTAAGACTCTAAATAAATAACAGAAAGAAAAATTACTATTTCTGCAAAAATGACTGTTCAATACGCTTAAATTTGTCATAATACTCAGCATAATACAGTGTCTTTAAAAATTTAGACCCTTGACTGTTACTTAGTAAGCACAGTGCCTTGATGATTATCATTAGTTCACCTTTTAGCCTGACAGTTCTGAAAAACAAACAGACAGAAAAGAATCAGAACTTCCAATGAAGAGAGGAAAGAAAACTGAGTTTTATAAAAATTCTTGGCTGCAATGGCACTAAAGGACATTATTATAATAGGAAGCATAAACTACCACTCTGACTGGAAATAGGAAAGAAGGTATTTTCAATAAGGAAAAAACCCTGGATTTATCAAGGAAAGGGGGTTGCAGACATTACAGATGGGATTTTAAAAAAATTTTATTTAATCAAGAACACAGCACTGCTTCTAATGACAAAATATTTCAGCTTTACTTGTCTTTCTGACATCTAGTAAAAACATTACTGTTACTAAAACAACCTTTATTGTTTCTTATTATGGTACCTCCCTTACCTGTTGAATAGTTGCAGTTTAATGTGACAGAGATGTAGAGGGTAAGGCAAACATTAGTTTGCCGCTATCTTTTATGTTTGACAGCAGCTGGCTCACCAGTCCTTGTATGTGTTGTTTATGGCTTAGATGTGTGACTTTGAGGATGGAGAGGAATTAATTTCTTGTGTTGGGAGGATGTAGCAGACAAGGGAAGCAATCCTTACAATAATTTGATGGTCATGGGGTATCTTTTTTCTAGGTTTATACAAAGTTTTATATCCTTGTGCATTTGAACATGACTGGGACATGTAGGTAGTATTGCCAAACAGTAACTGATAATAATGAAATTATCCTTTCTGAAGATGTATAGCTGTGAGCTTTTAAAAAGTCTTGAGACGGCTAAAAGAAATTTCATGGCATTATAGTTCATATATTATGAACTCTTGCAAAAAAAAAATTAAGATGGGGGTGAGGAGTCAGGGTTGATTTCAAAGTAAAAGACTTCACTTGAGAACTGGAACATAAATTGGAATAAGGTGAGGGCAAGCTCAAGACAGTGTTTATTCTAAGCATGTGCAAACCTCTTTTTTGATGGTGTCTTCAAAATGATGCAGCAGCTAAATGTATTATACCCATGGGAAACATACAACTTAGGGCCTGGTTCTCCTCACTACATAATAAGAATGGTGAAAAGCAGCCTTAAAGTAGGTATAAATTGCATTTAAATCTTCTTTATGGCTCAGCAGTGGTAGGAAGGAGCCTCGATATAAATGAGAATCAGGTCCCCAGTATTTATTTAACCCCTGGGCTTTGTATATCATTTTATTTGCACCTTTAAGAGATTTGCAGAGGGATTTTTAATCGGGATTCAGTGTACAGAAAGCTAAATGTTTTCATTGCCTTACAAGTAACTTTAATCATACAGGCAGATCATTCTCTTTATTTCTCAAGAGGAAATGGTAGAATTTTCTGCCTTTGTACAAACCAAGCTAAATGTTTCTGACACCCTTAGTACAGTGTCAATTGGAAATTCACGTTTCATGTAATAACAGACCATTTTAATTTCATGAGCTGAAGAATTGGTTTCCACTTGCAAATTGTACTGAAGAAAGCAATATTGTCAGAAGAACTGGCAGAGTGCTTCAAGAGATAAATCTATTGAATTAAATAAGAGGCTTTCATTACCTTTTACATTGCATTTCCATATAACATAAGCATTAATTAAACTCTTCATTGCTTTCTCCTATTCAGCAGAGCGCTTGCTCGGTCTGACAAGAAATGCTGCCCAAGAAAACATGTGGCACCCTAACACACTCATTAAAATACACTTAAGCAGAAAGGAAGGAAGGGGAGAAGGCAAGAATGTTTTGGTGCACTTGGGCAAGTGGGAGCTGTCTACAGAAATGCATAATTTCTTTTCTTCAGGTTTTGACAGCAAATGCATAATTTCTGTTTTCCAGTTTTTGACAGCTCCAATGACTTGTAACAGGTCATCTCACTAGATATTTCTCCAGGCAATTTTAATACAAACAGAAAGCAAGCAATTGTTTTTCAGATTTTAAGTATATTTCAGTAAATGTGGAAGGCTTCTTCAGCATGGGAAAACACTTTTGGTGTGAGACAGTTTTCCTTGTTGAGGTATCAAAACAACTCTGCAAAGTGTGGCTCCTCTCCCCTGTGAGGAGTGCCCATCTATAGCAAAGCTGTTGATACAAATTCGAGATGTTCCCTGTCAAGCACTCAAGCCTTAAAGAGCTCCTTGGGTAGCCCACCCAAACTGAAGAGCCATCAGGTACATTTGTTTCTGCAACATTTCTATCTATATTCAAATATTTCTAATTCCTTTTTTTTCTTGTGACTCCAGGGGAACATTTGAGAATCTGCCCTCAGGAATATACATGCTGCACTTCAGAAATGGAGGACAAGTTAAGCCAACAGAGCAAACTGGAGTTTGAAAACTTAGTGGAGGAGACAAGTCACTTTGTACGCACGACTTTCGTATCCCGGCACAAGAAGTTTGACGGTAGGCTGGGTATAATTTACTTATTTTCAAGGTTATGGGATTTA
Source organism: Origma solitaria (assembly GCA_013397895.1). Lineage (NCBI taxonomy): Eukaryota > Metazoa > Chordata > Aves > Passeriformes > Acanthizidae > Origma > Origma solitaria. Next base: position 961,966 of record VZRL01004026.1, read on the forward strand.
AGAGCCAGCTATCCATAATAAATTCCAATGTTATTTTCTTTACAATTAGCTATCCCATTTGCAGTTGTCAGTTTGGCTAAGATAAGGGTTAATATACAGCTGGTATGCTTATCAGCCTTGTGAGTATTGCCTTTAATTACAATGACATCAAGAATCAGACTGTTAAGTGCCTGCAGGCTTGGCTAATGTTGAAAAAAGAGATTAGATATGCATAGAGAGGTTTATAATTTTTGTCTGCTACTGTCAAATGCAAAATTTAGGTTTGTAATTATGTTCACTGTTGCAAGATGAACTGTGGATCTCCCACGATTTTTGTTATTGCAGAGCAGTGTTTGTGTAGTCTGGCTTTTTTATAGCCTTAAGGCTGCTGTTTTTTTCCTGCATGATTTTCTTGTGGTGTACAGAGGCTCTAAGAGGGCATCTGGCTTCCAAACACTAGGGCCTCAAGTTTCGTTTGAGAGGGATTATCATACAAACCACTTAAGCAATACTGAACACATCTTTTCTACCTGGAAAGAACTGACAACAACAGTTTGGGAGTTTTATTTCCTTGTGATCAGCCTTTATAGGATCTTTATAAGATCAAGGTTGCGGTGTCACAATTTGCGAAGTGCTTTTCTTTGATAATGAACATTAACTTGTTTTTAAGGTTGTGTCCATATTTTTAAGTCATGATTTTATCAAAATGTGAAATCTGTGTTGAAAGTGTCACCCTGAGCATTTCTGCATATGTGTAAGGTGAAAAGGGTCTGACATTAAGAGGTGTAAATCAGCATTGCAGAGAGGATTGCAGAGCTGCAAGTAGGTAGAAAGCCTGCAAATAGTTGGTGTAAAGCTGGCTAACCCCAGGTTAATGGATCATACGCACACATTTAGGAAAATGATGGAAATGTTATCTCTGGAGTTGGAAGCTTGCTTCAAAACTCTTAGGTTGCATTCAGAAAGAAGTGGAGATGTCTCTAACTCCTTTGGGTAATTCTGTATTATTATCCAATTAAAGATTTTTTTTCTAATATTGATTCACTCAATATGACACAGAAGAAAAAATGAATTATAAAAGAGGGAATGGAAAATGTGTAATATGAGGATGAGCTAGAGGAAAGTCCCCAGCATCAGATCAGATGCTAATGAAATTTAGAGAGTGTCCTTGGAAGGTGGGAATCACTGTGCACTGCTCTGAATTGTGATGACTTCCCTTTTAAATATGAAATCGGAATTTTTTGTGTAGTAGATTGTCAAAGATGTACTTGTCTTCAAAGGATCTAAAAAAAAAAAAAAAATCCGGAAGTTGTGTTTAGTATTACAAGATGAGTATGTAAGCAGAACAGACATTTCAAACCATCTATGGCATGTACAGGGCTTTTATTTTCTAGAAGGAAACCAGGGTGATTGCTGATGTTCAGTGACCATGCAGCACACTGAAAACACTGGGCTCATTGACCACAGAGCTTAGACAGCACTTTGCTAATTCTTTGGCCACTTCAGGCCTTTCTATATTGCATTGAATTTAAGGACATTATGGCTTTTACAGTAATCTGAAATTCTGTGTCTTAATTCTGATAGTAAGGTATAGCTGAAAGTTCCTGATCAGTTGTAAATACCTCACTCTGAGATCTGCTCCACAGAAACTTGGAATAAAAGACTAAGTGGTTTCTTCTGTCTTACTGTCGATGTTTTAAATGGAATTTGCAATGTGACATCTTATCAGAGAGCATTTGAAATTTGTGTATGCTTTCAGGATTTCAACACTATTCTAAAGCTATTCAAAACTTGTTCACTTGTATGGAAAAAGTGCTTCTTTCTAGAAGGGCAAATACATTAATGGAAAAATATATTCACCTAATAGACTTTCAGTGTAAAATCAGCTAGAATTCTTGCAGTTTTAAATAGGATGATGTTTTTCAATATAAAGCAATATTCAGATTGATAGCTAAGGTCTGTGTTTTAACTGTTCAAGTGTTATCCATTTTTGTTGTTTTTTTTTAATTTGGTGCTGTGGTTGCACAAAGGAATTCTGACACATGATTCTGCCATTCAGTGCTAGTACACCACAAATAACAAAACAGATACAGCCAATTGTGAAGATTTTATGGAAGTTTTGTACAGTACCTGTGTTTTTCAAGAGCAGTGTATGTAAGCAAAGAAGAATATATGAATATCTAAGTAATATTGAGATAGATATCAGTGTTGCTCTGTCATGGAGTTAATTTAATCTAGAGTTGCTGCCAAACTCTTTTTCATTCAGACATTCATATAATTTTGAAAACGCTTGAAAGAGATATCCTGTAGTTTTGCAGGGGATTTTTTCATGCTGTACTGGACATGTTAGGGTAATATTAAGGTTTGCAATGTGAGAATTTTCAGATGTATGTGAACTCTGTTGAATTTTGATCTGACCTTCATAAGCCTTGTCTTTCTTAATTTGATTTCTGCCTTACTTACTTGTCTTTCTTCCTTCCTTACTTACTTACTTGTCTTTCTTCCTTCCTTACTTACTTGTCTTTCTTATTTTGTTTTCTGCCCCACAACCATACACTTAAGCATAGATGGAATGATATGATTTCCATTTTGAGAGGCAATTTGTGATATGTTTTTCTTGTCAGGATTTTTTCCCAGGTTCCTATTCATAATGTAATCTAAAAGGAAAGTCAATCTGCTGTAACTTGAACATTGTCTCTTTAGCCTCTGATGAGACAAATATTCTTACATAGAATCACAGAATCCAGGCATAGCTGAGATGTGATGGGGTGGCCTAGTCAACCCTCCTGCTCTGAGCAGGCTCAGCCATCACAGGTCGCCCAAAATCATGTGCAGCAGCATTTCTGTTATCTCCATGGATAGAAACTGCACAGCATCTTTGGTCAACTTGTGCCAGTGTTTGACCATCCTCACAATAAAGAAGTGTTTTCTTGTGTTTTCCGGATTTGTTTTGTTTTGTTTTTTTCAGTTTGTACCCATTGCTTCTTGTCCTGTCACTGAGCTATATATCCTCCCCTGCCCCGCCCCGATATTTGTGCACATTGATGAGATCCCCTGAGCCTTTTCTTCTGCAGGCTGAGCAGTCCCAGCTCTCTCTGCCTATGCTTCCAGAATAGATAGCCCAGTCCCCTCATCATCCTACGGCCCCTTGCTGGGATTGCACCGGTGTGTCCATAGCTCTCTTGTACTGGGCAGGGCAGACCTGGACCTAACTCTCCATGAGCAGCCTTTTCAATGCTGAGCTGAGACAAAGATTCCCTTCCCTCAGCCTGCTGCCAATGTTCCTCCATAATTTCTATGTCAGTTTTATATTTCATTTCACCTGAAGTGCAGTACTTCCAAATCTCTACAAGAACGAAATTTCTGTAATAACTAAAAGCAATAGAAGCTAAGGATGAAGTATGTAACAGAGAACTTTAGAAATTACTAAGCGATTTGGAACCAGCTATGATCAGAAAAAATTATACCTTTCTTTTAACTGCCAATCAGTTCTTGCATCCTTAAAGCCCTTTATAATCTTTCATTCCTTATTCATTTGTACTCCACATTTCTTAAGGGCTGTCACTGTATTGGGACTTTCAACTGTTCCATTCTTCTAGACTCATTTATTCCTCATAGTATATGAGAATCAAAGATGTCTCAGAACCAAAGGTCTGACAATATCATTTGCCTTTGTTCTAGGCAAGTGGTGTGCATTAGCATAAGTCACTACACAACATAATGCCAGCTGCCTGTTGTTTCTTGGCTGAGCCTTATGTGCAGATGTTTACATCTGTATTGCCCATATCTGCATATTTGTCATTACGCTGGCATACTGGATGGTCATTGCAAGCAAAATCAGTATCTGGAATTCCACTAACAGGTGCACGAGGATCCATAGAATCTTCCTGTAAGAATCTTGACAAATAAATAAAGCCTTGAAATAAGAAAAGTTTCTGTGAAACAACAAGTGCTCAGTGGTCCTAGCAAAGAGTGCAGTACCTGTTTCAGCAGTGGGACATACAAATCCTTCCAAACACTAGGAAAAGGAATAAAAAGCCTTTCCAGCAGATAGGAAACACACAGGAAGTGAAGAATTCCAACAGACACATATTTTTCTTTTACCTCAAGGCTTTGTGTAAGACTAACCTATACAAGCAGACGTGGAATGATCAGCTGTTTCCTATTCCTAACAACAGACAAGTAATCATGCTCCAGTTCTTGGACCTCCACTGTATACCTCAAAGCAGCTTAAAATATATTATGCTCCCAGTGTAGCTGTAATAGTATCATCTTATTATCACCAATTCCCTTGCATAGTGACATTGCTGAGCAGCTGTTTCACACACAAGCCAATTTCTTTTAAGTATTGCTCCATCAGCAGCTGAAACCAGCCCGGCCGGAAGGTTTTGTCATGAATGTTAATGAGGAGACAAGTAGCTGTTCAGTGACATTTTCTCACTAATCCTTTGAATAAGTATAGGAAAAATTATAACAAAGAGTTTTAATTTAAGATAAGTAGATCTGAACCTGATAAAAGACACACTGTCTCCTCATTCTCATTAAAAATTACAGTAGCAGTCGTAGCAGTGGTGTTAAAAATGAAGGAATGTCTAAGAATAGCTATCATGAACCTGAACGGATATGGATAGCCTTCAGCGGAATGTGTGAGGCATGATGCCTTTTAAGGAAAATAACCTGAATAGCCTAAGGACCAATCTGCAGCCGCATTGATCTATCATACAGAGCCATCATTCCCCGTGCTCCTTTTTTTTGCAGTCTAGGAGAACAGTGATCCATACCCATTAGTGCCGCTCATATATATCTTACAGTCATTACCAGCAGTAGTGGTGTAAATTACAGGGCAGCAAAGAACGTTTCAAAGATGATCTCCCAAAATAATACCTGCAAGAAGAGCTAAAATCCCAGACACCCTGTATTCCCTTTTCTCTCACACTTTATGAAAGAACTTGGAGAAAAATAGCAGGTTTGAATTTTTCCTTGATACTAGAGGTGACAAAAATATGTTTTATGAAGTTGGTTTTCAACAAAGTAAGAACTTTTCAATGAGATGAACTATTACAGCCAGGTATAACTGTCTCATTAAATGTGGCAAAAAAAGGCGTGGAAAGTGAACTAATGGAGGTGCTTGAAGTTGGAATACTCTGAAGTTCAGTTCCATGGTCGGTGTAGGTCTCCTGCCCTCTGCTCTCTCTTCCTCCTACTCTTGCTGCCCAGCCTGCCAGCCTCCCCTGAGCTTTAGCTCATGCCTATGATCTCACTGACCTCTGGATTTCTGCAGAAGAGGGGAAATACAGCAACAGAGATGGCCACTTGCACACTGGTGTTGTCATGGTCAACGGGTAAATGATGGACTTCCAGCAGGATATTTTTTTTAATGCTTTGCTTTTCATGTATCCGATGTGAAAGGACATGGCTTCCACATAAAGATTTTTGGTTTGGTTGTTTTGTTTTTGGAAGCAGGAAGTCATAAAGGTCTGCCTTTTTCCTGTTTGGGAGGCAGGAGGCTTCTTTGGAGTGTGGGAAAGTCAAATAGATATATACTTATATTTTTCTAGTGCTACCGTGTCTGAGACAGCATATAGGTTACACCATACCAAAGCTGGGTTACCAGATATTTTGGGGCTTGGTTCTGGGCAAGATGGTTTTGGGGTTTTTTTCTTACTTTGTTTCTTTTACAAGATTTCAGTATTGCTTTGCGACATATTTCACATCAAATGCAAAATCCATTGCAGGACAGGTGGATTTTTAAAATCCACAACTGCTTGGCTGTAACAGTGCTAGCAGGGTCACCGTTTACATATAATTCATCTACTGGTTTAACACACTAGATAACTTCTGTGTTTGCCGAAATATAGACCTTAGCGCAAATAGAAGCCTTAAAAAAATGCAACATCTGTTGACTTGTAGCATGTCCAATGCCTTCATTGGACATCTGACACAAGTTTCTAAGCATTAAAGAGATTCTTAATAAGAGATGCCATACTTTATGTATGACAGGAAACACTAATTTGAGAATAAAATATTCTACACCTGATCAAAATCATATAAGAGCTAATAATAGACTAAGAGAAACCTCTATTGCCTGCAAATAATTTTAGACTCTAATCCTGTAAGATTTGCCTTGAGATAACTGTTTATCAATTTCACATATTATGTCAAAATTTGTGATCTACATCAGAGCAATTTTTTTTTGTTTGTTTAATTAAGCAAAAGAGGAGAAGTGGCAAGCGTACCAAACTTGGAAATGAAGGATTGGCCTAGTAATAAGAACGGTTTCCAGCCAGGGATGCAAATTCCTGTAACCTGGCCAAGTCCAGTACTGAAAGGCAACATTCTGAGAATGGGTGTCTTCTGCACGCTCCCTGCAGCTGGAAATGCCCTTTGTGCATTTGGAGGGGCTTTTCTCTCTGCTCGTCCTCGGTTTCATTTGCTAAGTGCAGCTGGTCAGCAGAACAGTAATTTTCTAACCAGCTGCATCAAGTTTGTGAAGCTGCAACCCTGTGCTGGAGTAGGGGAGCATCACCCACTCTGAAATGTGTCTCATTAGAAAGCACATTGTCCAGATATGGCCAAATCCAAACAGTCTGTAAGAGGGCAGGGTCTTTCATTTTTCACATTCAATAGAAAGCAGAATTTGCCTTGCTGATGATTAGATGTCCATGGTATGCCTGTAGGTTGCCTCAGTAGTCAACAGGGAATGAGGGATGCAAGTCGTGTTAGTGTGACATTTACACCTCAAATAGGTCTGGAAAAATCTTTCCCTGGAGTACTTCTTTCTCTACATGGATTAGAAAGGGTATTTATTTATGACATAGATGACTATACTTTGGACTTACCTATAGATTTGTTCAGATTAATTCCACCCCAAGGAACAGAATAAAAGAGTGAAACATCTAAAACATTTTGAGGCTCTCTTTTGGGCTTTGTTTGCCTCTTTTGCAGAAGTCATCCTCTCTTTTTTATTTTTTCTTTATATAGTATTCTGTAGGGAAAAAGACATTTAAAATATTGAGGCAGGCAGGCACTATAGAGGTCAGTTATTATCTTATGCTGGTTGAAAAAAGCAATATTCTGTTGAATTCAAATGGCATTTTGTCTTCAGTGAAGCTCTGAACAGTGTATTTTTTTTAATATATTGTGATGAAAATTGTTTTCTAAGTGTCCAATCCTTAAAAATATCAACCCATAAGTAAAATTGCTGATTTATAAATACTAAAGCCCCTGCGATTAAAGGTGCTTCATATGCGTATGGACAAGAATAGAATTAATAATGGAGTCAGCCTCAAGCCCATAATACTGATGTCTTCTTGCAATCATCTGTCAGAGACTCTCTTACCCATACATGATTTCACTCTGATGGTAGGTGCTTACCTGTCACATAGCAAGAACAAAACCATGCTGTGAGAATAAAAATAGGAACTGTATATAAAAACCAAGCCATGAAAAAAGGGTATTGATACATATTGTCAGCACTTTGGATAATAGGAACTGTAGCCTTATAAGTTCTCATTTGTTGTCCTCAAACCCCATTAAATGCAGAAATGCTATTTTTTGAGTTAATCTCTTGACTGTAATAAACAGGTATTGTTATATTTTTACTGACCTTCTTTCACTAATTCTTTTGCCTGTGTGTCCAAACAACGGGGAAATTAAAAGGAAACTTGGTGTATCATGAAAAGGTTTCTGTAATACTGAAAAATGATTTAATGAATCTCTGTCCCTGATTCTCTGCTTACCTCAAAGACTTTTTAGAATTTAAATTAAAGTTTCCTTTTTTTTCCTTTTACCTCTGCTCTATGGTTTACCAGAAAAAGATCGAAGTGGCTCTTTTTCTGAGAGGAGTATCTGTGAGGACATTTTCTGGGAGAAGTATTTCTGGGAGGATGGTCACTTCTTGGGAAGACTGTCCCTTTCAGCAGTGAGATAGGGACAGAAGGGAGCTATATGAATAAATGCCTATGTGCCATAAGAATACTTTTCAAGATAACTTAAAAACAGGCATATTTACGTCCACCTGTGCTATACTTAGTGGCAACTATGAAAATTTCATCTATAAACCAGGAAATTGCCTATATTAATCATGAAGAAGATAGGAAAGATGTGGCACCGAAGTATTGCTTCTCAAGTCTTCCCCACTTGCTTTACATTAGCTCTCATTCTATACCAACAGCTGAGAGGTAAAAATAAAAATCTGCTCCCTAGACTCCCTGAGTGCCATCTTTCTTGTCTGTGTGGGTGCTGGTAGAAAGTTACAGCTGTCAGTCTCTGCATGGGCAGCCCCACCCGGGGCTGGGGAGGGCTGTCAAAGCTGGTCAGTGTAACACCATAGTCACCACCGAGCTGGTGTTAAATGTGGCACAGTTCCTGCTGGCCAGGCTGACACAGGCAAGATAAACACGGATCACCAAGACACAAACCCCGTTAGGTTATCCATACTGCAGTATTTCTTTCTTGTTTTGCTGTGCATGAACTTTCTGGTGTTGTTTCTGAAATCTTTGAACTTAAAACAATGCATGGCAGTTATATTATTGAAATGTTCCAGTTTTCCTAAATACATTGGAACACTGAATTTCACCGATTCTCCATAATGTTTTTTTTCTGGATTATTTTTCTGAATATTTCTGATACAGTTCCCACTCATTCACTTAGGATTTTTACATAAATAGGAATCTTTATTTTCAACTTTCCCATCTTTTCATATGTATACTGAAATGGTTTTGCTTATTGTGTTTATTTTATATATGCATCATGTGTTTACTCTGGGATATGTATATATTGGTTTGTAGGCTTTATCAGAAATGAAGTCTTTAATTTTCTTCTAGTTACAGCCATGTGCTTTATGCATTCAGAATGACAGCACTGAAATGTCAAGTGTTTCAGCAGTGCAGAGGTCAGCTACCTGTCATTAACAGCAGAGATATTGCATGGGCAATGCATAGCGCAGGAGATGAGCTGGAAAAGGGGGGGTGAGGAGGGGGAGAGAGAGGAGAGAGAGAGGACCAAAAATACTAAGTCATGAGCTATCTGTTAAACTATTATCAGGTAAAGAATAAAGTATATGGCTTACAGGAACAATCTGAGAGGGCTGACGGTGCAGCTTCTGTGGAAGAGTCTTCACACTGATGGAGAGACAGATAGTGGACAGCATTGATGCTTGAAGTCTGCTTTGAATCTTTACCAAGACTTTTAATAAAAAGAAAATCAAAACTTAAGGCCTGAAATATATCTCCTTTAATATATGACAAGTTCTTATTTGACATTCTTAGATGAAATTATTTACTGTAAATTGATACTTCTCTTGTGCTATCATGGGAGTGTCCATTCACCATTCCTGAGTTAGGAAATTTATCAACTCCCAGCTAAAAGGCTGTCCTTGCTCTTCAAGAGCCATACTCATAGTGAAAACATTAGACATATGTAAAGCAGGAAGGAGGTGAAAGCAACTCGTTTCAGAAATGTAGGACATTTTCAGTCAATGAAATTTCAGCAAGATCATGGTCAGGAAAAGGGAACGGCAGGTACTTGTTGAATACTACATCACTGAGTGGGTACAATGGATGTGAACTAATTTTTACCCTGATAAGAGCAACTGGTCTGTACAGGTGCTAAAACTGTGGTGAGGAAATCAATTCTGTTGTTATCTCCTTTTTCCTTCTTCTGACATTGAAACAGTTTCACAGGGGTGTGCAGCTTAAGGAAGGCATCAATTTATACAAGCTTCTTGTATAAAAGCTGAATCAAAGTTTGGTAGGTGGAAGACAAGGTGGTTTCTGCTTGATGTTAACTAGATTTTGGAGGATGGAAAATCTCTTAAGGGGAAAAATGTAACAAGATTTCAAAGCATAACAAGAAATGAGTGCATGTGAAGGAATGCAGACTAGGAAATCTACTGTTTTTTAAGAGCAATTAGCTATTAAGACTAAGCAAATTTAGGTAATTTGGGTTGTTTAGTTTTCAAAAGTTGGAAAAAATTTTTGAAGAAAGCACCTTATTTTAATCACCACAAAGCAAGAAACAAGATTTGAAGCTGAAATATGTATTTCATGTCAACAAAACACTATACAGATTTAGTTTTGAATTTCAGTAAAATCAGGTATTTTGAAAGATTTCAGATGAATGATAAGGGTTATTTTCAGATGAATGATAAGGGTTGGGAAAAACCCAGATGTCTCTGCCCAAAAATGAAGAAACAAATTATTATCAAATCCTTTCCAATAGTATATTTTATGCTACAGTGAAATTCTGTGAAGTTGTGAAAAACTTCAGCACTGCATTTTTAATTTTTAAAAGTTGCTGGTGTTAACACTTGGCCAGCTTTATAAGCAAATCTGAAATACTCTCAAGAAAGTAGTGTTTTTTTTCAGTATCTACTGTTGAATATAGCTCCATAACTTTCCTGGCACTCCTACAAGTAAATAACATATTAATTTAATCTCTCATTAAATAAAATGCAGGGGGAACCTTGTCTCACTTTCTCAAGTGCATAATGAAGTTTTAGTACCGGCCATGAGCTGAGGATGCTTCTATGCTATGAGGAACAGATCCCAGAGCCTCAGATACCTCAGGATCATTTTCGGGCTCTACCCAAACCCATCTAGCTGGGATCTGCTGCCTAGTGAGCTACAGCTAATGGAGACCTACAGCTTTGAAATTACTCTGCCTTTTAGTTCAATGTCCAGAGACATCCTTTTCCTACATGTAGTTGATATTTGGAATTCAGCTTCTTGTTTTCCAACAAAACATACATGATATGATATTAAAAGGCCACTGTGCACTTGTAAGTGCATTGGTATTCAGCTTCTAAAAGCTGATTTATTTATTCACACATTGAATTTTAAGTCTAACTGAAGGTGTAGAGGCTGAACCATTCTAATCTAATTGTATATCAATGAGAAGTTAAATATCACATGATCATTAAGGAAATTTAAATGAAGAACTTATACAGCTTAGATTCAAAATTACCCTTCAACATACTTCTCTACTCCCCACATTTTATAGCATCACATTCCTTGAGTAAATATCTTTAGTGTCTTTGGCAGTTTTAGTGTCATGTAATCTCCCTATAGATGGGATCATTTGATCAGGAGCTGTCTACATACCCATGTACAACAACTTCTTTTTATGGTGCAGCAAACTATTATGAAAATAGGAGAGATTTTGGAAACTGAAAGAGAGCTAGAAAGAAATTTCTAAATGGCTCTTCAGCAAAGATCCATGTGGAAGGAAGGAAGGTACTGCTGGTCTCAAGAATCTAAGTGTACCTGAATTCTCTTTTTCTTTAATTTTACATAGTTCTTTAAAAGGAGAAAAAAAAAATATTACTGTTTGTTCAAAGTCATAATCAACCAGTTCTGACAACAGAGCCAGAGAGACTGTATTATACGTGCCAGGATAATATCATGCTTACCTGTTCAAAGGGAACCCTAAAAGCATAGTGATTTATTTGGATTTTCTGGCATCTTACATACCTACATTCTCTTTCTTAATATGGCTGGCTTTTGAACTGCTTTCTTTCATATGCATGGAAATCCACGTCTGCATAAAACGAGAAAAATCCTTGTTCCATTCTTAGCCCAAGGATAAGTCTCTGCTGGACCTAAATATACGCAGGCTTAATGCCCAGACTTTGCATGGGGATCAACTGCATTTTCAGCTAATGCATAAAATAAAATGCAACAAGCCAAAGCAATGTTGTAACCACCATTTACAAAAAAAGCCCTTTGAAATGAAGCTCCTTATCCTCACCTTCACCTGGGCTGTGCTCATGATTTATGTAGCTGTGTTGCTGAGAGATGCGTTTTTCTAGCGCGATCTGCTTTTCTACTTACGCATCAGTAAGTTCCTTGCTAAAACTTTATCACTGTTGTAGTGCCGTGCCGAGGAGGAAATGGCTTTGTTTATCTGTTTCTAAAGAGGTGCAGGAAGAAGAGCAATGCAGAAGAGGAAGGGAGTTTTAGAGGTGAGAAAAGGACAGATGAGAACTGGCTATATTTTTATGGTGGACTTAGTCCCATGAGAGGATGAGTAAATGTTGAAACCTGAAGGCCAGCTCAGCAGAGGTCTCTCACTGGGCAATCCATAGGGCTTTATTGGCATTGTAGCCTAAGGATTTATTTGCTGAAAGTTGCAGGATCTGGTGAATCATCTAAAGGTATGAGCAGGAGAAGGTGGCTGTTGCCTGAGGACTGTTTACCAGCAGGGAGTTTTAGTTATTATGGAGTATTACCTAGGACAGAAATCTGCCCTCCTCCTGGCACCTGCTTTTCCTCTTCCACTCAGAAGAGACTTCAGAATGCAAGGAGTATCTGTAATTAGGCCTTCAAATGCACAGCTTGAAAGGAAACAATCTTAGCACAGCATAAAGACAATAGTGCTTGCCTGGTTTGACTAAAATTTCTAAATGTCTTAATCTCTTTAATTTGCATCTCTAATGATGCTTTTTGCAAATTCCCTAAATAGAAACTGAGTTACTAGGCAGACTGACAATGCCCTTATTGATAATCTGTATTGTATTTATTTATTTTTACTACTTTAAGCATAGCCAGGAAAGCTATAATCCATATTTAATTTTGGAATAGCAGTGATGTGAGAGGCTTTTTATGTAATCTCTGGAATAAAAACAAATACAACATTAGGGGGGAAAAGGAAAGAACCAGTGACCATTTACAGGCATGATTTTTGCATCCCTAGTGCAGAGGTGTAGTTGTCTAAAACATGGTATCCCTGGATGTTTTATTGGCAGTTCTCAAGATCAGGTGAAAATATTGCTTGTGAGTTTGTGCAGTGCTGTTCATTTTACATAAGGAGATAAATATTGATCTTTCATTTTAAGTGTTGTATCATTACTAGACATGAAGGTAGCAGGATAATTTTCTGATGGCTAAAGGCCACACAGATAAAAGGAAAAGCAAGTCATCTTTGTAACAAGTAAATTTTAAGATCAAAATATTAAAAGTCATTTAAAATAATAAATTGCAAGGGAAAAAGCAAAAGATAAATATTTCTGTTTGCAACGATTTGTAAGATACTGCCTGAAGTTACTCATTTGAACAAAGGATCTTTACTTTCCTTGCCTAAAACTCATGCAGAGGACCTTAATGTTTGTAGATATGGGTTCTTTCCTTCTGTTTTGTTTTTTTTTAAAGTCTCCCTTTGCTACTCAGACCTGATATCCTCCCTGCTTGCAATTTCCTTCATTAATATGATAAACATGTTTAGTCTGTTTATAGTTAAACTCCTATTATTCAAGAATTGTAGATGCTGAAGCTTAGCATCAGCCACAAGGCCACCTTAATATGATGGTCATGCATACCACCAGTAAACTTCAAACCAACGAAACTGGCTCAGCTTGTAAAATCAGCAAAAATGTGTTGTTGTTTTTTCAGATAAAAGAAAGGAGTGGAAGTGATAAAAAGAGAGAGGTGAAAATTGAGTGATCTGTCCATGTGTATGGCAAGTAACTCCTGGAGATAAGAACAAAATACTGTCAAGGGAGTAACAAAATTAGGAGGTGGAAATTTTGAGAAGGACGGAGTCAATAAGTAGGTATTTGGCTGCCTGCTTATGTTTATCTGTGACATAGAAATATCAAAGTACTAATGCAGATTTCAAGCTCCTAGGAAAGGGCCAGGCCCCGCTCCCATCAATGCCTTACCACTTAGTCTGTTTAAAAGACTTTATTAGACTACCCAGAAAAACAGCACACTATCAAATTCGCTAATAGGCCACCTGTGAACAAGTGCAGCAGGTTCTGCAACAGCTAAAAGGTTTCTTCTCAGCTTCTGTTTGCAAAACATGTGTGAGTTAATGGAGTATCATATTCACATGGTGCTGGGGAATTGACCTGGAGTCTCTTCAGGAAATAGATCTAGGTTTTACCTAGATGCACTGTGCTTTACAATGGGAACAGTCCATATTTTCTAATAAGACTGTGGTGTTATTTGTTGTACTTATTATATTTGTTATGCTATATGTTACTATGTTGTTCCTTCTTGGAGGGCAGCTATTTTTCAAATAAGTCTCATTTTTGTGTTTGCCAACTTAAGTATCGAGTAAACCAGGGCCAGAGCAGCTCAAAGTTTGGAGAAATGATCCCAGTTTTTGTGACTAGGGGAAAGCAAATAATCTGATTTGTTTCCAAATAGTTCAGTGTCATTTGGGAAGGACGTTAGGGATTAGTTTAGAAATGTCTAGACAGAAGAGTACTTCCAAGGCCACATTCCTTGTGAAAGCTTCTGAGATTAGTCACACAGATAGTGAAGAAACAGAACTATTTCTGATGCTGCTGTAAATCTATGCGTAATATGTTGTAACTGTTGAGCATAGAACACACTTACGGATTGTCAGGATTTCCTGTTGATGCCTTCATCTCTTCTTAGGTAAGGTATGAAGAAAGGTTGAAAACAGGTAGCAATTATAATTCAGTAGCTAAATAAATGTGGTCTGAAAATTACTATCCCCTACCCTATCCACTATCAAAAAAGACAATTATGAATTGTATATCCATTCTCTGAACAACAGGGCTTCCTTTCAACTCTGCGTCTGCTTCAGCCTTTCAGAAATTAGACTCAAAACACTTTGCTGAAAAGAAAATTTGTAGTCAGATTTTGCAGAACTGTGCTGCATTGTCATGTTTTAACCAAATACATAATTCTCTCTAGTCACATAGAAAGACTTCTTACAGATTATTCACAGAGGGATGAATATGCAAAAGATCATTTTCCCAGAATGACGGAGATGGAAATCATAGGTGTTAAATGAGAATGTAAATTGTACATCTCTAAATCTTTGAACCACAAGGACACTAACTTTCAAACAGTTTAACCTATCCAGATCTTGACAGTTCTTTTGTATATAAAAGTATCTCTGACATATATTTCCACCCTGTTTATTTTCATTCTACTCCTTATATTTTCTCTTACAGTTTAAAAATAATCTAAATCAAGATTAGTTAATTAAAGTCTTGCAACTTCTCTGTAAATAAAAAAAAAATTCTTATAATGTTCATGTAATTATAGAGGTGATAAAGAAACTGAGTCACCGAAGGCAATCTGACTTGCCTCATGTCTCAAAATTTGGTAGTGACGAAATTGCATATGGAACAAGGACTATTTTTCATCTGCATTTTCTCAGGCTTTATATGTACACCCCCACCTTCTTGATGTTAATGCCATAAAATTTTTAGAGAAAGACATAGCTTTTCTTAATTTTCATTGATCCAAGCTCTTACTGTAAGCGAACATTCCTTTTATTTTCTCTCAGAAGTCTGATTTTCTTTCATAGGCGCTTTTTATTGCTTTTTAGTAGATTCCTTTCAATTCAGATTTTTGCTGTAGAAATGTCCAGGCCTATACGTAATATTCAGTGAGTGCACCATGTTGCCATAAAAGAGGTTTCTCATGTACAATATCCTTTACTTTATGAAATGAAACTGATTTTTTTCCATGCTGCAACACTGTGTTACACATTCACATTGCATTTACTACCCTCAGGTAATTTTCCCCCAGGTATTCCTGTTGAATATTTTCTTATTAGTCTTTAATGCATTCACTTGCATTTTTCCAGACAGAATCTACTTCACTAGTGACTGCCAATTTTTATTTTCAGTCATTACATGCTTTTTGTCTTCCCTCTGTGTAAGTTGCTGTAACACCTCTCATTTTGAAATAAGCTACAATTTTAATTACTGTGCTGTTTAGTCCTTCATCCAGGTGATTATTAGATGATTCATTTGCAAAAAAAAAAAGCCCTGTTCTTTGTCTGACACGAGCTCTTTGGGATATACTACTATCATCACTAATTAGACTGCTGAAATTCTGCCATAACCTCCTCTCATCATTGATCTTTCAAAACAACAGTGCTCTCCTATCAAATTTCTGCTCTGCAACTTCATGACAGCTTCCCACAGCTGAAGTGGATCATTGAACCCCAGTTATTTATCTAACAAAGCAAGCCTTTTTCTTGAGATCTGTTACCAAATTGCAGTAGACCTATGGCCTTCTTAAATTTAGTTCTCATGAAAACATTTAAGATTATCTGGCACTAAAATTGTTTCCATGAATACCATTACTGCATTGACCACTCTATTTTCTGCATCTCGCTGGTTATTAAGGTGCCTAGTATATCTCTAAAACATTTAAAGACTACTGATACTTTATTTCCTCAGAGTTTCTCCAAAATGAACAAATACATTATTTCACTAGGACTGGCTGGGTTTTGTTTTTTGTCAGTAAATTCTGCCCAAGGCACCAAGACACCATTCTGTAGTGAGCTACCTGTAAATTAGGAATATTAAAAGTTCAGCTTATTTTTCAGCACTTCTTATCTGCTAGGCAGAACCTTGTGGCTGTAGGTTCTGTAGGTAAGGACTTCAAATACAGTTTCTCTTTTAGAAATTTTGTTCAGTTGCCAAAGCTTTGTATTTACCATATTTCTGTACAGCACTGGAAAACCAATGTCTTATCTAACAACTGTGAGAAGTTCAGATCAGTGGTACCTAATGATTACTCCTCTTAAGATTATGTCTTCTTCATAATGGCAAGACAGACATGCTGGAGAAAGATTTCATGCTGCTATCTTCTGGTATGTGCATGATTTCCAAGATCTAGCTTTGCCCATACATTTCAGAGGTGGAAGGAGGGTGTTGCTTATCAACACGTGGATTTAGTCAAGAACGGATTCTGGCTTTTACTCTTCCTCCCTTCTCTCCAACTATGGCCTGTTACTTGTCCTCTAGGAATGTGTTCAAGTACCACAGGTATTGAAACATGGTAGCTGTTGCTAAATAATGTTTTTTGAATGATAAGGACACTATCTGAGAGAATTAACTATTCCATTCATTGTTTTCTTGGTGTGCTATAAATAGTTGCGACTACATACCCAGGATGTCTGCATACTTGTATAAAACAAACAGACAAAGCAGCAAAGAAAAATATTTGCAGAAAGAAAAACTACAAAAGGAAAAACTAACCATTTCATCTCCTTAGCGCCACAAGTGAGTCCAGAGGCAAAAGCACACGTATGCCTAGCAATGCACAGGTGACCTTGTCCTGTGGTCAGAAATATTTAGGAAAAATAAATATAAACAAACAGAAAGATGGAAAAATACATGTATTGTATGTCTTCAACAGATGAAGATGATAGGAAATTTGTTTGCAGATACTACAAATACACTAAAATGTCCATTCTTTCAACTGACAGCATAAAATACATGTTATTAGTTTGCTGGCTAGCCTAGCACCTGCCTGTTACAGCACTTCGCTCTGAGCTATCCAGCATCTTAAAGCCCTGTTCTCAGAGGACTGATGGGAATCAGATGTCATTTTGAGCCTTTTCTCTTGAAATGTCTGTGCAGAGAATAAGAAGCTAAATGTTCTTCTATTCCTAGTACCGCTTTAAGATGGCTTATTAGTGAAATGATTGATTTATGCTTTGACCTTTACTGTTCAGTAACTGATCTGTTTCTCTTTGCCTGTGAAAGACAGAAATGCATGTCTTATAAGGTAGCCCTGCCACAATTTCAAAACAGTCTATTTTAAATGGAAACAATGAAACCTGATATTTGAAAATGCTCCATGAATATCTTAATAAAAGTGATGGCATTGACAAAAATACCAACAGTAATTACTTGAATATACCTTTGTGTGACCTGGAAACCTGTCCCAGATGTACATGTGTTGTGTATAGTTGCATAGTCTTGTAAACATGAACAGATGTTATCATTTATTCACAGAAAATTGCAGTAAGAGATGCTTTTAATCAGATGTCTCATAACTAATATTTAGAATATCTGAATGACTCTAAAAACACTTTCTGTCTTTATTACTCAGTAGTTTCCAGTTAGTTTTATTTAGTTTTGAGGCTTGATTTTGGAAATAAAAAGACACTCCCAAAGAAAGGGATGTGGAGGTATTTAGGAATTTAGTATTTCTGTTGCTGCTTGTTAATCTGCAAGTATGATCTTCAGAGTCTGTTGCTATCCCTAGTAATAGCACTCTGGAAAAAAAAAAAAAAGAATACAAATTTAGGATGTCCTGAAGTGCAGCAGGTGTTGGCTGTGTCATTTCAACATCAGTTTGGGGTTCAACATCCTTGCAGGACTGAGATTGTCAGTTTGCAGGTGTTAAATCTAAAAGACTGTGAGGCCAGCTGCATTCAGGCACTGCAAGTGTTCACGGCAGGCATTCAAGGGCAAATCATGCTTGAACAACCTGATTGCCTCTACAGCTAAATGACTGGCTCTGCAGATGAGAAAAGAGCCGTGGAGGTAATATACCTTGACTTTGGTAAGGTTTTTGACGCTATCTCCCACAGTGTTCTCATTTGATAGCTGAGGAGACCCTGGCTGCCTAATCTGACTGCGGTGTGGGTAGAAAATCGTCTGGGCTATCAGGCTCAAAGGGCAGTGATCAGTGGCTCGATGCCCAGCAGGCAGCTGCTGAAGAGAGGGTACCCAACATGCTGGGGGATGAGTGCTGGGGCCCTCAGTGTTCATCTGTGACCTCAGTGGTGACACAGAACAAACTTTCTCATGGCACAAAGTTAAGGGAAATGGCTGTCATTAGGAATTTGAACTTCGGTCCAAAGGCTTATTATGGCAAAACCAGTCCATCCTTTTCCCAGAAGGAGTTCAAACACTGGCCTATCACTTTCTATTAATCAAGGTATTTATGTTGGTTGCTGTTGTTCCTGCTTTGTGGTGGTTCTCTTTGTTCTTTACATGGGACTTAAATATTAAAGGTTAGTGTTAAGAGCCAATTATTAAAATTATTAGAGAGATGTCTCTGCCCAAATTAAGGTACAAATGAGACCATATGCCAAAGTCAATAGTACAGATTTTTATTTAACTGTAAATGTGAGGTAGAGAGGTAGATAGGGAAAAGAGAGACAAGAACGGGGAGAGAAAGAGAGTGACAGAGAAACAGATTAATAACCCATAAATTCTGACAACATCCCATTGGTCCTTTCCTAGTCTTCTCAGTGGTTGCAGACTGGGCATGAAGTGGTAGAAGGAGAGTCCACCCAGCACCAGGTTCATGGGGTTTATATTATGCTGAGAGTAGGTGGAAATGCCCCCGTGAGTTTTTGACATCTGCTAAGATGTTGCAGCTGTCTCTTAACCTCAGTTGAGTAAATCATGGACCATTATAGCCCATCAGCTGAGATGAATACCTTCATCCTGCCTTTGAATGTCCCTGTACTCGGAGGAGTTACTGAGTGGTTGCTGCAAGTGGTCAGATGTTGGAGTCATTAGTCACTAGCAGTCCAGTCTCTCACAGTCACCCGTCTGACACCAGATCTTCTCCATTTAGCTTAGTTCCTTGTGCTCTGCACCTTTGGTTCCTCTCCCTCCCTTTGTCCTTCTCTTTCTTTCTCCCTCTCTCTCTCTCTTTTTTTTTTTTTTTTTGAATGGGGATATGAGCCAGTGTATGGATGACTTCACCTGAGCAAATTGTCTCAACTCCCTTGATAGTCAGTGGAGAGAAATTAGAACTCTCAGGATACAGCTTATTTCCTGCTTTAGAACAGGTTGGATGAATACATCTTACAAGTGGCTCCTTTTCTCTATTGACTTTGCAAGAGATGAAGATGAAGCCCCTCAGATGCATGTCACAGACATCTAAAGTTAGGTACAGTGATACCACAATACATCAGGGTGATCACAGCCAGAAAGAATGATGTTGCCATATCACATGGTAATAGAAGCGATTTCTTCTTCATGTTTCAAGAACATGTCATTCCTTCCATGTTCAGAGTCCTCTACCTAAATTTCTGTGCTGGCTTTTGTTTTTCCTTTTTTTTTTTCTTTTTTTAAAAAATTTGTGGACACAGTGAATGGAGACATTGTTTGGCTTCTATTTTTGCATACATCAGGAGATTTCAGGCACTGAAATTGCTTCTCACATTCACACAAATGGTCGAAGGTTATCACAGTACTTGGTATCTCACTATTGGATTTCCAGATGCAGATTTCACTTAACAGAAAGAGAATAGATTAAATACTAATTTTCTGGTTATTTTCTTACAGTCTTTTACATTCCAGTTAACGCATTAGCCTCTGTTACGTTGAATACTATCAATGCTCCCCAGTCTGAGAGATATTATAATGTATCTGGCTGGTACAAAATGCTTCTGCTGTGTTTTAAGTATAACATTATGCAGCCAATGAGATTTTAATGGCTCTTTATCACAGCTGGACTCCAGTAATAAATGCGTCAAGACTTCAGACACATTCTCGTTATATGTGACTGAGGACAATGAAGGCACCCAAATACATGGGATGTATAATGAGGCTATTTTGATCTACAATAAAATAGCCGATGCTATAACACTATTTTCAGTCTCTTCAGAATTAAACTTGGCTCGCTTCAGATTTTAATGCACCAGAAGATCGATATTCGGCTAGTTTTATAGATATAGCAGCAAACCTTCAAATTTTTTATTTCCAGATATTAATGAAATCTCTGATCATTGAGCTTTTGCAATCACAAATGATAATGAAGCCATCTGCTTTAGAGATGTAAGAACATCAGGTATCAGATTTCCTATTCTTTTCAGATTTCATTAAAACCATGATTTAGAAGAGGAGAGGCTGACCTACAGTTTTATTAATTTGGTGGTCATCTGTTTTTTTCTCTTATTGCAGGCGTGTTTTCACCCTTTTACAATCATCCTTACTGCACAAAATACAGCCCAAGTGATTTGCCTATATGTGTGAGCATGAACTTAAGTCTATTGTGAAGTAACATTGCACAAATATGAACACATTTGTCTTTCACTTGTATTGAAGAGTTTGGAATTGAAAAAATAAACTTGGAGCAATTCTTAGCATGCAAGTTATTGCATGTTTTAGATCATTGAAATAAAAGCCATTTTCAGTGACAATGTAAACAAAGTTAAATGTGAAAGAGCATCTCTTAACTCTTTTCACACTGCATTTTACAAAACAGCCTGATAAAAGCAGTTTTGTTCTACCTTTTATGAATTTTGTGTAAGCAACACAGTCAGAGATGATTGCAAGTCACAGAAAATACAAGACAATCTCCCATAAAGAAAAATTTCTCGTGTTTTTCAGTAAATAGTAATAACTTCACCTCTGAGACAGCACTATTCTCAGTGTCCCATTCCTATTTAACTCATTGAGATATTAGAACTCAAGGGTCTGATGTTACTCATCCTGCTACAAGTCTCCCT
The DNA here is from genome assembly GCA_013397895.1 of Origma solitaria. Taxonomy (NCBI): domain Eukaryota; kingdom Metazoa; phylum Chordata; class Aves; order Passeriformes; family Acanthizidae; genus Origma; species Origma solitaria. The sequence goes on from VZRL01004026.1 coordinate 983,140, forward strand.
ATTTTGCATTTAGCTTCTTGATGAGATGTTTCAGTGTGACAGTAGAAAGAATGTAATGCTGTAATGTTGCTGTAGAGCAATGCTGGATGCCGTACTGGAGATACTTGATCTGTATCTTTCTCAGGAACAAAGATGCAGTTGTATATTTGGATTAGCCCCATATTTTGGCTTTGGATACTCAGGATATGTCTACATTCGTATTGAGTCTGATTTTCACTGCAGAGAAAAATCTCTCTTTACTTAGTCCTTTTTGCTGCATTCATCTTTGAATGTGTGTTCATCTCTTCTGCATAATGGTGTTGTCTGGATTAATACTTTTTGGGTTTTGTGGTTTTTTAGTTTTGTTTATCTTTTGATGTACAGTTTGATCTGTAAAATCCACAGAATAAGCCTATTCTTTGGTATTTTAATGTTTCTACTTTCAGTCAAATCTGATGCCCCTGAGCAATGCTGGTGGCAAGTATTGCAAGGTTTAAACATTATTGTAGTGGTTTCTCCAGCCCATTCTGTCCAGGAAGGGCCCTTGTTCACTCGAAGGGTATCTGCACTGTGGAAATTGCAGGACAGTCCTGCACAAGCCTTGTGCTCCAGAATGGATACTGATTATTTTGAAGTCCATACTATAACTGACAAAATGATAAGTGAGTATTTCATAAGAAGCAAGGTGGTCAGTCAGTGTTTATAACATTGGCTTTATGACTTGAGTTAATCAAGCTACTGCTTCCTTACCAATGTTTAAATTGCTGGGATGCTTTCTATGAGTAGTACCCCAGTCTGAAGCTTATTTTCCCTTCCCTTTCTGACTGTTACATATTGTTGTAGGCAGTTTGACTGGAAGTTGTTGCTTAACCCCAGTAAGGTATTCCTTTGCAGCACACTTAAGCAGGGGGTTTAGCATATTTTTGAAAACAGTACTTTTGTCTCTAACTCCTGGAAAAGCATAATGTGAAAAACAAGGAGCTCTGTCCTGTCTGGAGCTAGGACATTATCCAGCCCTTATTCTATACCATCTACATCATGCCCAGATCCTACACCTTCCTATATATTTAAATATACACAAACATCCATAGATAATAGCTGCCCCCCGAAGATGGCTGTTGAGTTCATTGAGTCCATGACTGTGGGTTCTATCCACTCCAGATGTTTTCCAGGGCAGAAGAGCTGGTGTGTTGTCAGCTGGCTGCAAGCTGCACCAGGAGGTCACAACTGGTCTGTTTGGAGCAATCCATGCTCATTGTCCACAGCACTTTTGGCATGCAGTGGCAGTGTCATTCAGCAGCCAATATTAACCAATTCAACATTACCGACTCTTCTCACACAAAAATCAAATCCCCTTGAGGTAGCTACACATCATGTTTCTACATTACTCAGAGTAATGAGTTGCATGGAATGTGGGAGAAAATGAGCCAGTTTTGGGGAAATTCTCTGCTCTGCTGGTTTTGATGTTCACCCCGAACAACTACAAGACCCTGTTAATCTGACAGAATATTTGCATTTTGGCCTTAAAGGAAAATTCTTGTGTTTTTTGATGAAAGTTTGGATTTAGGAAAATACATAGTAATTAAATTGTCTTATTATCTGCTGTTTGCTATTATGCTAAATGGTTATCAAAGTTAATCAAATATGTTGGAACTATTTTGTTCAGAAAAATGTGCCCATGGTTAGCTTTTATTCTTTCAGATTCTCAGGGTGTTATTTCACCTCCAGACTGCACACACTGAATTACAAGAGGGGAATTCACTCACCTAACAATAGATATGTGTGCCATTTGAGATGTTTCAGCATTCCCATGACACATGTAGAGGTTAGGCAAATATGATAGTCAGAAGGACCAATCTCACAGTGTTCAAAATAATAGCATGTCTTTGTATTTCAGCACCTGATTCGTAAGCTGAATGTCTGCTTATGAGCAACATTTTCTGATAAATACTCCTCATGCCCTATGAAATGCCACCAGTAATTCCTCCTGGCCTTCAGATGCCTCTTCAAAAGGGCATGGTTGAGACAAAGGTCCTATGTAAGCCTTGTTATCTCTGTGGGGACATCTTGCGTGGGCTAAAACACCTCAAATGACACCAGACTCCTCTACGTGGATAACTGAAGTGAGCCATCAGCTTCTACAAGTGCAGAATAAGACTATGGCAAGGAGATATGGACTGAAAACCTAGGAACGATGGCTACCTTCAGGACTAATGGAAAAAGCAGTGTCTCTGTGATCAAATGGCAAAAGAAAGGACACAGCAGCTCAAAACACAGTAGATGGGGGTTATGAGGTGTCTGTGGAGCAGTCAGGTGTGTCAAGAGGCTTTACCAGCACATGGCAGACACAGCACCGTGGACATGGATTGACATTTATGTTTTAGATTGGTGAGTGTGAAAGGTGTGGAAGTATCAGCTGATGTCTGTGGAATAATTGTATGAATACCAAGGAGTCCAATAATGAGGATGCTGCAGTGGCTCAAAGCTGGAGTTGTCTAGGTTGTATTCAAGAGCTGAAGCATACAGGGATGCATGTCTTTGTGCTTTTCTTTATGTTGTGGAAGATGGAGAGGGGGAAGTTACATACTACTTTTAAACCTAGAGAGAGTAAAGTATGATCTCAGAGTCCCAAGCCTTGGAGGTCAGGATGGTTAATAACTTAGAGCAATAAGCAGTCACGATTAGGTGGAGGGAAAGTAATGAGAAGAAGACAAATTGGATGTTTTGAGATTTTTTAGCCTGCCAGTAAAAAAATAGCAATAAAATAAATTCTCTTGAGAAGGTAGGGTCGCTCATCAGTAAGAAGCTAATTTATGTGTGATTATACAAGAAGTTTTTTCTTCCTGAGTTTTTTGGGGTTTTTTTTAAGCAACTTTTATTTTCTTGCTCTGATTTTCACTGATGTAAAAGCCAGAATCTGCATACAAATGGAAGTCCTTCAACATCATCGCAGGAAAATTTCATTTTCTCATCCGAGGATGATATTATTATATACACTTAATACTGAATGAAGTGTGAACCAGAATATTTTATTTAAATGCAAATTTTGAAAAAAGATTGCAAGAGTATCTCTAAGTTCATTCAATATCAAAATGCTGTTATTGGGTAAAATGAGTAAACACTTCAGCAGACTATAATTCAGCTGCTCTCTCTATATATATATCTTTTAATATAAATTTTTTTAACTAACCTAAAAACAATGTTACTCAAAACATCTTTATTTATGAAAAGTGATTTGTGAACAGAACATAACTCTGTAACTCTTTAGTTTCATTTTGGATTCTGTTTGAGAAATGAAAGCATGAATGTTTGGTGCCCTTGTCATATAAGATATTTATCAAGGAAATTGCTATTTGTGTGTCTGCCAGTATGGTACAAGGATGTTGCTTGTCTTAATCCCAATTTTGCTCCAATTAATTATTACTACATATTTTCATTGTTATAGACATCTAATGTTGTTTACTTGCTATTGTATTGATACACTGAACTAGAAAAACTGATTTTGTTTGTTGATTCATTTTTTGGGGTTTCTTCTTGCATTTTTATTTAAAGGACGTGCTTTGACCTGTTGAACCCAAAAGAGGACTCATCCAAGAGCAATAAAATGGTAGTGCTCCATTCTCTTTCTAATTTCCTTTCACTATTAAAAAAAGATGCTTTAGTAATAGATTCTGGTTTATTAAAATTAAAGTAATGTACTGCTTTCAGTATTCTTCTCTTGCATCCAAAGAAGAACAATGAGGCTGGTGAAGGATTTGGAGCACATGTCTTATGAGGAATGGCTGAGGGATCTGGGGGTGTTTAGCCTGAAGAGAAGGAGGCTGGGGAGAGCCCCTACTGATCCCTACAACTACCTGAAAAAAGGTTGTAACAAGGTGGGTTGGTCTCTTCTCCCAGGTAAGAAGTGACAGGATAAGAAGAAATTACCTCAAGTTGTGCCGGGGTAGATTTAGATTGGATGTCACAAAAAAATGTCTTCATGGAAGAGGTTGTCAAGCCGTCTTCCCAGTCTGCCCAGGGAAATGCTAGAGTCACCATCCCTGGAGGTGTTTGTAGGATGTGCAGATGTGGCTCTTAGAGACATGGCTTATTGGTGGCCTTGGCAGTGCTGAGTTGAGAGGTGGTCTCTCTTAAGGATCTTTTCCAGCCTAAATGATTCTGTGGTTCTGTCCTTAGTTATGACACACATGCAGTGTGCTGTTCACAGTCATACCTGGCGTTTTCTATTTGTCATTTTTAAATTGGGGTAGTATTTAGTAACTTTATGACACACATGAGCTGAAAGAGACTGCAAAGTACTGCCGATACCTTTTTCCTGTCTTTAATGATTTGAAAACCACTTTTTGGTACTAAAAAGAATGGAGTTGCTAAAATTTGATGCTTTACATCTGTAAATAGTAATTAAACATCTGTGAATAATTGTACATTAACAGACTAGCATTGAATTTTAAAAGAAGAACTGTGTCATTAAAACACAAGCTGTAGCACTGCACAACTATAAAATTCTTCACTGATGTAAAATAACAATAACAAAAACCAGCTGCCTTTCAGAGGGATTAGTGTTGCTGTCATTACAGCTTTCTCACTTTCTGTTTTGCAGTGACATATGATGGTCTATTCCCTTTAACTCTTCATCTGGCCTCAGTACGGAATCTATCATATAGCAAGCCTCATAAATGCACATCCCTTTAATGTAAAATCAATAAATCACCAGGTCAACCACCCATTCCTGTGAGTAGAGACACATTTTATTTAGAAAACAAAGCTTTCAATAGATTGCTTTGAGAGCTTTTGTAAGAGTATCCTCCATTTTTTCTGTATTCTTCAAGGAGGGGGGGATCAGCATCTGGCTCTATTAGATACCTGAGAGGGTCCATTCTCTTGAGAATCCTTATGCAAGAAAGATAAATAAATGTCTCATTGGACCATGAAGGAAGTTTTACAAAACAAAACAAAAAAATAATTAAAGCTAGACAAACAATGCCTGTCATAAGGAATATTGTGTCACAAATATTCTTTTTACTAGCAGTCTTTTGGAGAACTGCAGTCTATATGGTTATCTGCTGTTTGTATGTAATTTTTTCCTTTACCTTTCCCTTATTCCTTTAGAAAATCTAAATCAGTGTTGCATCAAATAATGGGTGAGTATATTTCAATATCAGTATTTGCCTTACTACAGTTTTCAAGTGTCAGGTAATCTTGACACATTACATTTCTTAGCAGCCTATTGCAACACAAGGAGTAAGGAGGAGTAAAGAGAATAACAATTATGCAGTGAAGAGTTATAAAAATTGGCATTAATGGATCTCTTTGGGCTAAGCAGTCCTTTTCTTGACAGTTTGAGTCCAGTCTTTTTCAGTCAACAGGAGGCTTTACACTGACTACAGTGAACTTTGAATCATTTCTCGCTATACAGGTATAAAGAGACAATATTAAGGATACCTGTGCTTTAAAAGGGACCTTTCAAATCCACGGGTTTTGCTTTCAGTTTATTAGGATAACACAGATTAATGTTCGAGCCAATTGTAAGCTGCTAACAGCATCCATATTATAGAAAGTTCTGCAACTTATCGAAAAACTTCAAGCTTCATAAGCTCTACTTAGTGAGCTCCTGTTCTCTTATAAATTACCAACTCCAGTATTATTGCAAATCCAAATAAACTCCCTGGTGATTACAGATTACAGTCACAAATCCGAAAGGTACAGCACAATATACTTTTCTTAGCTAAATTAATTATTTCAGTTCTGGGCAACTCAATAGTGAGAACTGAACCACCAGCTGGCTAATATGTACAGTCAAAACATTTAGCAGCAGGTTTTTACATTAGTAACAGCAAGAATCCATTTCACGGAAGACAACAGAGAATAAATGATTCTCATTTTAAGAGTCCTTAAGGCTAAAGTGCTTTATCCTCCTTAAATGTTCTGACTAACTAGCACCACATGATGTCATCAAGATTAATTTTATGTAGGTGGTTTCTCCTGCAGAAATACTGCAGAAATGTGTACAAGACTAGGGGAAGTAGGGGAGATGGAGGAGAGCAATTCATACAAAATAAAATTTTTCAGCTTCAAAACCAAGCCTTACAAGTCCTGGTTCTCTTTGGTGTGTGAAGAAATCTCCTTTTTCTAGTGGTTGATGCTGTGAGTGTAAGCTCAAAGATGGAGGGGACTAAACTCTTCCCTATTCTCAGACGTGTTCTTTTCCATGAGTCAGTGTATAGGCTAGACTTTTTTAGAGAGAAATTAGCAAAGAAATGATGCAACGTTTTTTTGGAATGCATACAAAAGACAGTGCATCTAAAAATGTACAGTGTTAGTTTTCTATTTAACTGGGCCATCAAAGATACATGGTAGATTGGATTATGGTGGAGCTTTTTGGCTTTGTCCCATCCCCACACTCCCCACCTCCCTGGAAACACCTTTTATCATGTAATTTGGGGAAATGACATTAATTGTAAAAAACCTTCTTACTCAATGGCACAACCAGTAGTGCTTTGGCTATCTGAACTTCCAAGAAAGTCAAAGGAGGCACAAATCTGTTATGTAAGCACCAGTGTCCAGATTCACTGGGAAAAAAAACAAACCAAAACCAACCAGATTACCCAAAATGTGTCTATCAGAGTAGCAGGTATGACACAAGACTTGTTAGAGACATTGATGAGTATGATTTGTTTTATGTTGGACTGTTTCATGAGATCTCTGATCCAGGCTTCTTGCAATTGACAGAAATTGGTCCATTAATTGTGATGGAAAGATAAGACACAGGACATTTTGGAGACCCACATTCTTCTGGTGTGACAGTTTGAGGCCAGGAAGATTACAGTAATGCATTTCAAATGACACTAGTTGCCTGTGATAAAGAAATTGAGCCGAGTGTTTGCAATGTAGCCAAAATCATCAGTGCATGCTGTCATTTCTCCAGCTGCAAAGTGGGATAAACTGAGGAGCTCTCCAGATCCACCAATTCATTTACCTCAACATAACTTATACACACATACAAATACTGGGCAATCATCTCGCTACTTGTGTCAAATTCTGTGTGTGATGACCTGTGTGTTCCAAGATACATTCTCAGTCATCTCAGTGGTTTTAGCAACTGGTTTTCGGCAATGAAATTGAGGCCCATCAGCTTCCCAGATCTTCAGTCAATATAACAGGAGGTTTCCACATTCCCAGATGATGTCACAGATATGTTGGGATGTTTTGATTTAGACTCTTCGTTGGACACTTGCTATGGAGGCATCACCATTTATATTTTTTCTTGTCTGAAGCTAATGCTTGGTGTGGACACCACGAGATGCATTTGGTGATTTCATATGAGAACTTTATACAGGGCTTGATATTTCCTAAAATTCAACATAGTCAGTGAGGAAAGTAAGATCCTCCAAAGGGAATTTCAGAGTAGAAATATTGAATAGATGCTTTTTGCATGTTATGCAGGTAACCTGCAGCTAGGATGGGCAGAGTCAGTTGCCCAGTTGGACCATTTGAAATTTCCTAGATTATCTGTCACATCATTATGGGACTGACAGTTAAACCCCAGGTACACTGGAGATCCACAGAATTCTGGCATGATAGCTGGAAGACAGGGATAACATTTTGAGGGGTTTCAAGACACCAGAGACACTAGACAGACACTGTGTCCAGCCATTCTTTCTTCTTATCTGGACAAATTTCCCCTTCCAACATAAGCCTTTCTATGATTCTGTGGAATTTGGTGGTTGTGCCCAGAGAGACACACCAAAGAATGACACACACAGTTTATGAGTGCAAAGCAGTTATTTACTGATGCGTACACACAACTGATAACTGGGACTAATGAGCTACTAGGCTGAACATTGACATGATCCTGCAATGAGATACCCAAAACTGGGTATCTCAGCTGGGTGACCACTCAGCATTTAGATGAGGAACAGGATGATGGTCAACATTCCATTTCTGCTTTTTGCCCTTGTGATTTATACCTTCCTATGTCAGATTTATTCTTCTGAAGTCCTTGATCTGATAAACAATTGCTTAGCAATTGCTCAGTTATCTCTGGTTTTGCTTTCCTTACATTGCATGTTCTAGCTAATAAACTTGTCTTCATCAGGCTGACAAACCCGTCTTGCCTCACAGAGAGCAAACTGCCAGGGCTGAGGGTTACAAAAGTGAGATCAGGGTCTCCAGGAGAGTTGCCTGTTTCTGGGAAGGTAGCTGGAGGCCATGAAGACCACCACACTGCTCGAAATAATGCTGAATTTGGGTAACTATGTCCTCCACAGGTCAATATTCCTCTATATGCTAGTTCTTTGATAAGGGCAGTCCTAGTGAAGTCACTAGAAATTTGTCCAGCCTAAAACTGAAACTCTGACAAATCACGTTTAGAAATCCTGATATTGGAAGAACATAGATAAATTAATTGTGTAATTATGCTTACTGAAAATAGTTGCAGGAATGAATAAAGAATATCTTTCCTCTTTTTTTTTTTTTTTTTTGAGAATACAGTATATATTTTAAAACCATAACAGTGAGAAACACTGACAAAGAAGGAAATGAAAATATTTCTGTGTCACACAAATGCACAGACAAATCTAAAATAATATGTTCAAAATACTATTTGCAGAATGTAACTGGTCCCTGACATAGCCTGCATTCCTCTAAATATCCATGAAATATATTACAGACATTTTTTCAAGACAGAAGGTCTCTGTTTTGTATGTTGAAAGAAAGGTCTGGGAATATGGCACCAGTGGTTATGATTGCATTCTCACTGGGAATAGCAATAATTAATATATTATCTGTTCATTGTTTTATAAACTTGCCTGTGTAACACCCAAATATGTGCAGATCAAAATACTGCCAAATTAAATTTTTCCCACAATTAACCCACTGGCTATGAAATTGTGATAAATAAGTTTATTAAATAACTTTCTTACAGAAAATTAGAAGGCTCAGAATCTGATGGAAGCATTTTCTAAAATATTTTTCTGGCCTACTTCTTGAAGACTTTGATGGCCTGATCTCATTTTCCTCACAGGGAGAGGATATTCTTTCATTCCATGAAGAATGGAATGGAAATCAATGGAAATGTCCTATTTTGCTGTAGTGGGATTATTTTTAATATTGTCATAATGATGTTGATAGTATTATGAGCTTTCTTCCTTCTGTTTTGTTTTAGTCCATAGATGTAGAATACATTATATAGATATCCAGATAGCTCTCAGAGTTGGGGAAATAATGATGCTTAAAGATGTTTTGATTTGTGCAGGGACAAAAAGATCTAGGACAGGATGCTGTGTTGCTTAAGCATGCACTTTTATCTCGCAGGAATCAGTGGGATATGGAAAGGTGATTAAAGTTAAAGTATTACTTGCATACATTCCTTGAAGATGAAAGGTGTAATTCTGGTCTATCCTGTCCTATCCCATCCTAATCACATTTATAGTTTTCCTTTTATTTGCAAGCTGTTTAGACAAAATAGGTGAGGAGCAGATGTATCAGTTGAACAGTTTATTTTTTTTCTGAATCTGAAAATTGATAGCTTTAAAATCAAAATTTTGAATTAAACATTCTGTGGGGAATTTTGGTATTTTAAAATGTTTAAAATAGTATTTTAGTGAAATGACAAAGAACAAAATAATCTGAATTTTAAAAATCCCACTTTATTTATTTTTTTTCCTTTTCTCTCTTAAGTCAACTCATTTACTTTGCCTGAAATTCACAAAATGTTTTTCTTTAGGTAAACCCTATATTTTTCACAAAAGAAAGCTGCATCCAGTGCTTACATTTTGCTACTTTTAGTACACTGAACTATTGTGCCGATTTGATGGGTCAGTGTTTCAAATATGTCAGGTATTGAATCCCAAAGTTAATTTTCCAGATATTTGGGCAATAAGACATTATGAAGGAAATTCAGAGCTTCTCTGAGAAAGATAAAAAATACTGAAAATTAGTGTTGTTATTGAAAGTAAAATATTTCCAAATATTGAAATAGAAGACAGATGAACACCAGGTGCAGAAAATCTTAGTAGAAAGATGTTTAGAGAAAGAATATATGTGAAGGAGTTAAAAAAAAAATTGTGGAAGGATACCCTGTCTATCTCAAAACTTATGTGGCCAATATTATTCTTGCAGCCTTTCAGAGAAAGGCAGCGCAGGGCTTATACTCCCTTTAAACAGATGCAGTGTTTCATGCAAAATTTTGTTATTGGCAAAAGCCCACCTTTCATACCAAGCCAAAAATATATTCTGAGTATGGTGTAAAGGTTAACAGTTTAACCAAATAATCATCTCTGTTCCAGGTCTAAGTATAGAAGAGAAGACGATCATAGAAAAATAGCCAAATCCTAATACAATTTAAAATGTTACACTCCCAGTACAGGTTCATGTGTAAATGTGCCTCTTTTCCCTTATGAAAAGGGTTATGCTCACCCTTCCTCTGCCTCTCTGGTTTGAAGGGTCATCAGCACTCGTCTTTCTCAAGAGTGATGTCAACGCCACAGCTTTGTACTAGCAGAAGGCCACTGCTGGTGCTGGGCAATGCTTCCTCCATCCTCTGGGTTTTTCTCAGAAGGGTATTTGCTTGGAAATTTTCCTAAATCTTCTATTGAGTCTGCTTGCTTTTTCTTCTGCATTCACTCTCAAGGCAGATCTGTATATAAGATTCTACATAGGTATTCCTGACCTTTGCTCATTGTTGCCCTGGGAGTCAGCTTTACCCAGCTCCTGAGCCTGCATCACTGTAGCGACCAGGAACAGACCATCGGTGATGTGTTTGTAGGGCTGGCGCCTCTCTTATCCTCCCCTCTATCAGCACCTTCACAGCCTATTACACTGCCCTACGCCTGCACCACTCTACAAAATGTTTTATTCTACAGCCAAAGATACTTTGTTCTGTGCCGTTTATGTTTTAAAACCATGGATAATGTTCATTCAGTACAGAAATACTGCTTGCTGTTATTGTCCTTTAATCACGTGTGTGTGTGTGTGTGTGTGTGTGTGGACACGCGTGTGTGTGCAAGTCAACGTTATGAAAACTATTTCTGTGCCACCACAGATCTAAAACTATTTAGAGAATAACCAAAACAAGTACAAGGCTGGAAAGGTAATGCTGCATCAAATTGAGTAATTTTACAATTACTTTGCTAAGTGAAGAAATTAAAATTGTAATTTTAATCGAATCCCTGGCTTCCAGATTAACAAGATTACAGACTGTTGTCCACTTTTGACTCCTCTGAAGAATTTATCTAATTTTTTTATTTTTGGTGTCAGTACAGAGAGATGGAAAAAGATTTTAAAAAATTGCACTAATAAATGTCAAATTATCAGATGCTCAAGGGGCAACTAACAGCAAATGTTGGAAAAATGCTTTCAGGAATACAGAGGGGTCCCTAGAGCATGGAGTTAGATTGTACTAAGGAAGAATTCAAAGAATGTAACAATTTGATATGCTACTTTTCTTACATAAATATTGAAGATTTGTAGTGTGGCTTCTTTCTCCTTCTTATAATTGGATGCAAGTCTGTTACATGATGGATATTTCATATTTTTTATTGTCATATGGGATTATATGACATAATAAAATGATGATCACTTGGCTTCATACAGAAAGCAAAATAGAAAATTGAAAATTTCCAAATGTGAAGTGGTTTTAAAAGTAACACATTGGTTTATAGAAAAGAGTTTTTTCTTACAAAAAAAAAAGGGTTTAAGTCAAAATGAATAAAGCAAAGATTTATGCTATTTCATATACAGGATTTTTGTTCTTTTTCCTTTGTTTTACTCAAGTTTTTCATTATAGGTTCATATTTGGACAGTCTCACCTTTGGATAAGAGTAGGAATAAGGAAGGATTTGATATTGAAGGAAGAAATTTCACAAACATAGAAAGTTTACAAAGTAAAATCCCTTAAGCCATTTCAAAGGGCCATAACACCTCAAACTCCAGGAAATTTAAGCTTTCTGATAATTTTGACCTTTTGGTTGTATTTCTCCAGAGTGTTGTCCCACTGTAATTTGTTTTACAAAGGATAAAGAAAAACAGGAATCACAGGCAGTTCAACAAACACAGGTGTAAAGCCCTGTGCCTGGGGAAGAACAACACCATGGACAAGTACAGGCTGAGGAAGGACTGGATGGAAATCAACTTTGCAGAAAAGCACCTGGAGGTGTAAGACATGAGCATACTGGAGCAAGTCCAGTGAGGGATCACTAAAATGATTAAAAGGCTGGAGCACTGGAGATACGTGAAGAAGCTGAGAGAGCTGGGACTGTTTGGCATGGAGCAGAAAAGGTTGAGACCAGGATGAGGATCTTATCAACTTGTGCAAAGTTGAAGGGAGGGTGCAAAGAGGATGAAGCCAGGTTCCTCTTAGCAACAGGAGAGAGGCAGTGGGCGCAAATTGAAAGTGAAGATGTTCCCTCTGGATATCAGGAAATACTTTTTGACTGTGAGAGTAGCCGAGCACTGCCGCTGGGTGCCCATGGAGGTGGTAGAGTCTCCGTGCTTGGAGACTCTTAAAATCTGTCGGGACACAGTCTTTGGCAACCTGCTCTAGATGGCCCCACTTGAGTAGGGAGGTTGATCCAGTTGACCTCCAGAGGTCCATTCAAACCTCAGCCATTCTCTCATGTTGTGATCCTGGTGCTTTAATGTTGGTGATTTGTGCAACTGTCTCTTGTGTCATTAGAGAAAAAGCATTAAAATTTCTGAAGAGTTTTAAAAAGGTTTTTTAATAAGTCTTTGCCAGCTGTAGACACTTGAATCAAATTTCCACATCACAAGAAGAAACTGGAAGGTATTTTATTATGAAGGAAATTTAAATGTAAAATACTATTATCTCCACTAATGCTTCTTTTGAAACCTGCTTACTAAAATGTTTTGTGATAGTGAAGGTACAAAATGAGGTTGCTATAAGAGATCCAGAATTCCAAGTACAGCTGTACATAGATGGAAGTGTGTAATCATCTGGTGATCTTTTAGTACTTAGAAGACTGAGTACGACTTTCATCAGCATTTTCAGTTTGGACAAACAGCTTCAGAAAATGCAGTTCTATGGGCAGCAAAGATTTCTCAGCAGTATTTTGTAATACAATTGTCATTTTGTACTGTTGTTTTCTCTATAGCTGAAATTTTTGTCTGATTAATTTGAATGAAACAGCTGTTACTGGGCCAGAACAAGCAAAGTCAGAAATTGAACCAGGTCCCTTCCATCACACTGTGAAATACAAGTATTCTCTTTCATCTTATAATTTAAATTCTTGTGAGAAAAGTTCCAGGGAAGTAAGAAATAGATGTACTTTCATAGAAGTACAAAGTAGGTACATTTAACTTTGAATGTCATGCAGCAAAAATGCTCTTCAGTGTGTCTTTCAATTCATGCCAATTTGCATTAGAAAAGTGTCTAAGTAGTTAACTTATTCAAATAAGAGCTTTGAAGAGAGGCTCAAAATTCTGCATAAAAGATAGGTATTCAGCAGTGTTTACTGAATTAAAGAAAGCATCTTTCAAGAAGAAAATCTTATTTCTTCACATATATGCCTGAAGATTTTTTATGGAGACACTATGCTGAATGGTTGAATTTGAGTTGATAATTTACAAAGACAAACAGTATGAAAGTAATTTTTAAAAAGGCCGTGTAATTAAGCATATCAAATACAACCTTGGTAGTATTTGGGTTTATATTTGTAGCTGTGTTTATTCATGAAGATAAAGGTTGCTAAGAAACCTCAAGATTTTAAATATAGATTTTAAAATCTAAAAAAAAAAAAATAATCTGTTTTAAAATGTAATTATTATTAATCTGACCATTTTTGAAAGTGTCTGTCTGAGACACCAACTTGTATTTCAAAAAGATAATTAGCAGAGCCCCACCAATGTACATTCAATACTTGTGTTACAGCATCCACTTCAAATCTAAATACTATTTTGAAGAAAAGCTTACACGCTGTGAGTAGATGATATACACATGTTTGATTGTATCCTGTTGACCCCATTTTGACGGGACATTAACTTCCATTATGCAGTTCACTTGTGTTTCACCTGATATGTCAGCCACAGTCTATAGTAAAGAGTCAAAGCTTCACAGAGTATTCAGATAATATAGCCAAGATTTGCTGGGAGATCAAGACGAAGTGTTTGCTCTGAAGCACAAAACAGAATGGTTTTAGTGTAAATAAAGTTGTGCACAGAAGCATGAAATTGAGAAAGTTCTTGAAGCCTGTGGGAATGGAGGGAGCTAGTGCTTCTGCCACGTTTGACACCCTTGGCTGGGTGATTTCTCTTCAAAATGGGGTGAAATAGGATAAGAAATCAAGAAGTGCCCATTATGCAGACCCTTTAATTTCTTAGAAGGCTATACTCTTGAGAGCCAGTAAAATGCATGACTAAGGGAAAAACTATTTTATCAATAAAATATTGTGGTGATATGAAGTGAGTGTATCAAAACCTTTACTGCAGTTGAGTTTTAGCTGGTGGACATTTTATTGTTTTTTTGGGCTTATTTAATAGAATGTATTTTATTACTAGCAAAATTCTTCATTATTATTAGTGGTCTCTTGCTTTAATTCTTGAAGGCAATTCAAAAGTAGTACTTATAAATTGTTTCACAGAGCTTTGAATGGGTTCCTTGTCAACTAGGCATGTCACTGCAGTGCAGTTAGAGCGTGCAAGAAATTAATTAACCTATGTTTTCCAAAAGAGGCAATTTTAGAGTGTCTGAACAAAATGTGTCTGTGTGAAGTGAAGGTAGCAAATGGGCAGGGTGTTAGTTGGCGAGAGCTTATCCAATTGTGGATTTAATCTCAAAAGATGTTTGAGGTCCTAACACGTCATTCAGAATGGATAACCAACGATTGTAGATCAATTAATTCATAATAAATGGGAAATTTTGAGATTCTGTTTCTTGTATTTTAATAAATTGAACTTATATTCTTGTTTTGTTTGGAAGCCCAGGATAAATTTATTTGCCAGTCTTCTCTATAGGCTTTCTGGATTTGTTTTGGAACATTTCACTTCTTGACATGTGTGATTTTTTGGGGGGTTCTAAACAAAAATTTCTGTGATCCTACTGAAAAATAAAAAAATACATGGCTTAATTAAAGCACCTATGTATAGTCACCTAATGCCATTTGAAATGCCGTGGGATACTTTTTTCAGCTTCCATCTGTTACTTCAGAAAAGCATAGGCCTTGATATAACCCATGACATGTCTTATGTCTTGAGTACCATAGAACATTCCAAATAACGCTGGACATCTTTATTTAGTCCCCTGAATTGACACCAAAGTTATATTATGCTCTTGGAGAATGATAGAGTTGATTATGTTTAGGGAATGGTATTCTTTGGGTGGGACTCAGTTTCAAACTAGAATTCTCAAATTTAGTCATGTACTACACGGGTGCTTACAAGCAAGCATCTCCAATAAAAGGCCATTTTGAAGGGTCCTAGACACTGTAGGCAACTGTGGAAAATCTTTAAATATATATGTTACTGAAGTGATAACATTTTAAGAGCTTCAGAATCTGAAAGTGACCCTAAATTGAAGTGTAATGGCAAGTAGTTTTCAAGTATAAGCAAGTTTGTTAAGACCTCAAGGTATTTAGAAAAAGGAGGGCAAAAAAGATCAGTATTACATATCTACACTTTAAAAATTGTGATTACAATTTTTAAAAGTGTTGTCCTTTCAATAAATTAGATAAGTCAGGTGTCCCCTAAGTAGAATTTACTAAGGTTTTCACAACAAAAATAGGCAATGAATCATACACAATATATGTGAAATCCACATATTTGTTTACAGCCCAAGATTTTATGTTATCTGAGAAATAATCAAGTCAAAACACTAAAGATCCAAAAGGAAAGAAACTGCTATTCGTCCCAGAAATGTTATTATTTAAGAAGTTGAGTAATAATCTAGAATGCTTGAAGGGTTCAGGCCGAGGAGTGGAAGGATAGGTAATTGTTTTCCCACCAAATGAGGTGTTCAGTGCTGCCAGCTTCACTCTTGGCTGTATTTGCCATAGCATTCTCTGTCAAAGTACTTAAGCAAAGTCTTGAATCTTCTCTGGGAACATTTGATAAATGAACTGTGACTTTCTTAGTAGGTAATTGAAATAAAGGGCACTGATACCGGTGTTTTTACAGAGAGAAGAAAAGAATTTGTGATTGAACAAAATGTTGATACCTGGATACACTTTTTAGTGCACATGCTGTTTTTTTCATGTTTCCTGTGATAGAATAGGGCTTTTGTAGTATCATTGTCACTGGTATGGTGTCAGCTGCCAAAGAATAATTTTTTTCCCAGTAAGAGACTTTAAAAGTTGAAGTACAGATACAGCATTTGTGAAAAAAGAAAAAAAAATCAGATGTTGATATGCATAAAAGTAGACGCAAGTATAAGGACATTGGGGTTTTTTGGTTCGGGGGTCTATGTCTTTTACTTCACAAATGGTTGTTGCCGTAAGGAACTGTCAAGATTCCAACTCTCTGGCAGCATAAATTCAGACTCAGACGTTCTTTCCCTTTTGCTGCTACTTGGAGGAGCCTATGGTTTCATTACATACCAGCACAGAGCTACTGGAATGCTTTTATAACCCATCCGTTACTCGTCATTTCTAATTGCTGCCTATTTCACTGCAGTTAACCTGGCACAAAGTGCCTTAGGTTCTCAGCAGTCCCTTGCCTTTGCCATATTTACTGGCTTTGATTCATTGTCTAAGTGTTTTCCATGCTCCCACGTCCCTGTTGGTTTTGTTCCTTTGAGTCTGTCATGATCTCACAGCTGGACTCCGTCGTAATAATTTGGCCTTGTTATCCTTCCCATCTGTCCTGAGGTTTCTGGCATTCAGCATTTAGCTTGGTGCAAGAGCTTGGTTCCTAACAGCAGCTCCCTCCATTGTACAGATAGGATTCAGTTGTACTTAGCTGCTTTCTGTAGGTGACTTTAGACTCTGTCTGGCATTCATAATAGACTGTCTGATTCACAATCTCTACATCTGTCTTTAGACTAAAGTATCATTTTATAATTAGACTACAACTCATATTCATTACTTATAGCAAAGTTTTTGTTGTACAAATGAGGAAAAATAAATGCTCTGTTTGACTACAGAGGGACTAAAATAAATCCACAGTGTTTGGCTCTGATCTGATAATTTTCCGTTTTTCATTTTGTTTTGTTTTCACTCCCCTAAATTGGCTCAGTTTAATACTGAATTAATGGGCTGTCGCTCCCTTGGTCCTAATTTCTGCATCAGAAATTCTGGTTCTAATGCCACACATTGTTGCATTTCCAAACTCCTGCTATTCTGGCAGATGTGATTTGATGCCATGTGTGAAGGACTTGGATCAAAGTAGACTTTTATTTATACAAGCCAGGGAGACTACATCCAGTGAGACTCAGAGGCTTATCCTTATTCATTTAGTTTTAGTTAAATAATTATGCTTTGATACACAGTCTTTGGGACTCTCTATTCTTAAGTGGGAATTTAGAAAACTGTGCCTAAGTGACTTAGCTGCATGTACATTTTCTGCTTTCTCTTTGCCTGTTCTGCTTAGGAGCAGGCTAAAGCCCAGTTACCTGTGGCTGAAGTCTCCTTGTTTGGAGACTTCTGCTACATTGCCAGAGAAAGCCTGACTCCGCTGTCAGCTCACTTTCCATTGCAGGGATTCTCAGGAAGTAGAAGCACTGATTATACCAAGCCTTCTCAATCTCTCTCATAGTAGGGGATGGCTAAATAAAAGAGTTTGTGAGCACCATGAGATGTCAAAAATGTGTAACCACTTCCAGCAGGTTTAACTCTGTGGTAATGCAATAGAGCTGCTGCTGAAGAGAGACTGGGGTGTCCTCTGCGCTGGTCTTACATTTGTAAAGGCATGGAGATATCTATTGTCAGCTGTAACGAACTTCAAAATGTCATCTCTAATCTTGTGCAATTGTTTTGTTCTGCTTTGTGTTGCTTTGCTTTGAATGGTATTTTTTAAAGCAACGCAACCTGAATTGCTTTTAAAGTAGAGAGACACAGATGGCTGTGAATTGATCTTGTTAGACTTTGTTAAAATAAAATGACAGATGTACCCTAGAAATTGAATACAGGTGCTGCAAAGAGAAAGTTATTATTTTGTATCTGACTTTGTCTGGAGACAGCTGGTGCTACAACTTTTTTCTTTTTTTTTCTTTTTTTTTTTTTAAATAATGGGGATTCAGGCATTTTATTTATTTTCATTTGAGATGTCACTTTTAAAACATAGTTAAATAGCTCTGAAGATGTTACCAACTGTAATAAATAAAAAAGGATTTGATTCTCAAAGTTGCCAAGTATTGTTGAATCAGAGAATCATAGAATGGTTTAAGTTGGAAGGAACCTTAAATATGATTAAGTTCTACTCACCCCTGCCATGGATAGGCACACCTTCCATTAGACCAGGTTGTTCAATACATCATCCAACCTGGCCTTGAACACTTCCACAGCTCGCAGTGACTTCAGTATCCATTTTTTAGGGGTTTTTTTTGAGTATCTGAAACAAAAAAATAAAGTGAAAACATTTTGTTTTAAGTATTTTTTCTGTATTTGTACTGAGTCCAGCCAAATCAATATAAACCTAGTTAGGTATAATGCCTATATATTTTGCAGAGGAGATTTTTTTTGGTATATTAAAATACTGAAAATCAAATACTTCTGTGCATCCTTCATGGTACTTTATATCATATCTTCACTTCCCATTAACTTTTTACCTGAACAGACCTAACTGCAAATTAATACCTTTTATTAAATCAATCCAGGAAGATTTTGTGGGACTGTGTGCCCATATATCATCACAATCTCATTTAAAAAGATAAAAAAAAAAAAAAGAAAATTATGGTCTTTTGTTAGATTGACTGACAGCTGAAATGGGCACTAAAATATGTTTAGATGTGGTCCAGAAAGAGAAAAATGAAAACTTAGCTACCAGTTAGAGGCAGTTGTGTTTGGTTGTGTTGTTCTGCTCATCAGTAAAGCAGTTCGAGAGAAAAGGGTGTATGGCAGTTGGTGAAAGAAGGGGAGGTTAATAAAGCAGAGGTGGGAAGATCATTATTCTGCATGGAGCTGACAGAAGCAGGTGGTGAATGCCTGTGCAATGTCCAGGGCTAGCTGGCAGGGTGTCACTGGGAAAAATGGAATGTGCAATATCTTTATTCAGTCCATAATTTTTACTGTCCAGTATAATAATGGGTTTTAGCTTCCAGGCTCATATGTTGAAGGTATTTTATAGGCCTCACTTTAGTGACAGAGAGAACAGTGATAGACTGTTCCATGAAAAAATGGTTTCTGACGACAACCGGATGTTTCTGTCCTCTGCCAGTTGGCTTTTCATTTTTAGATGTGGCATTCATTTGATTTCAACTGTATGGCTTCTACAATGACATTCTGTGCAGTGACTGAAATGTGTTACAGCCTGAGATGAATGATTGTAGGGCATGTAGCTTTTGATGACTCAGTTGTCCGACTATTTCTCATGTCAGTGATATTTGTTGATTTTGGGTAATTATCCTATTGGGTAAAGTTAAAAGATGCTTTCTAGTCTAGGAAAAGGCAGAGTGATGGGAAATTTTCTTGTGATGCTTCTTTTCTGGATCAGTTGCTACATCTTAATTACTTTCTTAAAAATATTGATACCTCATCCCTGCAAGTGTTCAATGCCAGGCTGGATGGGGCTTTCAGCAACCTTTCTAGTGGAAGTTTGCCCTTGGGGAAAGCCATGCTGGCTGTGTCAAATCACCTCCCTGTCCTCCATGTCCCCTAGCACAGCTTCTGGGAGGATCTGTTTCATGACCTTCTCAAGCACAGAGGTGAGGCTGACAGGTCGATAGTTCCTAAGATCCTACTCTGTTCTAATAAGGTAGTGTTCTCAAAAAATCAAATGCTCTTATGTTTGAGAACCTAACTGTATGTCGCTTTTTCTTAGTGTTTTGGGTGTGGTTGCTGGTACTATAATTGCATAATACTCCAAGAGAGGCTTACAGGCATTCAGCTAGGCACTGAATTTAAGAAACATCCTGCAAATGCTGCAGCAAGACCTCACGGCAAATGCTTAATTTGGATGTTAAAATTAAGGCATATAAAAGGATCAGTTCCCTTAGAAACTTAACAGCTTGGTAATCATTAATGCACCAAAGTTTATTTTGAAATTAGTATGTAGAAATACAGTGTGAAGTTCTTCTTTTGTGTTCTAAATTTGCTTGTATTTTATCATTTGGTAGGAATCAACATCACTTACATTAAAAAAATTACTCTTTGTGTGAAATGCTGAAAGTTTTGAAATAGTAAAAAGTATTTCCTGGTTACTGATATATCTCTGATAATGATGCTGGCAGCTCTGGGTGAAGTAAAGCTTTCGGGGATAGTGCTGTGTCTCACTGAGTGTTTTAATTAACCACTGGAATTAGCAGATCTCTTTGAAGCACTGGTAATGCAATGCCTATATTCATATAGCACAATAGATAAAAAGATCCCAGAAGTTATCTTCAGTTTTCTACCTAGCTTTGGTGTAAGTGGTACAGATGAGAAAATGTTATAATGGAAGGGAGTTTATCAGAAGCTTTTTAATTCATGATGATGCATTGGTAGTACCTAAAATTTGTAATTGTTAGACAGAAATAAATATGTTGTTACTTATTATTTAGTTTAACTGTATTTTTCAATCCTGCTTCATAGTTTTTATGCTGGGAATAATATTTCCAAATAGAGTGATAGGGAAAAGTTTGCTTTCAAGCCTGTTCATTAGTCACTTTGAATATTCTTCGTTAGTTCCAGTTTCTGAAATGATAGCATAAAATCTGTTTCCTGTAAGGCTTATAAGTCTAAAGAGTGAAACTCATTTTTCAGCAATCTCACACAGTACTTAGTGTGTGTCTGAATTGCACTTTACACATCAGCTGAAGGATTGCTCTGCTTTGCAGATGTTGTTATCTTTCCCATTACCCACAATTACTTTAAAGGATTTAAGGGAATTAATATTAGCAACAAAAGCATGAAAAGTAGTTTACTTTTGATAAGCATAATTGAAAAATCCACCATTCATTTCAACCCTAAAATTACCAAAATTAATATTTCAATATGACAAATCTAGTGTGGTGAAGGTTCTGGAAATTAAGAGCGGCAATGCAGTGCTCAAAAGTAGCTGAATGAATGAGGAGCTGCAAGGCAAGCTTGAGGAGGTTACAGAGACATCCATGTTCAGTAACTAAACCAGGACACTTCAAACTCTGGATCTCTGTAAATGATTAAAGTGGTGAATAAAGGCCTGATATAGGCCTTTGAAATTATAATGATAATAATCTTTTAAATGTCGTAGATAAATGGCTAGGGAAAAGGCAGGGAAAAAGTACTTTGTATCTTTGAATTTCTCCACTGCATTCTTATATATATATATCTCTGATAGTTGGGAAAAATTTTTAGTAGTTGAACTGAAGGTCAACAGCACTGATTTGCTCATTCTTGTCCCAGAAAAGCTTAGCCTACTGGACAGGATTCACAGCTTCCCTTCCTCCTTATTTGTTCTAGTACAAGGATGAGTTTAACACTGCATTCTTGCCTCATGATCTGCATTAAAAAAAAGAGATTATGATACACTAATAGAGTGCATAGCATTGAGATTATGCCAGTATCATGGTAAAAGTTTATATCTGTTTCTTCTTTTACATGAACACAACTCTCCTTGCTGGGACCTTAAGTTCCTTAATAATGAAAGTCTTGTGAGACTGTGGTTTCAGGACTTGCAAGGATGCCTCTTCATACGCTTTGATTGGAAGTCCTCTGGAGTTACTGGAAGCCCTTTGCCTTTAGTGTAGTTTCCATCTGACTCATATGCTGTTATGAGCCCTTGTGTAAAGAAGTTAGAACAAACAGTTGTCATTTTTTCAAGTGTGATGACTGTTGGCAAACTCAGTTTCACTGAAAAGGAAGACTGCTTTGGGAGAGAGATTTGAGAAAGCCAGATGGACTTAGGTATTGGCAAGGAGAAGTGGTCCTGAACCTTATTCTTTTCCTTCTTTAACTCAGCCAGGATAATTTATCATCTACTGCTCTTGCCTTTCTAGAATATGATACCGTGACCAAAATGCCGAAAGGCTGCATGCATACTTTCCAGACCATGCCTGTCGGAAAATCTGTCTTGCTTTTGTGGAATTTGAAGATTACTTTGGAGGCAAATGTGTCTTTACTCATACTTTTCAAAGGGTTTTCCTATTTCTTTTTTGCTTCCCCTTTTCCATTTACCGTTTTCTTCCTCGGCTCTGTTATGCAGAGCCAGAAAATTTTCTTTGGTCCCTTCATATTTCATTAATTGTGACAGTGTGCCTCGGGAGACTGTGTCACTCCAGGTAATTTCATCAGTGTCAAAATGGATGTTAGCCAGTGGCCTTAACATTGCAAGTTAATCTTTTATGAAAGATTTAAACAGACAACAATAAGGCATGGGGTAGTACCTTTATACTAGGCTGGGGAGAATTCAAATGTCAAAAGCATACAGTATTCTCTTTAGTGTTTTTCAAATTTTCTTGAATTTCTTTTGCAACAAGACATACTTTGAAAAATCAAAGCAGTAGTGGTAATTTTCAATGAGTTGTCAAATTTACATTTCAGAATCTCTCTTTCTCTCCTCTTGCTTGGATGTAATAAAATGCCATAAAATCTGACAGTCACCCATACATACTAATATATTATGTCCCTGAGAAATAAAACCACAAACTTGAAAGTGCTGACTTTTAGCTTCTACAAGGGCTGTGTAGTAATCACACAAATATAGTATTTTATTTATACAGTAAAAAACTTAACTTAGTATATGAAATGTAGCAATACTGAAAACAATTCTGCATCTTTACAATATTTAAAATGAAATGTCATTAAATATTACTTGGCTTATGTCATTGATACAAACGATTGAAAGACTTTTATAACTGAGGTGCTTGTGATCTGTGTTGATGAAATTTTGTATGTTATTTTCCCCATTTTGTAATAAAAATGCATCTAAAATGTGTCTTACTATGTAACATTTCAGAACATTTTCAGTAATAATCTGACTTTTTTGCATGTACTGATAATTCTTTGGCTAAACAAAGAAACAAATGATCTCAAGTTGCATAAAAATATCAGGTTTTTTCCTACACTTGGGTAATTTTGTTTCATTTATTAAGTTGTTTTTCCTTAATAATTTCCACAAAGTCCATTAATGATAAATGTGTGAATGAGGAGTTACACAATTTTATCTGGTTACAGACTGAAACTACAATTATTTTTTAAAAGAAACTCACTGTAGGTTACTTTGCTTCTTTTTAGGCATCGGTAAGTAATGGGCATGCAGCCTTATCTGATTAGGGCTGCAGACACAGGGAAAAAAAAGTAAATGTAGGTTCAAGATAAGATTTTTTAAAGAAACTGATGTGGGTTTTCAGTCTCCAAACTAGGTTCTGTTCGTATAGCTTAACATTATATCAAGAACAGTCAAAGGTCTAAAATAATAATTGTAAACTATCAAAAATAATAAAAAAGAAGTCCCGATAAACATTAACTATGTTACTTAGACAATTGGCTTCCAGGGAGACCTCAGAAGATGAGACAGAATGGGGACTGGAGGGGCACTTTATGCAAAGTATCATCTTTTGTATCTGCTGTCTTACTTTATGTTTTGCCAACTTGATTTACATACCTGAAAAAGAATTTTCTTTTTATCAGTTTTGATTATGAGACTAACTTTAATCTGGGGTCCCTGTTTTTGATGCGTTAATAAGCCTCCATCTGTCAGAACTATAACTGTTACATTAGTTGGTTGCCATGGAAAAATTGTCCAGAGTCTATCTAGGCCTAGAGAGTGGTATGTACCCACTGTTGATCTGAACAGATCCCTTCTTTTATTCGTTATCCATAGCACTCAATAGCAAGAGTGCACACATCTTGTATTTAAATCTTGGTTTTGGTTATTTGTCCAGTAATTCTGTAGTTGCATGTTACACCTTGATGCATATTATGCTACACTTATATTTTTACTTTTATTACTGTAACATAATAATTATATCAGTGTGAAGTACCTCAATGTACAGAAATGTCCATCTCTTGTAAAAGAAGAGGTTTTTGTTTTGATGGTCACAAAACCAGCCAGAGAGCTTCAAAGTATGGCATACCTATTTTGAAAAGTAGTATGTTGTGGGAATCGTAGGCACATAGTAAGAGCTACTTTACCGTGAGAACGCCTTGTTGTTATCAATTCTCACAAAATGGCTCTCTGGTGCAAAACAAGCAGGAATTCATAAACAGAGGTAGCTGACTTCATGCAGGTGGTGTTTTTCCAAGATACAGTTCTGGTTGTAGGTAGCCGATGATATTGTGGGGTGGTGAATTGAGAGCCAATGGATGTATGACATGAAAGTTGTAAAATAGTATAAAAAGTCTCTGGAAAATAAAGAGTTACTTCTTCCTTTCCTTGGACCCAGAAGCTGCTGTAGTGAATTTGTTGCTTGTCGTGACCATCTCGACCAGACAGTATGTATTTGTAGTTAGCCCTTCAAACAAAATTACGCATACCAGAGGTGTGCAAGGATACAGAACATGACAATTCACACTGAAGCCCATATCCAACTGATCCAATGAGCTGTAGAGCCTGTTGACTGACAGATGAGTGGCAGCAGTTAACTGAGAGCTTTTGTGTAATCAAGCCATTGCTGGGGCATTCTTTTGCTTTGTGGGTCTCTTTTTTTACTAGATTTGCAAAAGACTGGACAAAAGAAGATGCTATCACAAATCTTTCTTCCTTGGAATTATTTACTTCCAACTGTAGGCAGAGGAACATTACTTGTTAATATGTGATACATGTGCATTTTCAGGCTGTTTGGTTGTTTTCTTGATGAAAGACATCCCAGTTAAATCTTTATCTCTGTAAGTTATAATAACAGTATAAAGGCTATATTAAAAATAACTAACAAATAATTGAAAACAAGAGAAAAATAATAATTTCTAACTGTATGGAGATAACACCTCAGTATGAAGTTTCTGATTCAGGCATTGCTGACACCATGCAAACTAGAAATCATTCTGCCTTCCCATGAAGAGTTTCAGGCTCATCAAGAGATGGCTGTAAAAGAAGGTTTCTCTCTCCAATCCTCTTCTTTTGTGCATTTCTTATATTGAGCTCTTAAATTTTCATTATTTTGGTTTATCCTTTTGACATATTTATGTGTGAAAATAGTACTTTATTCTCTCAGATACTGGAATTATATTTATAATTTATATATATTGTAATGATGGAAAGAAAGAGACAGCAAAACAGTGATTTTACACAGACCAGGAAAAATGAATGGGCGTTTCACTTATTTATAACTTTTCTAAGGGTGTATAGAATTTAGTAGCAAGAATGCAAATACTTGCACGTTTTAAACAAAAAGTCATGGGAGAAAAAACAAAAAACAAGAAAACAATAAACTTTAAAAGAGAAATTAATCTGCCCAGCCTTGACAACATCCAAAGCATTTACGTGTAAATCTCAGCCAGTTCCCATGGTTTCTTTTAAAGGCAAGAGAGATAAACATTCCAGAGAGTAATTTATCTTACTCTTCTTAGATGCCTTTCTTAACGTGAGATTAATTTCCTTTTGTTGATTGTAAAGTGAAACTAGAATGACTTGTTTAGACTTAAATGCCCAATCTGGAGGTGTCTAAACTAGGGCTAACTAATCTGTCCCATCATTTAAAGAAGAAGCTACTGTTAGACTATTTTGTCTGATTTTCTACATATCACATTTCATTCAGTGACTGAATCCAGCAACTTCAGCTGAGCATAAAGCTGACATAAAGCTGAGCCAATATTAAGGTTAGCTTTAGCTCATTTATTGCAAAGAGTCTTGTCATCATGTACCAATCTGAATTCCAAAACCTGTGTTAGAATGTGCCTCCACAGGAAATGCATGGGTGAACTCTCAGCCTTCTATTTTTCTGTCTTGAATCCTGAACTATGACATAATCTGTCTCCTGTGCAAGTGATACAGGTTTTCTGATTGAAAATGATGAATGCAGAAAGTATCTTATTCCAATTACTAATACCCTGTTCCATTCTAGTTGTTTGTCTTGCCTACCTGTGACCTGGTTCCAGATATGAAATAATTGTTGGAAATCATTGCTCTGCTTCAAGCAGCTTTTTGTCCATTGCATATGCAGCAACTTTGTTCTCTCGCAGCCAATAACTTTCAATATCCTCTCCAGATACCATTTTCACATATTAGGTGGGAAAAATTCCCACTGAAAGTTATGGGTTTGAATCTATCTTTGAGAATCTCATGCTTGGTGTATCTTAAATTTCATTTTCTCACCTTCAAAATATTGCCATATTGAGACTCAGTTAATAACAAATGAAGCAGCTTAAATTCTGTCTTACTCATCTGTCTCATTATATTGCACCTGTTCAAAAAATCTCTGTATTAGCTTCCTATAAAATTTCTTACAGACTTAAAAGTGACTCTTCTTTCCCTCCTTACAAATGCTTCCGCAATAGTGGTCCAGAGACGCTGTGGCTCTCTGACCGCCTTTTGTCACATGTGACTAGTTTCCATACAGGCGTGTATGCATCAGACTGTTCTTTGAAAAGTCCTCATTATCAGCCGGATTTCGGTTTTTGCAGCTATAACTCTGACTGTAGAGTTACCCTATGATCCAAATTTAGCAAAATGAGCCCATCCTGTCTTTCAAGAGCACATTCATGGAAGGTATGCTGGAGGTATACAGGAGATTTTTAATGAGTATTTAGCCTGTCAAGTACAAAGGGTCTACTGTGAAGAAAGTCCTTGAAGTCTGTGATTTTAGTACTGAGAACATCTAGGATTTAATTTGTTGTGTAATAGTTAGCATTAATCAGACAAAATTCACATGCCATGTTTTGGGTTGGTTCTAAAAGCATGTGCAGTTTCAGTAAATCATGGACTTTGCCTGGCTTATGAGATGTGGGAAATTTAAAAGATTGGCTGATCATCTAGCATCATTGTCTCAAAATACAGGACGATTTAAAATATGCAAAAGTTACAGTGATCTGAAAGTGTTTTCAACCGTGACAGTTGACAGGCTTCCTTATGTCTTTGTTGTTGTTGTAGTTGATGTTGTTGTTTGATTTTTGGTTTTTGGGTTTTTTTGTTTCTCTCATTGTCTGTCATGTTTTCATAGTGGACTGCAAGTGTGGCAACATGCTTTCTTTCCTATCAAACCAATTCAGTCAAATTCTGACTCATCCAATCAGAGTTTTACCACCAGAATAGGCACAAGTTGTCTACAGACATCTATGCAAATCTCAAACATAGCATTCTGGCTTTGCTTAACTAGGATTTACTTGCCCTTGTTCAGCCTCCTCCTCTAGCTTGCTCACCTTTCACAAGCAGCATGATCTTTTACAGCCTCATCAACCATCACTGCCACATGTATACAAAATAATGTAGTGGTGTTTACAGCCTTTTCAACCCTGGTTGCTATCCCACTTGATAAATATCAGCAGCTATGCACACTTGGAGTCATGGGGTTTATCAGGGCTCAGATTTCTGCCAAACTTGAGCGCTGCAGTTGGTATTTATGTGAGTATTGCAGGACACAGGAGGGAAATATTTAATGAAAAAATCTCCTCCTTTTCAACCTTTACCATACCTTAGTTATTGTTTTCCCCTCTTTCCCTTTTACTCAAGCTCTGATCTATTTACCCTGACACAAAATAAGAATTACATCCATCAAAAAACAGTCATGTTAGCAAACTGTGACATGGAGGGAGAGGGAATTTCCTGTGGCACCTGGTAGTAGACAGCTCTCACTTTGAAGAGAGCAGCTTGTCCTTCCCAATGGCAGGGGCTGAGGCACTGGTGGGAAAACTTTTATAGAGAAGAAACAACGATCTACGAATGACTAAATGAGACATATTTAAGTTTGAATCTGCCAGGCGTGTGTACCTTCAGAAGTCTAAGAAATCCAGACAGCTACCTATAAAGCAAAATCACAAGTATTTGGGGGAAGATGGTGGTGGGCAATAACATGTGGTTGGTAGTAAATAATATATAAATTCAGGAGAGAGTTAACAGGAGGTTAGCTGTCAGCTGGTCTGGTTAATTCTTATTTAGCTGGAGTACAAGTACCTGCTTCAAGTAGGAAGCTGGGTTGTTTTCTTTGACAGAGCTGTTCCCTCTTTATACCTGTCAGTGAATTCTGACTTCCTTTTTAACTTAATTAGTTTGCTATTTATTTATTAATGCAAAAGATAATGTGTTTCACACTAACCAACAAGAATGACAGTACTAAAATATCTATTTAAATATACTTCCAGATGATTCAGTGAGATTTGCTTATGTTCACAGCTAGCCAATATAAACATATAAATGAGAGTATAGGTGTATTTATACTTTGTGATATATATGTTTTACATGGAAATATGCAAACACTTTAATAAAACTATTAAAGTTTTAAATCAGTGGACATTACTGTATTTTTATTTAGAATTAGGTTTTAGAATACCTAGCATTAGGGAATGATAAAATTAATGTCTGCACACATGAATGATAATATAGTCTTTGCTTTTATGATCACATACATTTTTAACAGAAGCCTTTATCCAATGTCTTGTTCTCTCAAGCTGCATTGAAAGAAAATGCTGTAGGATGTCTGATTCATTTATTTGTGGTTAGAAGATATGTAACATTAGATGTGTAACCGATAACTGTGAAACAGGATGTTACCATCATTAATGCAGCCATGTTAAAAGTAGTATTTTACTAGTGGGAAAATGAGACAATTGCCCAGACATATGCTCTTTTCCCATTCTTAAATTGAAGCAGAAGATTTTGAAGTTGAGTACAATTTCTCAGTTAAACCATCTCTGTAGGAAGAGGATATGTAAATGTGTTAAATATGTAAACATATGTAAATATGTTTCCATCTTTCTGGGTACACCATGGAAAATATGGGGTCAGATTTGGAGAACTGTTGTGTTTCCAGCTGTAAAAAAAATCAATTCGGACTGCTCTGAATCATGACAATGTTATAAATTAGTGTATGAAGAAGTCAGGTCTCAAGCGATCAAAACTGTATACCCAAAACTAGTAGGCATCTTAGTACAACTGATTAATTTTCAAGCTCAAAAATGGCTGTAATAAATTGAATCTTAGGAATTCCTGGTTATGGGGTATTCATTCAACATTCATTCACTATAGCAAACCTGCCATGGAAGCAGTGCTCAAAAAAAAAATTTACTTTCAATTCAGTCTTTGAATAATATGTGCTAAATAAGGTATGGGGTCAAAGAAACACTGAATAAAGAAAAGAACAAAAAATACTACCATGAATAGCAATAAATACAACTAGAGGGTTAGAGGAAGAAATATAATGAGTCATGTAACTAAACTATTATGATGGATGTGTCAAAGAGGCTATAAAGTTGCATATGCATAGGCAATTTTTCTGACAAACTTCTGAGTGCTTGAATACATAACCATGACATTCTGTTCACAAAAGGGTGTGCATACTCCAGATTAATAGAATTCTGCATATTTCTAACTTTTTAGAAAACAGTCTGCCATCTGATCAGCTATAACTGTGTTGGTAATGAATTAGGATCATCAGCATTTTTCTAATCAGTGCCACAAACTGCTTTAGCTTCAGGCAGGAGAGTAAGAAGTAGCAGCAGTAGACTGTACATCATCTATATACCAGCTGTATGGATAATGTGACATAAGGAATCCAAAGTATAAAGATATTAATGGTCTTTGAAGTTCAGTTGCAATTTCCTTAAGAAAATGTACCTTACTGATTAGAGGCACTTCTGCCCATATAATGTTGGCCAATCTGGTCCTCTATTTCTATATACCCGCATGTCATTTTTTTTGCTATCACAGCTCCTGTTTCTCATGCTTCTGCAGAGTATTCAGGCAATTACATCTAGTCTCATTTTACTTTTATGCCAGGGAGAAATAATAAATATTTTTAAATTAATGGCAGAGCTCCCAGTCATAGCCAGTCCTTTCATCATGGAACGGTCAGGTTGGTCAGATGCAACTCATCCTTGGTGATACCAAGCTGACTGTTACGAGACCCCTTCTTCTTCATGCACTTGGAAATGTTTTCAGAAGGATTTGATCTATAACCTTTCCAAATACTAAGTTGCTTAGACCAACCTATAGTTTTCCTGATCCTTATTGCCTTCTTGGAAGCTAGGAGTTGCACTTTCTGCCCCATGGGCTACTGCTTCACTTCCACAGAAAGGGACACCTGAGAGGAAACCTGGACAGTGGGATCTGAGAAGTCATTGAGTACCTGGACCTTTTCCACATCTCTTGTCACTAATTTTCCTGCTTCGTTGGATTGTGGACCTCCACTTGCCTAAGCTGCCAATATATATATCTGTGCAGACACTCTCCTTCTTGACCTTCACCTCCCTAGTTTGTTTGAACTCCGGCTGAGCTCTGCCTTTCTAACAACATCTGTTCATGTAAATTTTTCTCTGTGGTTTTTTTTGGTTGTTTTTTTTTTCTCTCTTGAACTTGTTCAGGTGTTCCCCAACCACCAATACTGGCCTTCTGTCTTGCTTGGTTGACTTTCTGCACATTGGAATGGACCATTCTTGTCCTCTGAGGAAGTTGTCCTCAAAGAAACATGATTTAGAGGTGGACTTGGCAATGTTAGGCAATGGTTAGTCTTGATCTTAGAGGTCTTTTCAAACTTAAATTATTCTACAGATCTACAAAGATGAACCTGCTGTCCTGAACACTTGCTCAGATCACCAAAAAAGACAAATGTTGTTGAAGTTCAATATTGTAATTATTTGACTTGGTCACTTCTGTGAGCATTTTAAGCTCCATAACCTCACAGTTCCTGTAAAGGTTACTTTTGCCCATCCTATCTCCAAATATTTATTGTTTGCTTTTGGGTAGCAATTCCAAAAAACAATCTTCCCTGGTCAGGTTGTCCATCACCTGTGTCAGGAAATTGTAATCAGGATACTTCAGGAGTCTCGAGGGTTTACTTAATGTGCACAACTATTCTATTCTATTCTATTCTATTCTATTCTATTCTATTCTATTCTATTCTATTCTATTCTATTCTATTCTATTCTATTCTGTTCTGTTCTGTTCTGTTCTGTTCTGTTCCGTTCCATTCTGTTCCATTCCAAGCTGTTCATGAATGTTAAATGAGGTGTTAAATGGAGTCTCCTCCTTGGTTTCCCAGCTGGCCTTTCCTGAACAGCCTGTGTCCATCCATTGCATCTCTCATTCACTGGTGCCAGCTCCCCTGCTACACCTGCTCACCATATGTGGGACCGTTCCAGTGGTGATTCCAGTAAATATCACAGCCTTTTTTAAGATTACTTTTGCAACTTGGTGGCTGTTAGGTTAGTCACCAAATGGAATTATTCCTTTTATGAAATCCTGCAATGAAAACTTTACAGTACTCCAGGGAGTCAGCAGCCATTTTGGGAAGCCACAGAACAATGAGGACCTTGGTCAGTCTTTTAGTTTTCCAATTGCTCAACAGTATAGGCTTAAAGACTTGAACTTTCTTAAAAGTGTGAATGCACTTAATGATAATTGAAAGTGTCTTTCCAAATACATAAAAATTCAGTCTTCACATTTAATTTAAAAAAACTCAAACAAATTAGTATATCACTAACAGGACAGAAGACTAGCTATAAATATTGGACTTCTGAGATGTCATAAACTCCATGACAAGGAAATTAACAGATATTATTTAAACTGTCATATTATTACTATTATAAACTATGTTGATTAGTAGCTACTATGTATGCAGATTAAATGTATATATTAATTCATTTTACTTCAGAATAGAGGATCTGCCAATTAAATCACACATTATATTGTAACATGTTGTGAAGGCTGATAACATATATAAGAAGTTTGGTATTAAAACTTTCCTAGTATTATCACATAATAATAGGCAAATTTGTGGACTGAGGAAAATCAGGGGAGATGAGATGAAGGATAACTATGTGTCATATGATAACTTATGTGTATTCTGGGGATATGAAATATAGATTTGCCATATTTTGTAGGGATATTTAAGCATTATGAGAAATAGGAGTGTAAGTTTGCCAGATTCCATCCTAAGAGACCCAGGAAGCAGAGGTGGTGCAGAAGACCAAAAAATATTGGAATTTAGTATCTTTGTGTAATCTCAAATTCTGTGATAAAGAGATAATAGCAGGGTCAACATTTTCACAACTCCTCTGTTATGTGAGGCTTAGAAATATGGTGATTGATTAAAGCACGTAAGAAAGTGTGGGGAGAGAAAATTAAGATAAGCTGAAAGCTATGTCCTGGATTCCATGTCATCATGGCAAAGTCATCCTGTTTTGTCTGGGGCATAAAAGTATCCCTAGGACTTTAATGATATGCAACTGCACAGTCATCATACATGGCTATATTCTTTTATCACCATTACAGTTAAAGTCTGCTCGTCTTAGACAGCCAGTGGAGATATGCTGGATTAGACTGCAATTGTGATCTTTGATGCACTATGCCTTTTTGTCATGTTTTTATCTTTGCTCCAAATGTTATCAGTTCTCAGATGTAGGAAAATATCAACATAAAAATTGGCCATATCCTTTATTATATCATATAGAAATGAAAAAGTTATGACATTACCTTGTGTGACACTCTTAGAAGAAACATTTAAAAGATGATGCATTGTTCAGGAATGATTACTTATTTTTCATTCTTTCATATTATCCCTTTCAAAGAAATACCTTATAAGTGCTCCAATCAATATTATAAATTCTAAAGTAATTTTAAAACTACTGGTAATCCTACAGATTTTGTTGTCCTATGTATTTCACACATCTTTTCAATCAAAATCAGATACTTTATTGTGTTAATACAAAAACTCTGATGTTTGAATCCTGATTAGAGGTTGTATTAGAATGTTTCTTTCTTAAGTCTTGGAAAACTGGACACCCAATTTTACATTATGTTTGGTAATAGCCAATCATTCTGGGAAATCTTTTTTCCCTTTTTTATTATATAATCCATCTCCCTCTCCTTTTTTAATGCATGAGACAAATATAGATTCACCAGTATTTTATTTAGGTTATTTTATGGAAAGAGGGAAATCTCTTTCCACTCCATTAAATCCAATTTGTATTTGTTTTGCTATATATAAGCAGAAAATCTGTTATTTCATTTATTATTTTGTGTGCTATGTACCCTGTATGTTAAAATGTAAATCACAATGCAATCAGAGACAGATTTTAATTCAGAGAATTATTAAATATATCAAAATGCCTAAAGTAATATTCAAATCTTCGTCATGTTTGAGTTGTGTCTTCTTCAGTGATACAGTCTTGATTCAAACAATAATATAAAGAGGGAAAGTAATCAACAGGAGTATGTTACCTGGAGAAAATATTGTACTGAAATTTAAAAAAATTAATTAATTAACAGAGTAACCATTATGTTACAAATACACTCTTAAATAAACTGTTATTTCTTTCACTAAGAAGGCAACATATAGACATCATTTAAAGGCTGCTTAACTGACTCCTAAATAGGTCTGTTTCCATCATCTTAGCAAAGTGCCACAAATCCCTGAAGTTACTGAACTATGAGGCAAGAGAGTTATCTCTATTATGGAATAGAGATGTACTGCTAGCATCAGATGTGTAGGTTTTGGTAGAAAGAGAGGTGGTAACTGTTATCTGTTACAGCACAATTTATCTTCTAAAGTATCATAGAGCTTAAGCCCAGAAAATTCAATTGAATATCCACTCTGGCCTTTAGGTTTTTCTCTTGGCAGTATCTGAGCCTTCAGTAGATCTCAAGACCTCAAATGCAATGCAAATATTCATCTATAAAGCTTTATGTGATACCATAAGACATTAGTTGGATAGAAACACTCAGGAGACTAGGCAGCATGCCAAAGGAGGAAAACAGTGTGCAATCATAAGTGCATCAAAGGAAGAAGATTATTTAGATGAGATGTGCAAAATTTCAGTGGGATAAATATTGCCTTTTGGAAGAAAAGAAGGAAAAGATTTCCAAATTCTTTGCTTAAAAAGGGGAAGAAATTCCTTTCAGATCCCAAATTAGCAACCAGTATGATCTTGATTTTTTGGGGGGCATTTATATGAAGTGTCAAACATCCTAATTATGATAAGCCAGCAATATTGCAGTGAAAAACTCTTCTGGCAGTTGCTGGTAACAGCCACCCAGTATTTCCCAAAATAACCTGTGGTGCCCTCATGATTCCCTCTGTGTTTCTAGCATGAGGAGTAGGTGGTAGCAAGATACTGGAAATGTAAAGAAAAAAGGGAATCTAATCTGCAGACATGCATGCCCTTTCCTGACCTCCATGTTGCACTCATTTTCATGTACTATGATGTTGTGCTGGATGAAATTAGTCTTGTTGTGGACCATAGTTACTCAATAAGAGAGGGAATTTTAAAAATGAAGGGATTGCTACCCCAAATTTGGAAGTAACTCTTCAGGGAACTTGCCTGTGATGGAGAAATAAACAAAAAGGGTTACAAATCTAATTTAACACAGCTTTTCAGTACCTTTATGAACCTTTCATGTTTTCATTTCATTTCAGAACTGTAAAGTTGGGTAAGTCTGATGAGGTTTCAGGAAGGTTTCCAAACCCCTGACATTTATTGCTATGGCCTCTGAATCCAGGTGTAAATGCGCTAGTGTATGTTGGCTCATCCGGACTTTTGACAATGTCTGGGATTAGTTCAGTTCCGCCTCCTGTGTGTATTCTGGCAATGCCAGCGGGCTGGGCAGCCATATGCTCCTATATTAATTTTGGCAAGGCTAGCATTGCTTCAGTGCAAATTCCACAGCACATTCATTATGTAGAACCTACTGATGTCTCAGTGGTGCTGCTGGTGACATTACTTTAGAATCCTAGACGTAAGGCTATAGGGGTTTTTTTGTTGTTGTTGGAAGGGTGAGTATGGTTATTTTAATTTTCTTTTTTCTTTTTTTGCTACTTATTTCTGTGGAAAATGAAGACTCAAAATCTTAGTTTTGCCTTTGGATATGAAGCATATGATAAGTCAGTGCACCTTGGCTGTCTGAGGCAGTAATGTTAGTAAGTTTCCTGGGGTTTAAGATAGAAATGGTTCAGAGTTTCACTGCTCATCCTTGTTCCTCACAAAACTAAAACTCTTCTTGTGCTTCAACACCCTTTCACACAAAATACTCTTCTTTCCATATAACTTTGCTAGCTGAACAGAGTTAGCTGTTGTTCACATAAAATAATACAAATAAATCAGGAAAAAGAATTATTTTACAGTATTTCGCAACTGAAAAGCTCTCTGAAGGGGTCAGATGGATCAAAACATACTTTTGATTGATGAACAGCTATTAGATCTGATTCAGAAAGATTCCTCATCAAATAATGATGAAAACTGATACTTTTTGTAAAATAATAATGATTTCTGAAAGCAAGTTATACAGCAGAGTGGGGAAAAATATAATGGACTAAACTGTTCTTGCAGATTTCTACTTTTACTGAACAATGCTGAACATAAAAATAAATTCAGATTGACTGTGGGAACTGTGGTTTATGACTTGGTCTCTAGGTGTTCATAAAAAGTGTTTTAAGAGAGCAGTTTATTTTAAAGGCATTTCATTCTTAGCATATCTCCTTGCAAGGTAGTTTTTATTTAAATGAGAATTGTCCATTTTATTTTATTGTATATGCAGTTAAGAAAAGGTAGCATTTTAATGCTGTGTGACAAATAATGCTGCTGAGAAGCTGAACGTATACTTGAAAAAACTATAAAAATCTAGTTACTGAAGCATAATCATTTTACCTCTTGGCTTGGCTTTTACTGGAATTGGGGAAACCAGCAGTGCGTCTTAAAACATTGGAGCCGTAAGGGATATCTTGGAAGTTACGCTTCTCTACAGAATCCCACTCTTTGCCAGTACTTATATAACATTAATGTAAACATTTTCTTGGCTACTAGATTCACTTCCTTCTGGGTAATTCAAGTTACAGACTGTAGCAATCAACTTGGTCAGCAGTATGACCACTGTGGAAAAGAGTAGACCATAGCAAAGAAGAAACATATTCTTTCTGCTGAAGAAAGATATTCAATTGCATGGTTTAGTATCCATGGTAATGAATATTTAAAGAATCTTTCTGAAGTTTCAGAAAGAAAAAAATCAACACTGTATTTTTTAAATGTTCTTTGTTTATTTCTTCAATACAAAACATTTGCTTTTAACTTATGCATAATACCGTGGAAGGAAATTCACTCATAAATCCTCTATTGAAGTTGATCCAAATTGCTTGATTTGTGGAATGGCTTGGAGAGGAAAATCTACCTGACATTTGTCTCTGCAAATTAATGCAAGCTTTAGTGTAGTTAGATAAAATCCAGTTTCCATATATGCCTTGTTAAACTAAGAGGAACTGTAGAACTGTATTTTCACAAGTGTAAAAATGTCAAAGCAAAAGTGTGCAGTCATTTGGAGGAGAGGAATATATAGGTCTATCATCCATGAGAAATATCTGGGGTAAGAATATTATATTGACTTTCCTTCTCTATTAGGATTTAGCACCGCAGACTTCCAGCTGACATTCCCTTGTATTTCTTGTATTTTTAGCTCTTACTATTAACCAGTATTGCCTCAAGACAACTTAGGAGTAAGGCTGTGAGGGTCATTGAATCTTCCATTTGGTGCACAACAGCTAGAGATGTATGCTTACTCTTGCTGTCTTTCCTTCATTGCATAAACCCACTTCTTATAGTAGTCATTTTAATTTTCCAGCAAGTAGCAATGACAAGGACTAATGGGAAATTCATTCAGACACATGTGCTAGGCTGCCTGAATAGTTGCAAGAAAGGCTTCGGAACCAGAGCTGAACCAGTAATTTCCTATTACGCTTGAATTTTGATTTATATTATGAAGTAAAGCTTGCCACTGAGCACTGAAAATGAAGTTGCACAGGAAAATATTTGGCAAGATATATGTCTGTTTTCACTAGTACCGAGAGCAAAATAGAGGTAAAACCCACTCTCGGTATCTGGGTAGCACTGACCAATCTAAATGGGTTTGCAATTTACAAAGCCATGGCACTGAGGAATAAGGAAATATAAAATGCTTTATTGCAAACCAAATGGAGTTCATTGAAGGGAGGACAGACTCTGCAGTCTTTTGTGACTTTACAGGGTGGAAAGGCAATGGCTAGGTGACAGTTTCTTGTCTGTAAGGTTATAGATATTATTCAGGAAGCCAGATCAGAACAGTACTCTCCAAATTATGCTGAATATCTGGTGTGTAGCTTATGAAGAGCAAAATGCCCCACAGTCAGTTTTCTTGCAAATAATTTAAGGTTATTATTGAATTGCCTAATTTCTAGTAGTGAAGCAATTTAAAAGGGAGTATATTAGGTACAACATTCCCTTGACATTTTCTTTCTCCTTGATTCTGTCCTTATAATGCTGCTGTTGATGTTCTTTCTCTGACATTTATTTTATTCCCTTTGGTAGTTTTATAATTCTGTGAAGAAACTAACAGATTAACAGATTGCCCCTCTTAGTTTCATGCAGTATTTTGTTTTATTAGAAGTACTGCTTATTATTTGGATGAAAGAAGTTTATCTTGCTTTCTGCCCAGAAAATAAGTGCTAGTTAAATGATAGAAACCCAGTGGGATAAGATAGTCTAATTCTCAAATGTTTATATTAATCCAAACAGGTAAATTTGCTTAACCACAGTGATGCATCCACAGCCTCAAGTTAGGAAGACCTTTCTCTAATTAACAATGACCTTAAAAGTCTTTATGTTTAAAAATGGATTAAAGATAATGCACCACTACACTCAGTAAGACAGATTCTGTTCATGGCAACTCAGAATAAAAATAGGGGTGGTATATAAGATATTTTTCTTTAGTTGTTTTAATAACATTGAACATACAGCTTTCAAAACTTAATTGGGAGATCTGGAGGAGCACAAGGACATTTCTATTTCCATCAGTTTGACTGAATTGGATTACCTTTTTTTTCTTGCTTTAAATTATCTATGTGATGCTGAATAGACTGCCCTGTGAGCTTTCAATTTCTAAAAAACATTTGGTTTTGTCTATTT
Source organism: Origma solitaria (assembly GCA_013397895.1). Taxonomy (NCBI): domain Eukaryota; kingdom Metazoa; phylum Chordata; class Aves; order Passeriformes; family Acanthizidae; genus Origma; species Origma solitaria. Next base: position 1,021,194 of record VZRL01004026.1, read on the forward strand.
AATTTTGCTATTATTTAATCTTAATACTGATTTTTGGAAGTTATAATTTTGACTTCCAAAACTCAGAAAACAAAATTGTCTATTGAAGTATTGTGTTTTCCCAGGCATCTTATGTAGTTTGATTTTTCAAAGCTTTTTTAGCTCCATGAGTTTTTTGCTTGTGAGGACAGTGAAATATCTGTTTTCTTCTAGAGACAACAAGGAACGGGAAAAGAAAGGGAAAGGGAAAGGGAAGGGGAAGGGATGGGAAAGGGAAAGGAAGGCAAGGCAAGGGCAAGGGCAAGGGAATTTTCAAAGAAAGGTATCTCACTATTTTCTGTGCTTGGCATCTCAATTCTTTTCCCAAAGTCTATAAAATACTTGGAAACTCTCACCATTCCTTTCATAAAAATGACTTAGAGGTACCTCTGTGTATTGTATTTTACAGTTAAATGGCATCTTAACTCAAAGATAAAGATTCTAAATATAATTGAAAGGGATGAATGTTGATCAGTATCTGAATTCTTCCTATCTATACTTTTTTTCTATTTCAAAGAACAGGCATTAGCAGTCCATTTGTTGAAATTTTTTTCTCTACATATCGTATAGAGCCCATTGCTCAACTGCACTATAAATGTTGCATTTGAAATTAGCTTCTGAAACGAACTGCTGTGCTTATTGACTGTAACATACAGATATTCTAGTATTTGAAACAAAGTTCAATAACATATTTTTTATTTATGTTCTGTTTTCTCTATTTCTTAATACATAAATACATCACTGAAGGGATGTGTTTTTCTCCAGCCACCCTAAAAGCCTAGAAAGTTATGCTTCTTATAATTTCAAAGGAAGATGAGTTATTGGAAGCTTTTTCGAGCATTTTTCTGAGCTCCAACTCCCTGAGAGGTTCAGATGGGTTTTGGTAATTTAGACACATGGGAGAGCTACCAAGCAAATACAGCAAGTTGAAGGAATCTCAGTGTCAGAGGGCAGAAAGCCTTCTTTCCCCTGCCTCCCTAGTCTGAACCTGTTCAGTCTCCTTTAGTTTCTTACAGCCTGTGCAGAGCAGGATCTTTATAGGCCCATATCTCCTCCATGTCTACCTAGACCTGCTCCATAAATACATCTTGATGTCTGATGGAGAAATAAAATGTTTTCCAGACACCCTATACTCTTCCTACCCTTAGAAATTCTCACAATGTGTTCCAAGCATGGGTAGGTATGATTGGTAATGCATAATGTGTAGCAGCACCTTTTATATAACATAGTGAAGTTTAGGAGGAGTGAGGATATCAGAGGGTGTGCAGAGGAGGGAAGAAAAGGGATGTAGGCTGGGTGTGGAAAATTTTCACTCCTTCTCTTAGAGTACTTCCATTGTTAAAAAAATTTCTTCAAGTTCTGTTAAGCTAAAGAAAGAGTATAAAAGGAAACGTGAAGCTGTGACACAGTAATTAAGGAATGAATCTATAATAAAGGACTTTTAGTGGTGCCTGATGCAAGGATTACCTTTCATATATTGCATAAAACAGTCATGGAAGAAAATAGAAAGTTCGGTAACCTTTTCTAACTAGTTTAAAGGAAAAATAAATTCTCTGAAAGATTTGCCAAGGATATATTTGTATGCTGATGGTAACAAATGAACACAGAGTTTTTCCCAAAGCCCAGAGCATGATATCCTGAGTTCCATACAAGAACGGGTGAGAAAGTATTGCAGAAGTGCCCAACGCACAGTGTTTCCCACAGCCTGGCTCAGACTGAGCTTTAGCATGCTGGTTGCCTTGGATCTCCTTGTCTCTTAAAATTCTAGTAACAGGAATTAAAGTTCATAAAATTGTCCTTAGGAAATAATACATAATGTCTTGTAATATATAGATACCAAAGTCTTCTGTTAGACTGTCATTGTTTGATACCTAACATTTCCTAGAGCAGGTAATGTATCTAAAACCTATGTCTACAAACAGGATTGCTTCTTTTATTTTCCTATGTGGAAGAGTCTTCAAAAATGTTGAGATAAACAGATTAAAAAACCAAAAAAACAACTCACACCCAAGAAAATATAAAAAATAATTAATAAATAGTGGAATTGGACCATAATCCTGCGGTCAGATATTCATGGCTACATAGATGGCCCTATGGAGATACTGCTGTACAAACAGTGATTAGTCATGGTACAACTGTAAAAGGGGTCAAGGTATTTTTTAAAGAAACAAAGTTTCTCCCTACTTAGACAAAGTGATTGAATATAACAAAATGTATGTTAGTGCCATCGAAATGATTAATACAAAAATGGAACAAAATTAATAAATGAAGATAGTTATATAGAACTTGAATTGTTGCCCAATTCTTTAAATAACTGAAGTCAGTCATACTGTGTAGGGGCACAGGCTTTGTTCCTGTAAGAAGAAATTTCTGATATTCAACCAGATTAATTGCAGACTGATATACTTGGTAATTTTCATTCATTTTGCATCTGATTGTCATCTATATCTGGTCTCTCAAGTACCTCTCAGTCCACCACATAGGAAAAATATATTCTTTCCCTGAATTTCAGGGCAAGAGATGTGCTTGTAAACTTGTCTTGCTCAGACAAGTTTCATATGTGGAACTGGCGAGGATGAAGAATGTGTCAAGCACTGTTTTGCTTTTGAAGTGCCATCCCCAAGATTATGGGGGATTGAAGTCTCTCTGGTTTGTGGCTGGTCTCCAAGGGAGAAGAAGGTATTGCAGTAGCAGCAGGGTTTCAGCATGAAGATTGCTTTGACAATGAAAAAGCATCAATGGAGAGTCCTGTCAAATTCCTTCCAAGAAGTGGACAAGCAGAAGGGCTATAGTGCCCCTACTAAAAAGGCAGTTTATTTTCAGAAAACATTTGTTGTATTGATAAATTCTCAAATAGCATTTGGATGACTTAGATGTTACAAGAGCAGTGCATTATGAAATGGGGCATGTGATTCTACATATTCAGTACCTTTTTCTAACCCGGGAGAAAATTAAACAGAAAAAAAAGAAAAAAAGAAAGATAAATACAAACAATCAGTTTATCTTTGATCTTAGAACTGCAGTTTTATTTGAGGAGTATCTACTATAGTGCAGGCAAGTATATTAAAAAAATGATTAAAATTAACACTGAATGTTGTACCTGCTAGATGTATCCTTATGTGTAATGACAATGCAAAGGATCTTGAGGTCAGCATTGAAAATTAGTTACCAATACAGGACTACAGGAGCATTACTTAGCAGTCAGCATCAGTGACATTGTTCCTGAAGTGCTACATTGGGTTCTAGTGATGATACTGCAAAAGCTGTTGATGGAGATGAATTACTAGAGGATTAAAAGAATGGTTAAATTCAGATTTTTCTCTTGTATTAAGAATTTAAAATAACTTTCTAGTTTAACAAACAGAGAGTGAAGGGCGTCTTGTTCTAAGGCTCCCAAAGAATTTGATCCGAATGATTTTGGGCGATAAACAGCTCTATAATACAGCAGAAGTAAAAATAGCCTGTACATGGAAACTGAAACTAGATAAAAGATCACTCTAGATAAAGACAATATACTTTCACATGAAATCTCTGGGAAAATGTGTTCAGTGATGTGGTGGTTACCCCATGACTTTAAATTCAAGCCATGACATTTTTCCCAGTCATATACAATAACCCTAAGAAATGAAACCCTTAATTCCTGAATTACTGCATGACTGTTTTATAGCCTGTGTTATGAAAAGACCAGATGACTGTAAGAGTTCCTTCTGGCCTTTAAATCTTAAACCTCTGTGAAGAGGACACTGAAAGAAGAGCTCACAGATCTTGGAACTGACACAGGAGTATAAACCCCATAAAAAAGTGAATGAAATATTGGTCTGCTGAAGAAGACAAACATTCCCTAATTTCATCCCACATGCTTTTTAATTATAGCCCAAATACATACCAAAAATGACTGCTTTTTGCTGATCATCAGAGCTCAGCAGTATATAATATTGTCATCTCATTAAATCAGCTTCTAGATCTGCCTTTATGACTTGTGTTAGTTTAAAAAAAATTGGATTAATATTTGTAAGAAAATATCATAATTATCAGATGTCAGATGAGGGTTTTTTTAGTTGAATTAAGTAATTTCACATCGAAAATTTCCTAGAAAGATGAGCTGAGACATTTTCAGGTTTTGTCAGATGGCTGAAGCCATCTGGTAAAACTTGCACTTTTCAGATGGTTTTTCTGCTGTGACTAGCCATGGTTTATACAGGAACAATAACTAAATTTCTTTTATGTTGCTCATGATCCATCCAACATGAATTTAGAGCCTGTGAATTGATAGCACTATTTCTTATGTAAAAACAGACAAGTTCTGTAGTGTTTATTTTCCTAATTTCTCTATTTGAATAACCTACATAAATACTTAAAGCCTTAAGTGAGCCTTATGAAGACGAGCTGTAGTTTCTCCAGTAGCATTGCAAGCAGTAATGGAAACCAGGAAAGAGACTCCCATTTTATGTTAATTAAAAATCACCTTGACAACTGAAGAAATCCCTTTATAGACTTAGAATTCATTTACATGTAATTAATCAAAATGTTGTTTGAGAAGACTTAAATTCATTTCAAGGAAACATACAAGTGTTATTTCCCCTTTTAAAAGTATGTTTGAAGCATTGTATGAAATGCAAATTTTTTGCTAGTGACGCAGGTTTCCAAAACTTCTTTGCTGTAAGCAAATGAAAAGGCAGTGAGATGTTTTTGCCAATGATATTTTAAAAATCTTGTTAATTAATAGCTATTTTCTCTCTTATGGAATACTTTTAGCATATTTAATGACAGAACCATATACATAGGATCATCCTAAAGATCATCCTATTCAGCTGAACATACTTTAAAAAAAGAATTAAAACTTTTATTCATTTCCTACAACAGGAATTGCGTTCTGCACCACTTGTTCACTTTCCACCAGCCCACAGTCCACAAGATTGAAAAATCTATTGCAAGTCACATGAGAGTGAACTCACTAGCCTGCAATGTGCAAGAAAACTCACTAATCATTTTTCTATCCCTGCTTTGTTCTAGTTTTACTCACCAAGTAGGAGTGAGTGCTGCGTGAGTATTATACACAGGATTACCTGTTTCAGTCGCTGAGCCCCTCAGAATTAGTATTGCTTTATGAAAGACGTGCAATGCACACCCTTCTGTAGTTTTGCAGCTTTGCATGTTCAAAGTAATGTCTGCCCATCCCAGCTTAATTATTTGTGTGATAATCCAAGAATTTTTCATAAAGCCTAATTAATTTTATGGTTGCAATATAGAATTAGTCTTTTGTTCTGTAGAAGCACGGCAGGCTTCACGGTATCAGAAACAGTTTGAAAGTCTAAATCAGGTGTAATATAAACAAATAAGATGAGTCAAGAAAGTGGAACTAAAGCTTATTCGAGAGAATATAATTTCACATTCTCTTTAATGTGTCGAAAACTTTATTGTGTCAAAAGAAAGAGCTACATAGCCATCACAAATTGAGCATTCATGGAAGAATATAAGCTGTTTTATACTCTTTTAGATCAAGGTTTTGCAATACTTCACATTGTTTCCCAGCAATCCTCTGATCCATAATCAGGTACTACATAAGAGGAGGGTATTGTCTTTCCGTTAAGTCACTTAGTAGATTTTTATTTCCACCCATAGGGTTCTTTTTGGTCCCTTGCATATGTAATTCAAATCTTTCAGATGATAGAAAGGTAAAATTGGGACAATGGGTTCTAAAGAAGATAATGAACATTGATTAGTTCAAATGAAGGAGAGGGACCTCCCAAGTATAAGAAACAGAATTTAGGGAAACGTATAAAAATTTTCCCTTCTGTTTCTACACAACACTAGTGAGCTTTCAAAATAAGCTAAACATACAGACATGAAAACTACATATAATCATCTATTGTACCTTCACTGAAATGTGGCTATTCCAGCAGCTCAGGTCATCAGTACAAAAAGATTGGCAGGAATTCAGCTGGATTACCCCACTGAGTTGCAACCAAGTATAGGGTAAATTCCTGTATTTGTCTATGGTACAAGACCTGATGCCTTTATATGAAAACATGCAGTGTAGTTTTACTAAGCAGGCTTGGCCAGGTCTGGGATTGTATTTCACACCTGAAATAAGATGTCCCTCACATCACCATCCTGATGCTGCTTTCTGCATCTGACAGGTGTTTTATCACAACAAAGGAGCAGCCATACGGCTGAGCGCAGAGGTCTGTCTAGCCCAGAATTTGTCTTGACAGTTGCCAGTAATGGATGATTACAAGTGTGGGACAAACAGTGATCACTTACTACCTTGTTTAGGTTTTAGCCCACCACAGAAAATAGCTGTACTGCAGACTAACATGCTGCATTTTGACATATTTTAAAGGTAGTGCTTTAGAAACCACAGGTACCACTTCAGCTGCTTTCTTGAGCAGTAGGAATGCTGACAGCAGCTGTACACTGAAACCTGATCTAACCACTGTACATTCCCCCTGTTTGGCAAAGTGTTAGCTGCTGGTATTTAGGGACTCCTCATTTCTATTTATTTTTTTTTTTATCTGCTTTTGTAAGTGGGCTAGGCTGTACACTGAGTAATTCTCCCCCCACAGCTTCTAGTGATAAACACCAGCTGTCAACGGTGAATGCAGTGACATGAGAAGCATACAATGATTTTCAAGACAAGGTCAAATGACAGGTAGTTAAATAATGTAGAAAGGATAATCTTCTGAACAAGCAAAAATCTGAGGTTGGTGCAGTGTTTTTCACAAAATTTGCAATCACCAGATGGCAATGCAGAGGTCAAGCTCCCAGACAGAATATATCATGTAGCTGAATAAATAATTTGTGTATAAATGATACTCTATGAAAACTAATTTTTGCTGTTGAGATACCTACCTGACCTTGTGATGTTACTGTTAACACTCTTTAAATTGTTGTCTGAGTTGCTTTATAAGGTACTATTTGAAATCATATGTTGCTACTAAAGTCAAAATTTATATTGTTATACACATTTAAAGGTCTCATGATTTTGAAACCTAAGGCTTTGCTTTCTGGCTTGGTGTGTAAACTTAAAAGTGTCTTATCTTGAGAACATGACGGAAATCATATTCTTGAGAATTTAAGCAAAACTTAGCTGCTTCTGGGATTTTATCTGGACAGTCTAGTGCCTTTCCTAGCATATTCTTTTTTCACTTATGCCTGGGTTCCTGTGTTTCATAGTGTCTCTGGAGAGGTATTCCTTTACATTGTCCAAATGCCTACATTTAACTAGCTAATAAAATTAGCAAAGTGTTTTATACCACTTTAGAGCTTAATTTCAATTTTCCCTTAAGCATGAGGTTCTTTAAATTTCTTTAAATTAAAAGCATCACACATATTATGCAAAAGTTTAATTGAATTCAGTAAATATCTTTTCACTACCCCTTTAGAGCAAAAACAAATTAGTGTTTTTCTAAAGTGGATCTCTTATGTATGTTAAAAGAAATGCAGTAAAGTGATAATCTAAAATCAGTATGTAACCGTAGAACCCACAGTGAGCTGTCACAGACATAATAATATAACAGTAGAAGATTTTTTAATGGAAATGTCAAATACAATTGTATTAATAGGAAGTTAGCTGCCTATGACAATGTAGGTATAATTTCATTGTTGGTTGGGAGCTTAAAATATTCCTTTCCCTTTATATATTATATTTTAATAAAGGAAATTAAAATATCCATCAAAATCTATGCTGCAATCATGTTAAAGGTTTTGAGGAGCTAGGCGATGTAGGAAAATTCACAGATAAGGCTGCCACAATATCCAGAGATTAAAAGTAGTGAAACAACCCCCAGGAATTGCTTGCCTTTCATGAATTGTCATTTGATGATGAGAGATGAGGTGATAGTAAAGTGAAATATTTCTTCCCAGTGAGCTGAAGGTGTGATATTTACTTTTGAAGGTGCGAAGATAACTTGATTAGACTGAATTTATTCTGAATTTGCTTTCTAGTTTTAAAGAGACAATCTCTCTTTGAGTTAATGGAATACTAGTAAGCAGAACCTCATACATTTTTTTTTTGTTTTTAACGCCCAGAACAGTCTCCAAAAGTAAGGAAGTATTTACAAATTAGTGCAACTATGCTAATTTCAGAGATCACAAGAACTTCCCTGACCAACCTGACAAAGAAGACAGTTTTGAAGATGGGCTTCATAGCTATCTTACTTACTCTTCTGATAATAATCTTATGACCTTGGTTTTGAAAAGAAAGTAAGAAATGGTGGAATTTTTCTCAGTAGCCAAAAAATAAATGATACTGCCTTCTTTCTCTGTAGCCTCTTTGTGCTGGTCATAGTCCTTCCTCTAGCCAGGGAGTCTAAAAAAACTGTAGGATTCACATCCAAGCAAGAAAAAAGAAAAAAGAAAAAAAAAAAAAGAAAAAAAATTAAAAATACTGAAATTATTGAATTATTGAAAGCTTGGAAATTATAAAAATTACTGGTTATGAAAGTCAAGTATTTAGGTAACTTAGAGGAAACGTGTTCTAAAACAACTCTTCTGCAATACCAATGTTAGTAGCTACAACTTCTTCAAATACAATTTGTTATTATTTTCCTTTTTGTAACATTCAAATAAGAAGAGCGAGATCCACCTCACTGAAATAACAAGTATGAAGTATATTGTAATGTTATGTACACCAAGAGAAGCATAGAAGATGTCATCAGGGTCTAATGACTGTTTCTGGCATTTGAAGATGACCTCTACTAGTTTAGCATATGACATTTTTATGAGCATTGCTAGCAGGGAGCAGAGAAATTTTTTTTAATATATGTCTCTCTCTGCTGAGAAGGTTTGAGACTTTCAATGGGTTTTTACTTTATAATACTTTTTTTTTTGCCATTGAAGTTGTTGCACAATTCTTTCAAACTGAAATTTCAAATAACCTAGCAATATAATAAAAATTTGGTACTGGACATTTCTACTGCTACCATCAGCGCTTTTAAAGGATCTACTTATTAGCATAGATTGGAAATTATTGAAAATCATAGCTGTTGTAGTGAGAAGGGAGCTCTTGTAAGCGATACTTCTCTTTTCTTGTTTTCCTTTTTATGATGTTATTTGCTGGCTGACACAACTTGTGTGTTGCTGACAGTCCTGAGCTGGTAAAAAGCAACTGGGACAGGAAAAAAGTGGTTCAGATTGTGAATTCTGAGTCTTGATTTTCTGATTAGAAGACAGATCCTGATTAGAATACAGTTGTCTTAAACAACTGTATTTCCTCCACTATTACATAAAATACATGCAGATCATATTTTAAACTGTAATAGAGGTAAGGAATCATTATCTTCTTTATTCTTTTTTAATTCTGTGTCTTCATATCTATTTTCCAGCTGTAATTGACAATGATTATTGAAAGAAAAAACTAGAGCAGGATACAATCATAGATGCATTAGAAGTAAAATTCATAGTTAATTTAATTACTCTCTATTTTTCCCCCATTTCCACATTTTGATGAACCTTATGCTCCTGAGACCTCAAATGATAGTCCTAAAAAATGAATTCTCCTATTTAACCACAAAATACTTATAATACAGAAGCAAAAAACGCATGTAAAACACAATGATTGAAATTACTTTCCCTTTATTGCAGTACCTGCTAAGAGCAGTGAGACAAAGCAGTAAAGGGAGGTTTAACCCAACAGTGTATTGTGCTTAGTGTGGCTGTATATAATTAGAGCCTGATGCAATGCTTGCTTCCAGGAGCTGTAAGCTTTTGCAAACCTTTCTTGTATAGAAGTGTGGCTAGGGGGTGCTTACCATCAGTTTTGCAGATTATGTTTTATACAAGAAACATTTTAGCATCAGATTGCCATAGACGTTTAATCAAGTAAGTCAGTGGGGAACGATCAAGAAAAGACTTTGATCTGAGATGTCAGGGAATTCTTTCAATTCACTGCCTTAAAAACAAACACTAAATATTGTTAGAGCCTTTCTGTTGCTCCAAAGGAGATTCTCTAATGCTGTCAATAGTGTAAAAATTACTCTGGAGGTGTCAGTCTTTCTCTCTTGAGTAAATGTGGAGCCTACATGATCAGTTTTGGGTGACTACCACCAGTTATAGGAAACATGTAATTAGCAAAAATTAAACCAAATCTGTGCTGCTATTCAGTGTGCAACAATGCATTCTTTTGAAGCTAGAATCTCATGTGGGATTGAAGTTTTCAAAGGAGGGATTCATATCCATATATGACTTATACATATATATATATATATAGCATAAACATATCCATATATGACACCTTTACTGAAGATATTATTAGAATATTTTATGACACTGTTTTTAAGGGTAATTTAATTATAGAGATTTATCTCCTAAAATTTATTATAATGTTCATATTTGACTTTCACTTAAATTCTTTTTGGATATATTTTTCTCAGGATTTTTTCCTTTCATGGAGCTCCACATTAACATTAGACATAATGGTTCAATATCATGCTGGCTATTGAAGAAGTAGCCTTCTAATATTGTAGTAGAGGATGTACATCTTGCAAACAAAAAACTTGAGAGCAAGAAAAGTTTTTTACTGTCATGTGATGAGTTTAATAGCTATGCGGGTTGCTGAATGTTTAAAGAACACAGAAATGTAAAGTCCAACCTGCAATGCACAAGATGAATCTACAAAGAGATGATTACCAGTTCAGAAAGACAAAATGAAAAACAGCTGTGAAATCAGGTTGATTAAAAAGGCTAAGAATTACCAAAATAAAAATAGTATTTTCATATGAAAAATGCCAAAGGAATCATGAGTAGGTAGGCAAAAGTGCTGCATTTCTAGATGTCAATATTGAAAAGAAATATTTTGTAAAATGAAATTTAGGAAGGAAAATATTTTTATGGCTTTTGTTTCTTTTAATTAGCACTTGTTCAAATAAAACTGAATATAAATAAACTTGAAAGCAACTGAAAAACAACAACAAAAACCACAAACAAACAAAAACGTAAATAACAGAATCAAACCGTTTGTGAACAAAATCACAACACCATTTTGTAATCCTGTAATGAAGCAAAGGTTAGCAAATGTAGTGGCATCCTACTGAAGTTTCAGAGGAATCCATAGTACAGACTAGAATACAGTTAAATATATGCTGGGAGTTATCAGGGAAAGTCATTTTTTACCATTTTCAGAATATGGCTCATATATGCTCCTTTTATGCTGATATATGGGATAGAATGTTTCAGGAACAGGGTCCTGTCCCATTGGCAAATCATCTGTGGGAAATGTTTACAATGTGTGGTGGAAGCAATGTGGCTGCATAGAAATCACACTTTTCTGTTTCCCACAGAGGAGAAACTGTACAGTCAAGCTACAGTTTCCATCTTCATTTTCTTCTGTGGTTAAATCCTGACTAAAAAGTGACTAGTGTTTTACTTTATCTTTCCCTCTGGGACCACTCTCTGGAGCATAGGAGATAGCAAGGGAGGGGAAGTATGTAATTTGTGCTGGTTATGATTCTGTATTTTAAGGTAGTCTTTAAGGGGACATGAAAAGATGCAAGGAGGAAGTCTCAACTCATTTCATACACTAAACTCTGTATTCACAATTCTTCTTCAGAAGCAAAAGGTTTGTATCTATTTATCTACCTTTAGATAAAGTGGTTAAACAGGCTAAAACTTTAACACATGCATGGGCTCACCTCTAACTGAATACATGCTGCTTGGCAAGCTGCCTTCACATCCTGTGCAGTCACATTTTCCCTATGGTTTAAGTGTTTTTAGTTGTGCATGGAGAATTTTACATACAAAAATATCCTTGTAAAATGGGTAGTGTTCTCTTCTATTTTTATTCCTTTAAGACATCCTAAATATAAATACACACAAAAAATAGAAGCAGAAGGGCACAAGGAAATAGAAAGCAAGTTAAAAATACTTTTTGAGCAAAGAAGATACTGAGTCAGAAAAATGGAAGTTATATTTCTTGTGATACGTCACTTTAAATCTTTGGAGAATACTTAGATACCATTTTGATGGGCATTGGTGCAAGAATACAAATATAATTGCTAGTAAAATCCATCAGTGTGGGAAGAACTCCACTTCCCTTATGTAAGAAACTCGGGTTTAATTTATTAACGGTTTCTGGGGTGATGAGGTAAGAGAAAAGAGAAAACTTTTTTTCAGTCAGTATTGTTGTTGTTCTAGGGAACTGGGCAAAGACACACATTTTGTTCCTATTGTCATTTGAAAATATGTATTTACTAAGTCCTTATATTGTAGCTATTGGTATATCCAAGTAATTTAATAGTGTTACTATCGCCAAAAATCAGAGCATCCAAGGGTGTACTAATTAAACAGTTCAAAGAAGCTTTAAGGGCAAAGATCTGGGATATGATACAGGTAAAATCTATAATGAAAATATATAATCATATGACCTGGATTAAAAAAATTAATTATTATCACATATGTAGCTTTCTTTATCGGATTTTTTATATGTTCACATGGACTTTGTGCAACTGGTGAAAGCTATATACTCTACTTGTTGGTTTGAAAGGATGGGTTAGTCTGAAACTGAGTCACTGCACCTGGTGCATTTATACTTTGCAAAGCAGCATTTACAGGAAAAACTGCAAACTTTATCTAGGCCACTGTCAGTAAGTGATGAATGAGGTCAGTGGTGGTGCAACCCCGATTTTTTCCCATGGGTGCAATTGGCTCCCTTGGAAATATTTGCTAGCTGGTTTCAGAATATTCAAGGGCTTCTACCAAATATCTGTAGACTAATAGCTTTTACAGGGCTTCTGAAGTGTTGTCTTGTCAACTTTGAATAGGGAATGTTGGGAACATTGAATGCAGCAGTGTACTGTTTCCAAGAAGCTATATATATGTCATTAATAGAGGTAGAGAGTATTGCTTGTTAATGTATGAACATGTAAAAATTCACTCTCCTATAAACTTTTAAAACTAGCATCTGCATTACTGTAAACCAGAAATTTGACATTTGAATAATTTTAAAGCAGTCTGCTAGCTGCCTCTTATGACTTTTTGAAATACCAACTTTATGCTAGAATCAATGGAGATATGATAAAAATTGCAGAGAGTTACTGATATAGCGAATTTCCCATAACATTAACTAATGTAAATTTTTCTCAGCTGTGAAAACTAGCAATTAACTATCCAATTTTATATATGATTTTTGAGTTCCCTTTTGGTAGCAAGAGGCTGTATTTGTGCAGTAGAATAAATGAAATGCAGGCTAATACAAAATGAAGGTTTGGTTTGCATTTTGCCTGTAGTCAGATCAGAGTTTAAGAGAGCTTAAAAGTGCAAAAGATTTTAGCACCTTAGGACCTTAAATACGACCTTAGGTCCTTTGTTGTGCTGATTTCAGATCAGTGTAATTCTGTGAGTAAAATGGGTGTTTATCTCCAGAACAAAAGGAGATAAAATACTGCGTTCTCCGAGAAGTCCTATGCTGGAATAATGTGTTTCATGGTCATACCATTTAGTTCCACATAATGTGTCTAAAAAGCATCAGTAGGGTGTATACAAACATACGGAAAATAAGTGATCTATGTTTATGTATAGCACACATCTAAATTCTTGTGATAATCTACTTTGTATTTACCAACGAATAGCAATGCTCCCTAACTGCACTCTACTGCTAGGAATGTTTTTATCATTGCCAAAACCATAGCTTTACAAGAAGAAAACAAATCAGATGATAAAAAATTAATGTGTTCATTATAGCGGCCCTTTTTATCCCTACTGAAGAAATCCAGCACCTGTTAATAGTACTTAGACAAAGAGGAAGAGGGAGAGAAGATGTAATTTCATTGCACTATCCATTTACAGGAGTTTTTAAATCATCAGCAGAAAGATGACAGTATCCTTTAATTTCTTCCATGCCTATGGAGGAAACACGAGAAATTTACAGTGAAATCAATATCTCTGATTTTATGGTGATAATATAGTTTTTTAAAAGGATATACCCTTATCCATCTTCATTGCAAATAAGAAAAAAAGCAATACAAACAAAACCCAAACAAACAAAATGTATGTCAGAATAAAAAAACAAGAACTGATTTTTAACAGGTTGATGAGGGCAAGAGTAAGTTGCTCTAAAGTTATCTCAAATGGCACATGACATTTTAGCTCCCACCCTCTGTTTTGTAAGATTGTTGACTTTTAAAAAAGAATGAAGAAATAAGAAAGAGAAGAAGGTAGAGATGACTGAATGGGGGTCTGGGCTAAGTACTGTGTTTCTGAAACCCTTCTGACTGATTCTGCCAGATAATGACGTGCGGTCTATCCAGATAACGGCTGATCTGCGGCAATAACCAAAATCTCATATTCCAGTAGTCCTGTGCTCTGTAATGTATAAGGGCAAGTATGATTATGTTGTTATCAGTATCAGCAGATTTAGATTTTAAGTGAAAGAAATACAGTGAAATACTATTTTCCATGACAAAATAACAACAGGTAGAAGCATCCTTTAGTGATGCTGAAAATTGCATCTTTCCACCAACTTTTAATAGATGCAAAATTGTTGACACCTTTTTTTTGCTGAACTTGCCTTCTGTTGGTCTTATTTTCTTCTGTGAAAAGGTAATAACACACCCTACACTCTCTTTACAGGAAGTTTTTATGCTTGGCAATGTAAAAATCCTTTTTCTGTTCCCTCCGCCCCCCCCC
>VZRL01004026.1:1035871-1151598 GCA_013397895.1 Origma solitaria
CCCCCCCGCCCACCAATGGCATAGGAATTTGCTTTATCATCCTGACTCTTCCAAATGCTGGCACTGGGAAATGTTTGGCTTAGTTTTCCACTTTCTCACTTTTTACTCAGTTCTGAGTAGTAGTAAATATTGATGGCAAATAGATTCACTTTTCACTCTATAAAAAAGATAAAGTTCATATTCTCAGTTTATGTGCTGTTTCACCAAAGAGCATGCCCACACATTTGTGCTGTTTGTACAGATGTATACATATATGCAATGTACAGTCAGACAGAAAATACAGAACTGAAAGTCCTTGTTCAGTCAAATAATGCTGAAGATTAATGAGTCCATTGTTCATGTTAATTTGTGTTATAAAAGATCTTAAAATTACATATTCTGACATCTAGAAAGATTTTTAGTTCTATTTTTTATTAAAGATGAGCCCTCATAATTTTAAAATAATTCTTACCATTTTTTCTTCTAACTTGCTCTTTTGAATGCATCTCTTTCTTCCTGTATTCAACCCTTTTGTACCAAGTCCCTTGAGTCAGAAAGAACCAACATGACCTTGAACACATATCAAAGCAGATGTAGTAAATTTACATAGTATCCTGCAGTTTTGCTTGAAAATATATCACCTAGTAGAAAATGGGGACATACTTATGCCCAGACAACATGAAATGAAGGATAGCTTTGGCCGGAGGTCTTTGACATATTAAACTGTTCTTCATGAGAAATTACAAACTCATACAGTTTTTTTTCCCTCTGAAACTAAAGTCAGTGGGTTGGTATACTGAAAATGTGGTGCTGAGTGAGACTTTCACACAAGGAGGACCACACAGTTTTTGCAAATCTATGTGCAATTTGACTTCAAATTTAAAAAAGCAAGTGACTTAAAGCAGTCCCTTTTTCCAGTTCCTGCCCCTTTGCCCTTAGTGCAGCAAGCACACACTAGTATCCAAGATTGTTTGTTACATTTATTTTCATGTTTTCTTTAATTAAATGCAACTGTGAGCTTATATATTTTTTTCCCACTGACAGAGAACAGCAGCAGCAACCTGGCGTCATGGTGTGTGCTGGTGTATACCAGCTGGATGATAATAGGCCTTGTGAAACAAGTTGGGAAAAACCTCATGTATTTTCTGTGTCAACCCTACTACCCCAGATGCCTCTTATACAGCAGTCAGTAGCTGGAATCTTTCTGTTGTCAGAAAAATAGGAAGAAAGCACATCTTTCATGGCTACTCATGGTATACCAGAGCTACCTCTGAAATCAACTTGTGCTTTGAAGGTTCAGATACGTGGAGCCTGTCTGAATTCTATCTGTTATTAATACTACTAATAGCAAGTGATTTCCCACTTGGTCTGGTTCCCATCAGTTCATCAGATGTTTGAAGAGAAGAAGAAAATGTGAATGTTTGTACTGGAAGATCTCACAGGTGGGTGAACAGCATTAGATGCAGTTGAATGAGTTCAATGAGGAATGCTGGATTTGACACAGTGCAGTTGTGTATTACATTAGTGCAATGCCTCAGTCAGTCAAAAGCATAGTTGGCAGAAGATAACAGAATCAAATGTCTGCACCAGGCTTTTTGTTTATGTGCTGTGGCTGTAATGATGAGAAAACAGAAATAGGCAATATTCAGTTGCTGAATTGTGTGCGTGCAAAGCTACAGAGTTAAGCGATGACGTTCAATTTGGGTAACTGTAATTTTTTCCCCTGTGGGCTGACTAGAACTTATCATTTTGCAAAAAGGAGTGTGGAAACTGCTCTTTACACTTCAGGTCTTAAAAAGTGAAAAGCTGATATATTAATGCTATAGGTCAGTGGAAGCTGTCAAGATTGTGACAGCCAGTACCATTTACAGATGTCTTGCTTCTGTCTTTGCAGTTGTTTTATACTATATTCCTGAAATAGTAGGCAACCCAACATAGCAGAGAGCTCAAACTGTGGGCCAGCTGAGTTGTATTTGTCTAGCAAGTACATTGAGCTTTAGCAGAGTTTTCCTGTAGGATGTAAGGGAGATAAAATTACTGTTCCTCTTGAAACAGAGTGGCACAGATGTTTCTGTGTTATAGCTACTTTCAAACACCAAATGCCAAACTCCTTTGAAACCAACAATGCCTGTTGTTGAAATTGTACATCAAGCAAATTGTGTACTGATAACAAGAACACAAGATTCTAAGGATTATTAGCATATCCTAACAAGTCATCTCATGTTTCAACATATTTGGCTATGATATGATTTCCTGGGCCGTTTCTGAAGTAGGTTAACACAGACAGGGGCTTGAAAAATACATTTAAAATTTTAATGCAGGCTAACGTTGACAGGCAATTTGTAACAGAAAATAAGTTGGTACTCTAATCAGGTATGGTCTACATATCTGGCATATGTTTCTTTTAAATATGTAATCCTGCCTTTTTTTTTTTTTATCTGGTACTTTAAACTGGTTAATTCTGGTGTCTGTATTGGATTGTCTCCACTACACATTAAAGAGTAGGATGAGGTACTAACAGAAAACTGGCTAGCTCCCCCAGGACTCAATTTCTCTAAGTAGCATCTGAAGAAATTAACCAGAGTTTATATTTATTATTTTGAAGGGGGGGGAAAGTGCTTGGGAATTAAAAAAGAAGTAAAAAAATTGAAATGCAATTTGTGTCTTATTTGAATTTTCTTATAGAAAGGACTTAGAAATTCCTACGAATTGAAAGATTTGGTAACCTCATAGAGATAGTGAACATTACTTCTCTTTAGCAGCATCACAAACTTTTCATGTTAATTAGTGCCTGTGATGGATTCCTTTTCTGATGAGTTACTCTTTGCATAACTGTGTTTCTGGTTTATTTATCTGCCAGCTGTTATTTTTATTATGGTCAAAGGCTTCCAAGGAGCTGAACTTCCATGGTAAACTAAACTGTCATAGAGGCAATATACTTTTTTCTTTTTTTTTTTTTTAATTTTATTTCATCCATGTAATGCAATTTTACCCCTGGCATAAGGGTTCTCCACTCTTAACTAGAGAAACCTTTAAAACTGATTGTGCTGGCCAAAAAATTGTGACTGGTTTTGGCTTAAAAGAAGAGTGGTCATTTAGACAAAAATCCTTAAGAGAGGTATGAAGAGAGAGCTGATACATTGCTTATTGCAGGGAATGAATGTGTGAAAAACTCTGAACTTGATTGCTGCTAATGGGAGAGAGGAGGAGGAGGAAAAGCAATTTCAACACCCTTATTTATGATTTCTAGCAGTGAATCATGCATTCCCTCACAAGCTGTTTGGAAACTGAAGTAATCCTGCACTGAATGTCTTCTTAAAACTATAAAATGACAATCCTGTGAGTAGTTGGTCATCATTCAACCAAAGTCACGCCGAGGCCCTTCTTTATCAGGTTCATGGACATACATATTAACAACATCAGGGCCAGAGCATGAAGAGTGGTGCACTGGTGAGAAATGACAGGGATGGTGTCACCTTGGCCTGGGGAAGAGCTGGGGTGGGCCTCACACACAGACCAAGAGGGCGGAATCAAAGAGGATCACTTCTTGTATCTGAGAACAAGTGACATAGGCTGCCTCACAGCTACACTGCCTGTGACTGCACCACCTCCCTCATCATTCCTTCCTTGCAAAAAACTCTTTGGAACAGTCCCAAATGGAATCAGAAAGTAGACTAACAGCAGCAAGACAATCTGGTGTCTGATGACATGGCTTGCTTAACCCTTTATTTATGCCCTTAAGTCTGGCCTCAGAGGGACATTAATGAGCAGCTGCAGCTGGCTCATCTTTTCAAGCCTTCCCAGCACCTCCTCTTCTTCCCAGGTAGTGTCTTTGCCAGTCCCATCACTTCACAGTGCACATCCCTACCTCAAGTACTTGGACACATTTCAACAGAAGTTTGGCTGTTCCTACCACGACAGCTTGACTCCGTTCCAGCTGTGACTTCATTTTGTGAGGCTCCATAGTATGTGAGTGTATTTTATCCCATGTGCTTACTATACATTCATGTGCTGGTGTGCATTTCCATCTTACATGCACACTTTTGGCTAAGATGTCTTAAGGACTCTCTTTATAGAACCTGGAGTTTATTTCATCACATTAGAAGAACTACCTGGATTTGGTAACCTTTTAAGCCTTTCCCACCTCTAAGCCTGAAGTTTCAGGTCCTTGCAGGTGTTCGTTTTCTGTAGGCTCATAAGGGCTAAAACAATCTGTAGAACAGAGAGTATCCATTCTGCTGTTAACAACTTGGAAATATAAACTCTTCATTTTCCAAACATTTACATGGATAAAGCATAATAACTTTGAAAGAAAATAAGGAAATAACTCAATTTAAAACAAAAAAATCCAGTGAAGCAGACTGTCTAATTTTGTTTAAAAGAGAAATAGAAATCTGATTATTAAAAAGCAAATCTTCACCATTTTCTGCAGCTGCAAGTCTGTGTTCTCCTCTGTTGAGAATGGAGACCTGTATGAGCACCTTTCTTTTTCTTGTAAAAGTTTCTCAATCATCCATGACAGAAATATCATAATAAAAGGTCAGGGCAGAACCAGGTGTTTCCATTTGGAAGAAATCTTGTTATGTAGCTCTGCCTGCAAAAAGGACCTTCTACATCTTCAATAGCAGCTCTAGCTTCATAACCTGCAGCTACACTAATGTGTAGAAAAATTCCTTCCTCTACTACATCTCTTCCTTTGCCACAGGAAATTGACTTTTAAGCTTTAAACGTAGACATTGACCTTTACTGTTTTGTGTTGCTAATGGACTCATCATAGCAAGGGCCATGTACTGTGCTTGGAACAGCACATACTCTTGGAAATTTTCTTCCAGGTAGCATCACTGTTCCTGATCTCTCCTCTGTAGCCCAGGACAAAAATGTTATGGTGCAGTTGATTAATTTGCAGGGTTTAGAGCATCTCTGATGCACAGCTTTGTAGCCCTGAATGACAGTAAGAGCTGCTAGATCTGGCCAATGTAGAGCTTTTAGGGGAAATCACAGCTGTGCACTCAGAAAACTGGCCAGCACTCTTCCTGCCTATGGGGTGGTGGTGCCACGTAGAGCATTTTGTATAACCAAAGACAGCCAAGATTCAGTCTTCCTCTAAAAGAGTCATCAGTTTCATGAGGATTTCTGCAACTCATGGGTTTAGGGAACACTGTATTACTTTTCTGGGTACTGTAGCAAATTTGTGCTGTCCAGTAAATCAAGAAACCCAGCCGTACTCTCTTATTTCCACTCGTATTATTTTCCAGCACTGAGTTCTTGTACCAGTAAAATCTCTTACTCACCAAATCAGAAAAAGTACAGTTGTTTGCTTCTTTTGTTTTTTTTTTTCTTGAGAGAACTCAGTGAAAGCATACTGAATGTTTTTAGACACACATAATAATGAATATATGTAGAAATTAATTAAATGATCTTTCTGAATAGGATACTAGCAGATTAAAACATAATTATGAAGTCAAATATAATTTTCAGTATATAAATCAATTTTTAATTGCTAGACTAATTACAGAAAGACAAGAGACCTTTGAAATCATTTGACTGAACAATTAATCAAATGCAGGGTTTGTATTTTTCCACTCCTGTCCCTGTTCCTTTGCAATTAATACCAGTCTTCCCATAGTCATATAATAAATGCTTTTTATTTAGTAATTTAGAAGTTTAACTTCTTGAATAAGACCAATGAACCATTGCATTAATATGCTAATTGATACTGTAAGGCGTCTGGAAATTATTAAAGTCTTAAAATATTTACTGCTGTTTTGCTTTCAGCTAATGTATGAAGTGAGCGCAGTCTAAGTTTGAAGATTTGTTTTTGGAAAGATTTTAAAATGGGAAGAATGTTTAATACTATTACAAGAAACATTTCCGATTTGGATATTTCAGCCACTTGAATATTTTTGACTGAAATAAGACATTCCCCGTTGGGTATAATTTCATTCTTTTGGGATGCTTTTGCTAATTAAGCCTGCTGAAATGTGAGACACTGTCATTCAGCAACTCAGACTTTTTCTCTGACTATGAAAAATTACACAGAATGTTAAGAAATTACAAGATCTATTCTAATACAGGTTTTTCCATCAGCCCATAAATGAGAGTCTATGGGGCTCTGCTACAACTCATGAACATTATAGAGTATCAGCATGAAACATTTTACAGGAGTTATAATGAGATCACAGAGATAAGTTGAGCATAAAATATTTTACAGCTACAGGAAAAGTAGTTGCCATATGAAAATCAGGATTAGATTGAGTTTTGAATTTATGTTAAAATGTGAAAATCTGATTCAATTTTCTGGTAATATATTTTCAATAATCTGTGACTTAATAGTAAGTTCTCTAAAACAGCAAATAAGTACTTAAAATAGGCACTGTAGGATTCATTTTCGTTAAAAGGTACAGTGTAAGGTCCCTTAATCTGGTTACATAATACTGTCCCTGCAGAACTGTATCCTTTCTGAAAGGATATCCTGTTTGAAATAGTACACTTGATATACAAGGAGCATGCTGCAACTCTTGGTGAAGGCGGTTTGTGAGAGGTAGTGTCTTTTTTTGGAGGGAGATACAGGTGTGCTGATTTTCAGATTACAGAGGGAGAAATACAAGAGACAGATGTTGGCTATTATAAGGAGATGATGATGTATATATGATTAATATATCACTAAGTATGTTTTGGGACAGTCTGTATGACCTCTTTACTCAGATTAAAAGCATGTGCTCTAAATAACAGTAGGCTTTTAATTTAATCAGTGTTTGTCTTTATACTGCCAGGACAGAAATGGAAATGTCACGGGCATTTAGGTTGATGGGACCTTGCAGCTACTATATCATTCTTGGTGCGAACAGTAAATGACAACGTATTTGACCTTTCCAGCTATATCCAGTTACAGTGTAGATGGAAAAATTATAGGGGTGTAAATGTTGTCATTATGTGCTTTGATAATACAAATCAAATCCTATTTTGTGGATATCAACTTCATTGTTATTCTTAAATGCTATCATTTGTTGTTCACACGAGATCATAGCCCACCCTGCTTTCATGAGACTAAATTTAAATGTATATGAAGAATATACTGTTTAACATAAATGCTGCGTGTCAGTTATGAGTGAAGCCATGTTTTAGAAGTTTGATATGCTAATACCAGATTGCTCATAAACCCGGCAGAAATTCCATGCCTTGGAAATTAAGTTCCATGCCTACAAATTAAATTCTTGACTATTGTTGAAACACAACTTAAAAAGAAATCACAAATATTTTGTGTTCATTTCATTTTACCTCAAAACGCATGTAAGAGCATGTTGTACATGACAAAACTTTGGGTTTTTTTTTAAATTCAAATATCATTCAAAATGTATCTTGATAAACAGGAAAATTGCAGTCAGCCTTGTTATCTATTCTGTGAGTTATATCATGATCGATACATAACGGGTAACATACATGACAAACCTACACAGGGACCTACATCCTGGACAGACAAAATTTGAGGAGGTATAACCTATCCCATTTGCTTTTTTTCTCTGCTTCTAACAGTAAACCATGTGCCACTGATTGAATAATGTTTTCCAACCCAAATTATAGAAAACATTGTGATTCTTGAAAGAACTGACTTTGTACCAAGTGAGGTTTTTGCTCAATGGAATTTTTTTTTCTTCACGATCAAATTCCTTTGAAAAAAAGAAAGATGCTTATGCAAATCACTTTTACTTTATATCAGCTTTCATCTGCATGGCTTTCATTTGAAACCCTAATGCAGATAAAGAAATATTTCAATCGTTATGCACTGTGTGAAATTTCAATAAGAAAAAGAAGTCAAAGGGAATTTAAAATTGGACCACCAATCATAAGACATTTAGCTACTGAGAATACAAACATAGTGATCACAGAGAGGGAGAATGGGACAAATCACTTTTCTGAGCTAAGAGTTCTCAGAGGTAAAAACAGGGGAGGTTTTCCCTGGCCTTTCTGCAGATAAAGGTTTTTTTAAATATAAAACATGCAATTTTAACACTCAATCCATTTTTCCAAAATAGGGTTTCCTGAATGACTTCTGGGTTTCCTTTTATCTTGGGATGATGTAAAAAGTCACTGTGGGTAAAGGGACTGTCAAGTGGCTGTGTATGCCAGAAATACAGGAAAAGAGACTAAATTATGAAATGTCTGAATACATTTAATAAAGTTTTCAAGAGACCAGAAAATATACTAGAAGTAATTGAAGTCTTTATACAGTCTTATAAAGAAGATCATGGAGAATTTAATTATACACTCCTTCTGTGAGCATTTTCAGGCTAAATACTACAGTAGGAGGTGGATTTGGGGTTTGGGTTGTTGTTTTTTGTTTTTACTGTAATAACATATGAGAGAGAAATCTATTTAATAAAATATAAAAGAATGAGTTTATGAATTTCCATTCATTTCTACTTGACAAAATTGTTTTATGCTATTTATTCTGAGAAAATAGTCTTCTGAATCGCTTAGACGTATAGACTTTATGTTAAGTTTTAGGAGCACAGACCTCTCTAAATCTGCTTTTATGGATTTCTCTCTTCAAAATAAATTTGGGCTTGTATAATATAGAGAAAACTTCAGAAGGTCTTGTCAAAATACAATAGAACAGATGCAGATTAGATACACATCTACTGAAAATCATGAAAATCCTCTCTAAAAAGACAAAGAATACTGTATGTCTGTATCAGCAGTTAGAACTAAAGCTATTCCTTTTAAAAGTTCTCATTATAACAACATGTTTCATTTTATTACTGTATACAAAGTTTAGTTTTTCCTTTACTGAGGGGAATCTCATAGTTTCTTTCCTCCCATGCTTTTGAGTTGTGATGAAAATGAGCATGAGTATATGTCTGTCTTGGTTTAAGACAATTTAAAGAGATGGACATTCTAAAATTAGTTACCTCCCTTTAGTTTCAACCACTCACTTTCCACCAATAAGGAATGAGTACAAGCAGATGTAAGTGAAAAAATAATACTTTCCCCAAGATGCAAAACAGCAACAGGGAAAAAAATAGCAGCAAATAATCGCGAGATAAAAAAACTGCTAAATCTCACAAATTCCATGGGAACAAAGAGACACCCAGAACGGCGGAAATACCCTTTCCAAGAAGATGGCCCCCACTGCCAATGGCGTGTAGGGTCACAGAGAGAAAATGGCATCAGAATAAGAGATAGGTCAGACTATCATTGTGATGTCTGGCTTACGTATCTTGTGCCATATAAATGCAGGGTGCGTACCTACCTTCGTAACGGTGAAGAGGAGATCAGAGAAGCTTCTTCCTTTCCTGTTACTCAAACCATTCGCTTTCCCCCTTCTGTGGCATCATCCTTTCTGACCCTCTATCCTGCATCTGTCCAGAGCTAAGATTTCTAGAGCTATGCTAAGATTATACCAATTGATGGCTTCATAATAACAGAGGAATAATTTTTGTCCCTTTTAGTTTACTTTCTTCAGACAGATCTTGACTCATGGCAATATGAATGTTCCAGCTGAAGAGCTTCCAGTTGAAAATGCATTCTCTCTGTGTTTTCCAAGATGAAATAAATATGGGAGAAATAAAAGTAGAGGTCTAGAATGTGCAAGTTTTTAGTTTAAGAGTGCAGAAAGTTTTGATGAACGCAGACTGTATCATCTGAAATATTTGTCTATTACTAGGTTTGGGTGCAGTGGGCTGTTTTGCTGCGCTTGGAACTATGCTTTCTCCTGCCATACAATTAATTATGGAGCAAGGCACTGCAACATAGAACTGACTTAACTTGATCCACAGCAGGAAGCAACACAATTGTGCTGGTATAGAACTTAATCCAAACTCATCAAAACTCCTCCTAGACCGCAAAGTTAACTGGGACCATGCTAATGAATTTAGAGTGCTTTTGGGACTTTAGGCGTTCAGATTTTTTTTTTTTTTATTCTGGTGCTGCACCAACTTTATTTAGTCTGTCTCCTTTAGGGATGTTTTGTATGCTTCTATGCCATGCTCCACTTAAAAATACAGATATACTAAAGGAAATGGGATGAATTTAGTGCTCACAAATATGTTTGTCATAGATTAGAATATCAATGCATTATGAAATATTGCTGTAAGAAAGGTAAAAGGACTTCTTCCTCTGTTCATTAATTAAGACATTAAATGTTTTTGGCTGATTTATGCAGCTCTGCAATGTGTCCAGATGTGTAAATGAGTATGTGCACCACTTGTGGGTGAGCACATGTAACTGAACACAGATACCTAATGTATAGATGTCTGCATCTGAGTTAATCATGCTTACTTCCTCTTATAATCTGTGGAGAACAGCAGAACTTCTAGAGTGTGATTCTCTGCATCCTAAAATAGACTTCTAAATCTGACTATAGGATTACACTGCCTGGATCTCGAGGATCCTGCAGTGACTAGCATAGGTATAAATTACATTGCACATATCTTAGGTCAGAAATCCCATCCTAAATCACCAAAATAGATTCTCTCTTAGAACATATTATAAGGATCTGAGTTTCCCTGGAAATACTGTGATAATGGATAATCAGTGTAGGCATCAAAATAGCTAATTAACTCTATAACGATACCATGTGTGTTTGCCAAAGTGCTTATAAAAATGATAAATACTTTTAAAATTTACTTTAAATGTATGCTAGGTTTTCTTTGAATAGTATTAAGAAGTTTTCAAAGCAAAATATCTGTATCACATTGGGTCAATGTGGTATTGCTGTGAAACAATTCAGGTGAGTCAGCTCGAGTGAATCTAAGTGCCTGCAATGATAATAATATAAATAATAATAATATAAAAAAAACAAAGGTAGGAAAATCAGAGGAATTGTTTTTTCTATTCAGCTGCTACCTGGTCTAAAGGGTGACTTCTCTGTTAGAAGATAGAGATTTCTGGGTATGCAGTAGCATAGCTAGAAAGAGATTTCTGGCTATGCTGCTGCAACCTAGGATTAGGCTGTTTCCTTTTTTTTTCCCCGCCTCCATTTTTTTGTTTCTCACATACTTTCCTAGTGTTGAAGTACTTGATTCAGGAGATGGGATCATCTTTATGAATAGCAACATGCTTTTGTCAGAAGAGACTGAGGAAGACTCTTTCCAGATCACTTAATAATGTTTATGAGTGTGCTGGCAATGTATTTCCAGAGTGCAGAATTATCCAACTTGGAAGTGTTATTCAAAGTCCATGGAAGAAAGAGACTTTAGAACAAAATCTGAAATCTACAGTCTTAATGCCAAACACCTGTTTCTGATTCTACATATTGTGGGACAGTGTATATAAATATGTAAATACACGTAAACTCTCCTGTAAGCAATGTGCTGTGTAAGGGTGCTAGAGGGCTGAGTGGCTGCTGTATTGACAGCATTTTAAGGAATTGCTTAGATGTAATGTTAGCAAACCCTAGCCCCAACAGATGCCTACAGGTTTGAAGTCTGAACTTCAGGTAATGAATGCAAGCTTTAAGGCCGACATGTCTAAAAGCCTTTCCCTTTTTGAACCCTTATTCTAGAATAAATTAATTTCCTGTTAGATCAATCCATTTGTCTGCAGAGACTCTGAGGAGAGTTTAGGTTACTAGTTCAGTTTTAAGTGGGTAGCATACATGTCCCTAGATACTGGAAACAGCATGCCCAAGGCATAATTCAGGTACCTAAAGGCCACTCAAATGAGTAGGAGTCAGCTCCACATTAGTTTTCATATATAGTATCACTTTCCCCTCCAAAATGAGTTGGGCTACCTTGAAAATTATGCTGAGAGCTAAGTGATCAGACTTACAGAAGCTAGGGTTATAAATGGGGCATGGGCTGCCCCTTAAGGCAATTGTTTATATTAGAGAGTTTCTTGTGCTCCTCCATTATAGGACGGAGGCTTTATTCTTTGTTTTTCCTCTACTGTGCCCCTTCCAAGTTTATCTACCTGCATCTCACTGGAAACTGCTTTTCATTTGTTGTGCTGAATATACTTAACATAATTTCCTGGAATCCTTTTCTATAAAGGAAAACACTGCTGTTCTATATACAGTCCAGTAGTGTTTTTGTGTGCTTGGATTCTAATATCTCAGTATCTTACATCACTGTCTGTCATGAGAATCTTTTTTGGTAGAAAAAGCATAAATGGCAGTTTTAGACATTGCTTGTCATACTGAAGAAATTAACGCTGAAAATACAAACAAGATGTCTTTCTGGTGAATGTAAATCTCAGGGGCTTGAACTAAAACTATGATGTGTTATAATCATTGCGTAAAAGAGAAAGATGGTAATGATGATTAAAAAAGAAGCCTCGGGAATAAATGATAGCTAAAATGATTTTAGTCTCTGATGTTAAGTATTCTCTCAACACCCCCTTTTAACATTCTTTCTCATAAATCCTATACACCAGTTTGGTACAGTGAGGCAAGAGCATTTTTAAAACTAAAAAAGTCTTCAGTTGTAACTGATAATGTAATAAACAATGGCAGAGTCACTTGTCCAATCTTGTCTCTTGTCCAATCTTAAAATCTAATATTTATATTGTTTAGTGCCTTATCAATGGTCATGTCAGTTGAGTGAATCTTCAGCAGAAATCAATAGCTGCTTTGTATACAGAGGTAAATTTAAAAAGGTTTACAAATAAATAAAGTGAGTACTAGAAATTATATGGTTGCTGGCTGTATTTATTGTGGTCAGAGCTGATGGTGGTGCTAAAATTTCCTATTGCTATCAGTGTTTTCAGTAAGCTGAGTAGCTGTGGAACATCAACTAACATTTAGTTTCTGCTAAAGGCAGGTATTAGCCTTTAAAAAGTTTTATTAAGCTTTATTTATGGCCCTTTCCATGCCTTACATTCTTGAATTTGAAGTATTAGTCTCCTTATGAGAAGGATGAAGGTTTTCTTATTTTCTTATTTGAATAGCGGTAAAGTTCAATAAGTGAGAAAATATCTTATTATAGACAACAATCAAAATATGTGCAGTGTTTCCTATGCACTTTCCTGCTGAAATACCTGAAAAACATGCACATTTAGTTTCAAAAGAAAAAAAAGTAAAAATGTTGTTATGAAGAAATTTATAGTGTCAGAATATTCTGCTGGATTTTTTCCTGGAGATTTGTAACGCAATTTACGCACTGAACCAAATTTTCACTTTTCTTACTGAAACTGCTTTCTGCACTTTGCCCCTCTCTTGCACTGTCTCTTTAAATGCTTATCTTCAGTAAATAGATTCCATAGACTTATTTAGTTTTGCCTCTGTTTATCAGGCTCTATCCTTGCAGCTTGAAAGGATGACTTTGCAAGTGCCGTTGTGTATTCCTTCTGTTACTCACACCTTTGGAAACTTTCTCTAATAAAGAGTTTTTATTATTTATTGTAGCCGATAAATCACTGCATAATGTTACAGTAATAGAAATGCATAAATAAGAAGATCTCTTTGCCTTTGATGGAAATACTGAAAGTAAGGCTTGCCTTTTGTGTTAAAATAAAACACCTTACTGCTTCACAAAAGCTCCTGTAATTGTCCTATGTGGTAACACTTGAAGGATGAGAAGGCATTTCATCTGGATATGCTATCAAAGGGACTTTACTGATACTGTAAGTGAAAAGGAAGGGAAAAATACAGTGAAGTATTAAAAATGCTAAATTTCTTCTGAGAAATCAGCTTACTCATCTAATGATACTTGTGGTTAACCTTGGAAAAAGAAATTAGAAATACCAAATTATTCTGTAAGCTGAAGTGACTCAGAAATAAATGCTTTCTTGTGGATAGATCTCATTCTTTTAATAGGAAGGGAGAAACAGCTGATTCTGTGGTATAAAGATGCCTTGTCTGCCCAAGTGGTCAGTGTTGTGTTCCTCTCATTAACTCTTGCCACTGTTCAGACATACTGTCTGCACAAGGGACAGAACGTCAGGTAACCTGTTTTCCAAATTTCATTTATTCCTTTGTTGCTGTTGTGATATCCTGCCTGATTTCAATGGTCATGGTAAATACTGACTTTTTTTTAGGGAATGAAGAAAAAATTCAGCAAACAGATTATCCTCTCATACCATCCACAGGCAAGCCAGACTAAAATATGAAGTGTTTTATGGAGCACTAAATTGAAACTGTCTTGGCTAAAATACAATCAAATGACAGTGCACAGGCATGCTTTATTTTAGTTCATTTCCAGTCTGTCAGGAAAAATTGGGGATATCAGTCCTCCTCTCTGTTTGATTATTCCATTATCAAAAGAATGGGGAGTGCCAGAAACATACATGTTGATTTAGTGTTGCACTGATGAAACCATTCTGTTTGTGTGATGTGTCATTTTTCATTGCTTTCTTATCAAGGTGTTTCAGCTGCACCCATCCCAGGTCTTGTAATTGCTTCAGTTGCTTGTGGCAAAGTTATGTCAATGTCAATCGCTAAATAACTTTTGACTGCTCCATGTTGGATCTGTTAAAAGAGAAAGACAGAGCAGGATGGACTTTTACATACTGATGGTGTCACTCTGGATTGCATAAGGCTTTCTACCAAAGAGTGACTGCTAGTAAACATGTTAAATATAAAGTACTAGACATGAAACCCTGGTAGAATGCTTATTGGAGTGAAAAATACAATTGTGTTAAAAAGAACTATAAAGTCACGTGGGGGTCAGATGACACATCCATAGAATATCAAGTAGAAATGTGAAGGCAAACCTTGTTATCCACACTAGGTAAAACTGAATTTCAGCAAAAGATATGTCCCCATTTGGGACTCAGTGGACACATAATGCTCCCCCAAAGGCAGAGATAACACCCATTTGGGTCCTGTCCACAGCCATTCCCGCATTGCTTTGAAATGAGGTGGCAGTGCCACAGGATAGGGCTGTGCATCAGTGGTAATTAGCAGTTACTGGAATGTGTAAGCTTGTTCCTCCTGCTGTGTAGACAGCTGTTGAAGCAGATTTAGGAAGACACCACAATTTTTCCTGAAGCCCATTAGGTACCGATTTCAGATTATTGTATGAGCCAAACATTATTTTAATATCATATATGAAAATTAAAATGAAGAAAGTCTGAAAATTGAATGTGTCATGTGTCAGACAAATTAGCACAATACAGCATTTCTTTGTTAAAATAGTCCTGTTAAGTGTTTAACATACCAAAATACAGGTTCATATATGTACTTGTAAAATATAAAAGAGACAAGCACAACTAACTGCTATGTGACAAGTATAGAACTAACAAGTTGAGCATCAATTCTGGAATTACATTTTTCAGTGACTTTGTGTCAGAAAACCAACTGGAACGTATTTCCAAAAATACCACTTTTTACCTTTCTGAATTTTTCATACCTGTGACATCCACAAATTGCTATAGCTTAGGTAATACCAAGCTCTGCTCAACCTGATTATGTGTAGAAGCCAAGAAGGTCTGACATGCCAAGAACTGGGGTCCCAGGCTTCTGTGGAAATATGTAGCAGAGGCAGATATAGGAAACTGGGGGAGAAGGGCAGAAAAACAGTAAAGGGCAGTGTCAGACTGGTTTTCAATAAATGCCTTTGCTTCAAAGGTGTGCTTTGAAAGTACGTTGGGTGCTCTGAAGTCAGAAAGAAACAGATTATTGACATTACCACCATTGGTGTGACCATCTAGCTCAAGTCACTGACCTTTGTCAGTAACTGTTCAGATTTTCTCTACATTCTGGGTTTGGCATAGTTTAGCACTGTAAGCTGCTCGGTCTTTGCTTCAGAGAACCTGAAGATCATGAAAGATGAATTGCTGAGTTGCCATACTAATTGCAAAATAAAAATAAGAAACAGATACTACCACAGAAATTCCAGGTATCTCTGCACCCTTGTTTGAGCAGGAGTGAGCTCCTGTGTGGTGGACCCTACCGCGCTTGCTGAATACCACTCTTCCTTGTTTTCTCCACATTCAGTGGGAGACTCTACATTTGCAAAACAGCTCTTGTGTCCTTACACGTACTGTGAAATTTGGGACTGATAAAAAATTACACTCCCAGGCCATCCAGGGGCTCTGTCAATATGACAGCATTGCCTTCTCTGTCTGTATTTAGCAAGCCAGTTCTGCTGCACAGAGCAGGACAAATGATCTGATTTCAATTTCCTGATGACACCAGAAACATATCCTTCTTAATTTCTCCAAAACAATTAAACGTTTTCCAGAATCCACTGGAAGCTTTTATTTAACCCACCCACAGACCCATTTGAGTTTTTGCTGTCGTAAATTATTATTGTATATATGTGGAGCATATGTTATCCCCAAGTAAAATCAGTAGGGCCACTGAAGATACTAATGTAAAGATGTAGGCTGTGTGCAAGACCCTGTGAGTAAGGATCCATGTGCTTTTTTGAAACAAAAAGGAACCATTCCAAATTTTCCACATTGGAACAATATTCAAGATCCAGTTGCTGTAATAAATAGTGCCATTTCCTACTTAGATGATTTATATTTCACAAATCAATATGAAAAAGGCCAATAGTTTCTTCTGCCAACTTGGCAGAACGTTAATTTAAACTTTAATTACAGGAAGACATTTTAAAATTCCTTTAATTTTTTTTTTTAATTGTTCTGAATTATAGGCTTGTCATTTCATTCCAGACATGTGGTTTTAGAAAGGATATTCTTCAGGATTTAACTGAATAGAAAATAAGTATTTCAGTCCATCTCCTTTGGTAGGATTTCATTTTTGATTGTTCATTTAGCATTTCTTCTTAAGTTTTCAAAAGTGTGTCATTTCTGATCCATGAGATGCCTACAGAAACAAAGCAAGCTATGTCAGTTGGATCAATGCAATCTAGTATTTCTTTTGTTATTGCGTTATTTGTTTTCAATTTTTTTCTTAAATAACTATATTCTTCTTGTCCCAGAGTTTCATGAAACTACTTTTCAAATCTTAGCGCACATAACTTTCCCATACATTGGTAGTCTCTGTATTCTTCAGTGACTTCAAGACTAATTTTGTGTGCTCCATTTTCTTTTGATTGCTTTTGATGTCTTTTTATTCACTTAAATCCAGTTAATAGTATTGATTTTTTTGAGTCAATAATTTTAGAAGGACACATTTTTAGTTCTTTGCTTGAATAAACTTTTTTTCCCAGTGATTTTTAAATGCCACCTTTACTTTGATGTGCAAAAATCTGTACATGTTCCAAGATGTCTATAAAGATGTTGAAGACCAAGAGAAAATGAGAGATGCAAATATCTCTTTTTAATCTGCATCTGCTTTTAAGCCAAAGAAGCTTTCCGGATAATTAATCTTACGTTTTGTTTCTTAGACACATTTCATTCTGCATTATCAATAGTTTACATACAAGCAGTGAAAACACTTCAGACTTTCAAGAATGTTGAAAAGACTTCATTTTAGTTGTCTGTCTTTTCCTTAATATGAACTGCTCAGCTCTTCAGAGTGGTTGATACGTATTTCTACAGCAGAGGACTGAATTCCTCTTTCCTTTTAATCGTTGCCCCACAAGTCCAGTTTGCCATTATCCTACCTCTGAGAGGGAAGCATTTAAAAAGGTGTAAAATGCCGACAGATGTGGACAATGATGTGCTTTCATTAACCATATCTGAATGAATAAAACTTTGCTATAAATTAAATATTAACCCTCATGAATGATTAAAAAATATAAAATATCATTATAACTTTATTTATAACACTGTATTTTTAAAAGAAGGATAGCAAATTTTTAGGTATAGTGTATATTACTGTAGATTGTATAGGAGATGATATCGTAATTGTTCCAAACAGCAAGACACTTACAGATAAATACATATTTTAATGCATCTTCTAATGAAGTCTTGAGGAGGACTTTATAGGATTTTAATTCTGATTGGAGTCACACATTTTAGCCTTCCTTCAAGATCAGGCAGGAGGGATGTGTGATGAGAGGAATCAATTACGCCAGCGCTATGGATTTATGCTGCTGTCACAGAAGCTGCATCTACACTGTCAGTTTGAATCATTCAATTTTTCAATCCAGAAACCTGTTCTTCCTGGTTGTTCACACTTCATGCATGCAGTATCGCTCCTGGAATCCCTTTCAGAGTGGAGCAGCTGTGTCTGTCTGCAGATAAGCGTCAGCAAGGTCTCTCTGCAGGCTGGCCCAAGGATGGCTCCAGCAGGCCGGGAGGTTTGCCATGCTTTTTGGTATACAGCAGATACTTTCAGCTTCCAGACATCGAATCAAAAACTTGACAGGTACCAAGGAAGCCATTTAGCATGTCCATTCCATATAGATATATTAATTTTTAAAGAATTGTAAAAATGCTGCTACAATGTCTCATATCCTAAAATTAAATTGACCTCAGATAAGTCCTTCCTGAGAGCTGGTGTCACATGGCAAGAGAAATGCTCTTCATGGTGTGCTGAATATGTTGAAAAGCCTTGTGAAATACCTATTACAGCCAAATTATATGTAGCCTGGAGATACACGCAGAGTAATTCAGAAAGAGCAGTATGGGCTTGAATCATTCAGAACGTGTTTAGTTAAGGGAAGGGTCAGTCCCTGGAGCATATACGGAAACCACATGACCCAAATGTGTACATTCATCTATATATATGCTTATGCTTATAGACAGGCATGGTTTTAAAATTCTAAGAATGTGGCAGGCATGAGGAACTGAATTGTTCTTTTTCTTTCAGTGAGACTGAAGTGCCAGTTTTATGGACATCTAAAAAATTCATAATAATGTAAATGTGACTTGCATTTTAAGGGAACTTTTAGATGTTTTCCCTTCCACCTGTGATTTTGTTGTTAGTGGTGTTCATTTGCTTATCAAAGGTAACAATGAAGGTTTCACCAGATTCATTAACTTATGATGATACACTCATTTTATCTATGGAAGCTGGACCAGAATCAACCCCCAGACATCTAGAGAGAAAATAGTCTCTCTGGAAATAAGAACATTGGACCCATCACTGGATCAGGAACGACAGGTTTTTGGCAAAAACTTCAAAATTTGTGTAAAAATATACACTTCTTTTTAACTACATAAGGCTAACATTAGCGTTCCATTGAATCTTAGCAGACTATTAATATTGCTCTTTAAAACACAGTGCTAAGCAACAGCACTATATATCACCACTGATTACTGTAAAACTACTTTCATATTCTGTATTCACAATTAAAAAACATTATCATTTAAAATATTAAAAAACATAGAAAAAAATCTAATTAGAAGGCAAACAATGAATGGGAAGGCAGCATAGACCTTCCTTAAAACATGTCTAGGACAGTAGCTGCCTTGCTCGGATTGCTAAGGTGATATTATTTTCAGGTGTCACTCTTTTTCTTCATAATTTTATGTTGCTATATAAGTACTTATGCATAGCTTAATGCCCTGACTTATTTATCTTTAAATTTTACTAGACAAAGCATGAACTCACATAATAAACAACTTCCTGAGCTGACTCACCATAACACAATATATTCCTTTTTTCTGTCTCACGTGTATGCAGATGTTTTCTACGGCAAGAAGAAAATCTTTCATAAATAGTTGTATATGAAACTTGCAATTTTTTTTTTTCTTCTGGTAACAGATTAGTGAATTCTAATTAAGCACTACTCACATATTTGAAATGTTAATGAAGAGTGAAATTGCGAAAAGTATAAGCATTATATTGCAGAGTGCTATCAGTATTGTCTGGAGAAAAACAAAACCAAACATTCTCTCATTGCTTGTTTATAAACATTAAATAGATTAAAGTGGTGGATGAAGAGGAACTTGATGGCATATTCCATTTTCACTTTGAAAAAGACTCCAATGAGATCCTTCACAAGTGGCTGTTAACAGTAGGATGTCAAGCACAAGATTCAGAAATAACCTCAGTAATGTCTGACTAGTAATTTAGAAGAAAGATTTCCATATTTGAAGGTGATACAGAATTATTCAGGCTATTCAGGAAAAAAAGAAATGGGCAGAACCTCAAAGAAAGCTAGAGAGATTAAGAAAATGGGATCATGGTTTCAGATAAGTTCACTGCTGTGAAATGCTAGGAAATCTATTTAAAGAATACGTGAGGTGTTTATCCAGCTCAAACTTAATTGCTTAGATTCAGGAAAAAGAGGAGACCAAAAAGACCTAATAACTTCTGTTGAAGAAATCAGAGAGAATAAGGGAATGGGCAAGAGCTGATAAAGATACTAAAAATAAAAAAAAAAAAAAATAAAAAAAGGTTACTCACTTGAAACTTACAAACGAAAGGATTAAAACTCTGCAAGGGAAGGAAAGAAATTATAAAGACAGGTAAAATACAGGAATACAGAAAGTTGTTCGGAAACTGTGGACAAGACACAATGATGTGTCCTATACTTTAGAAGTTGCAACCTTAAAAAATAGTAACATTTGGTAGATGCAATAATAAAGATTCTATCGACATGTAAAGTATATAGTTACATTTTCTTTCAAGTTGTCATAGGGAAATTGAATTTAGAACTGCAAAAAATGTGTGTATATGCATGCAGAAAGAAATCTTCACACCCTCATGGTTTCCCAAATTCTCTGTGTCTCTTTTGCTTACGAGCCTGGGAACTGTAGCAATGCCTTGTGGTGTTCACCTTCACACAAGCAGAAAAAACAGCAGACATTTGTTACATGCCACAGAGTAAAGGTCATAATCTAATAGGCAGAGATATTTTTTTCCATAAATGTCCACACGTATACTTATGTCAGCTTAAAACTATGAATTTTATTTGCGGATAAATGCAAAGGGAAAGAGAAGTTAAATTTTTTCAATAAATTGTTCATTTTAAATGAGAATACTTTAACAGTAGATCACCTTTCTTCACTGAAATTGTGCATGAACTGAAAATATTTTATGACAGTGGGAAATAGATAAAATTTCCTGCTTCATAGTTACAGTGTTTATGTCTGTGCATTTACATACTATTTTCCCATTCTCTTTCTTTCTTCCCATGTCCACAAAGGACAAATGCTTGAGCCCACGATCAGTAGATGTGGAATGTTGCAATATTTTCCATCCTTATTTCAATAACTCTCAAAAAAAAAACAAAACAAAACAAAAAAAAAACCCAAACCAAAATCAGGGTTGCTGGTTCTTTGAATTGTCCTTGGATTTTTATTTAATCTTAAGAAAAAACACTTTAGTATGCGCAAGACCACACTGTATTACAAATATGTAAAAGAATAAAAAAGGCATTTGCATAAATCTGTGTATCAGTTTAGACTCATTGATTTCTTTTTATGTTTCCACAGGGGCCTTAACAATAATCAGAATAATAAAGAAAGGTAAATAGCTGAGTCCCCAGCTTTGCTTTTTACTGCTACTTCAGTCATGCCTGAGTTGAATTGCTTTCTTACTTCTGTTTTAGGAAGATTTTTCTGGTCTCTATGTGACTGGTAAAGAGACCTTCTTTTTAAAAGTTTGAGTTAGGAGTAAGTTTAAAATCAGGTTTATTCTGTCTATGAAACCAAAGAGATTTATAGCTATAAATATCTTCATCAGGTTGTGTTGTAAGTTATTTGTTCCCATTTCTTTTCCACATAAACATGAAAACTGTTGCCATGATGTACTCATTCTTCCTGTTATTTTCATTGCAAATCACTATGGACTATGTATGAGAATGTACTCATGAAGAAATATCCTCTCCATCGTTTTTTATTTATATGGAAGCCTAGATATACTTTTCCATTAAACACCTTGGAGCTTGAAGGGAAGGCCTGGGATTCAGTTTGCCTTGTTAGCCTCAGGACCATACCCCCCTCATCTTTGCATTAAAGGGTGTCGTTTTCCCCCTTTGCTCCTCCTTGTCACACACCTTGCACAAGCACAGAGCCAGGGCAGCCTTCATCCACCTTGCAGCTCTGTCTCACAGCACCTCAGCCTGGGTTTTCACCACGAGGGAAAACACTTGAAGAAATCAGTTTTGTGTGCAAGAATGGACTGCAAGGCTGTAGACCAACTGTAGAGACACTGGAAAGAGAGATTTTGTGTGCCTTCTTCATTATCTCTAAAAATGCAACTCTGGGCACAGACTCCTTTAGATATTCCACCTAACAATCTTTTTTTTATTACTATTTACTAGGTCAGTCATCTGTATGCACACTACAACACAAACTTCTTTTTATATTCATTACACAATTATTTTTCTTTATGCTGTAAATATTGGTGGGTTTAGGAACTATTTTACTTAAAAAGGGCAAGTTTAAGAAAAAAGCCTTATTATTAAAATTTATATTAAAAATGTTAATCTTATGCTGTTAATATTCTAATAGCTGAGGCTGAGGTATTTTTGTCTGTGAAAATGTATTCAAAAGCATGCAGCAGTTTGCTGCTAGGCTTAAGGTATAAGAGTTTCTGAATATTCTGTAATGAAAATGTAATCCAGGGAAATTACTCATTCTTAAGCACAGGTTCTTTAATACAGTTTTTTAACCTCCTGAATATGGTGAGTGTACTTGAAAGGACAGAAATCATTATTTCCCAGAGACATAAATGTTTCTCTGGAAAACTTTGAATAATTGGGGATTAATGGAATAGATGGGAAAGTCATAAACTCATCTTTTACACACAGCTTAACTCATTAAATATGTTTAATAACTACCTGGAATGACTTTGTGGAAAGGACATATTTTTAGAAATTAGAAGTTTAAATGAGCAGATGACCATTTAACATATGAGCTTGAAACACAATATTTATAAATATCCTGATTTAGAAAGATATTTCTTCTGAAGAAAGCATATGTAAAGGTGCTTAAAGGAAAGCTGCGTCTGAAAGCTGACTTTGAAGTTCAATTACAAGTAACTTAAGTGAAAGCATGCCAGTAAATTCCTCTCTGGTTTAGGGAAACTTGTTCACCTCTGCTTTACACACAAGTATACAACAAAGTTTTTTCCCAAATAGGATATGTGAGCCATCACAGGGACTGCTGTCCATATCACACCATTGTTTATGGCATTATACACATAAATGAACTAAATTTATTTTCTCACTTTTTTGGGGGATTGAAACCATGCATGAAAATGAACCAGTTTTCCAAAAATGTGTGAAGCTCTCAGATGTGGCTTTCAACAGTGTAACACTAAACTCAATTCCAAACCGTGCTGTACCATTAGAGGCCATTTCATGATTTAAGAAGAATTTTTCTTTTCCTTGAGAAAACTTGTTCCACTTCCCTTTCCTGTCCTGACACTTCGCAAAGGCTTCATATTTGATTAGGCAATCCTACAAAAAGGATGTTACTGCTTTATGAATTCTGCAGGGTCATCTGACTTCCACAAATTTTTGTACCTGCAAATATTACTCCCAAATAGTAGCTGTCGTGACAGCCATGAAAATTTTTTGATAAATATGATGGGACAAGTAATCCCCAGGTAAAGAGAAGATTTTTTTTCTTAGACCAGCTTTGAAGGATACTAAATAAACAAATTTTTTAAAGGTGAAAGCTGTACTTACCAAGACAGCATGTTCAGACTGTGGCATTTTATGTAGCTGTTATCACATACACTGCCTTTGACTGTGTCCATCAGATGGCAAACCCCTTTGCTGCTGCGTCAGTATAGAGTGGCATTTGGGAGACTTCTGGATCCATTTCTCCTTTGTCATTTCAAACTTGAATTGAACTATGCAATGTTTTGAAAATAGCAATCAAGAATTCAAGTATGAGGACTCATAAAAGGGGATTGTTAACATTTAGTAGAGAGTATTTAAGGTTTCTGCAGTGCCACTACAAAGTCTTCTAAAAATTGATCTACCCAGTATGGCACCAGCACTATAAAACTAATAAATAAAAACAAAATTTAAGATGTGGTTGGGGAGAGTTGAGCAAGTCTGGGGATGGAAGGGAAGGCAGAGAGATGTGTATACATGTGCATACACATATGAGCCCCTGAATTCTGCTCTGTGTCCCCTTGTGCATTTCACTGTAGCAGTTTGTGCACCTCTCTGACCCCTTCTCTTTCTGACAGGAGCTTTTGAAGAGATTAACTGCATGGAGACTACAGAAGCAGAGGTATTTCCTGTTTAAAAAAAACACCAAAACAAACCAAGCAAACCACCACATTTTTAAGCTGCTCTTGTCTTGATAATTTGCACTTTATCTTTTTTACTAGGATTTAAATGCAAAGGGGACTGTAAGAGTGCTGTGTGCAGGTCTGTGATGGCAATAGAGTACTGTTAAGAAAACAGTCAGCAATGCTTACAACTAAAAATAAAAATGAACCGTAGCTTTTTATTTATTTGCCTATTTTGGATTTGGTCTTGTTTCTTCATATATGAAAATGTGTAATCAGTTGTGTTCCAACTACAAGATTCTCACTACTATTTGAACCACAAAATAATCAAATTAACCCAATTTTTAAAAAAAAAAAATCTACTAGGATTTCCTTTTAAAAGGCGCAATAGTCTATAATCTCCTATCAGTTTCCAAATTTTTCAGGGTGTAGAACTGGAAAACAGATATCAGACACTTAACTAGTGTGTTCAAACAACTGAGGATAGGAAAGACGCAGTATGTATAAAAAAATAACAAAGTCTGATCCAAAAAATTGTCTTCATTTCTAAACATTACAAATGCTAGTGATGCTGCACATCCTTGTGTGGACCTTGTGTCGTGAAGTAAATGGCTTAATTGCGCCCCTCTTTATTATGTATTGCACATGTGAGACATAAATTGATTTGGAGTCTGATTTATGTTGGGAGTTGATTTATTGGCTTTGCATATGTTTTCCTAAGTATCTGTGTCTTTTTATTTCACTCTTTTTCTTCATGCATCCCATATCTACTTCTTTCTTAGAAAAATTCTAACTTCTTCCTGCTTCTTTTTTCATTGAGCCACCAGATTCATACAAGTATCTACTTTTGACTAGTCACTATGTCTGCACTGTATAAAGCATGGCCTGAGGGTGGGTGTGAGAGCAGGAGTGCTGCTCATCCTTACACACACATTCCTGGCATGGTTTGGCCCTATACCACCTAATCCTTTCTTTGCAGGAGTGTCCCAGAGCTGTTTGTGGAGAATGCCTGGGGGCAGTTCCCAAGGCCCAGTATGAGAAGGACTGCACCAGTCCTGACTTTCCAGAGCCTACACAGTTTGTGAATCCCCTGGCAACATCAGGACTGTCCCGTCTGTCCTCATGCTGCCTTCTGGCACTTGGAACACAAATTACAGAATCTTAGAGTAGTTGGGTTGGAAGGGACATTAAAGATCATCTAGTTACCACCCAACTGATGTGGGCCAGAACACCTTCCCCTAGACAATCCTCAGTTTCATTCTTTCGTGTAAAAATGTCACTCTAGCTGGTGGAACATCAGCGCTGTATCATACAGTTTGAAATGAAAAAAACCCACACCTACAAATAGCAGCAATGTAACAGGACCAGCAGCAAGAT
Source organism: Origma solitaria (assembly GCA_013397895.1). Taxonomy (NCBI): domain Eukaryota; kingdom Metazoa; phylum Chordata; class Aves; order Passeriformes; family Acanthizidae; genus Origma; species Origma solitaria. The sequence continues at coordinate 1,061,163 of VZRL01004026.1, forward strand.
AACAAACAGTAGGTGTGGTTATGGGGTATGCAAGCTTATGCTGCTTGTCCTAAAGGGCGGAGGACTGCCTGTGACCTTGTTTTATTCAGCAGTGTAGGCATTGTGTCTTTGCACTCAGTGGAATTAATCCTATTGTACAGTAGAAGTCTAATTTGGATTAGCTGAATTCTGCTGTAGGGGAGGCTTTTAGCTGGGTTTAGCTGAGGTCAGTCCCAGTCCAGGTGCTCCAGTTCTCTTCCTATATGTTTTTGTGTGGTTTTTGTTTTGTTGGGAGGTGGGATTCCTAAGGGCTTTTACATAGTCCTTTACAATAGCTAGTTGGATTTCTCCTGTTGGGAGGACTGTGCTGTTTCAGAAGTGTTCCTTTAGAAAGTACATTATATACTGAGAATCTGCTGGTAACTGCTGCATTTCTGTGTTTGTGCAGAAGAGAGTTTGCCCTTGCTTGAGAAAGGGAAAATCAAAAAACAAATTTCCAATTGCACTGTCACAGGTGTTGAATCTTATCTTATTGGAACAAATGTACAGATAAACCCCTATGGTGTGGTCTCAGGTTCAATAAACAGCTTAGTTATTAAGGTTGAGCAATGCTCCTGAGAGATATGCTAATGCCCAACTCATTTTTAACAAACGTAGTTTGAACGGTTTTGCAGTCCGAAGGGACACTGGGTTAGAATGGCTCACGCAGGGATGATTAACAATTGGATCTAGCACTTGAAAGTACAAGGGTCTTTTGAAAAATTATTTTTAAAAGAGCTTAATGTAGCATATATCCTTTGAACAAAAATGTTAAAAATCATCAGTTTTGCTTAGTGAATATCTTTACATACATATAGTATTTTTTTACTATATTTTTCTTATTATACTTTACTTTTGTATATTATGTATATTTTTACTTATAAACATTTGACTTAGTATTTAAAATGTCCTGTCTTCTTTTCTTAGTCCAAGTAAATACTGAAAAATGTACACTTCATTACGAAATTTAAATAATACATCAGTTTAAAATTGGGAAGATTTTAATACTGAGTCTGGTGCAAAAAGTAAAAGGTTTTTTAATACTTGTGCTACGTCAGTAGTGGTATATAAATCCAGAGCAAAACTATTGCAGCAGGTAAAAGACAAATTTCTGAACTTTCAACATGTTATTGTGTGCCTTATTATAGAAAACATAACTATACTCTAACAAATATTGATAACCTCAATTCTAAAGTAGCTTTCTTTTGAGTTGTAAATTTTTCTTTAAAATATTCTTGGCTAAAGGGAATTATGTGGCAAATTTCTTATGTCTAATGAAGCAAGACATCCCTCTAGCCTGGAGAAATGACAGCATAGATCACTGAAGAGCAACCAAATCTTCACTTGTGTAAAGACTGGATATAGACTGAACAGTAGTTTGCAAAAAAATGCATGAGGGGATTCAGAAGTTATCATGTCTTACTGGGTTTTTTAAGACAAGTTGGTCTTTTGCATAAAAATTAAGTGATCTTGTAATTGTCAAAACTTGCATAATAATGTCAGTCTCTGGTCATCAAAATTTATTGTCTTCCTACCATGTACCTGTTGCCAGAAGACAGCTGAGGAGTTGGACAAGTTTTTGTTTTCAACCTCTGCAACTTTTGTACATCAGGATTATATATCAGTAATATATATTATCACTCTTCTGTAACAAAGCAACACAAATTTTGTAGACACAACTTACCACTTCTTTATTCTTGGTGGGTTTGCTTTAGTGACAGAGGCTTCCTGTCTACAAAGATGTTCTTGTATTACAGTGGAGAGATAATTCTAGAACAAGCAGGTAATACCAGATCATCATCGACAAAGAACAGAAAAGATTCTTCTCATCAGTGTAGATGATTATTTCATTAATTTATGAAATCTTTTTGCCAGTGAGCAGCCTGAGTTTTCCTAAACTGTGGATCAAACTAAGCAGTTTTGGACATATACTTTAAAAGAAAGGCAATTATTCTGCAGCTAATTTTTCCCTGTATCATTCCTTAGCACGTTCCCCACAGTATGTATACCATTCTTTTCATGCTCATAGGATATTTTCCTGGGCTTTTTTTATTCATTTATTTCAGTTCCATAAGAAAGGGGGCATGGGTTTGTGGAAGAAGGCTTTAAACTAGAAGTATAATATCTTCCCTGAAGAAGTATGAGACTGCTTAATCTTGTAAATTATTTATCTATGTGCTTAGCTGTGCGCTGAACAAACCATCCATTTCATTGATGCACCTCTAAAGAATGTTTAAGAACAACTACAGTATATTTGCAGAAGGAGTACACAAGTTTCAGAACAATATCTTAATATTGTATGCCTTGGGATGCTGAAAAAGACACTTGATTGGGAAGAGCAGTTAGTTTCAAGGATGCAGCCATATTTCCTCCAGGTTTATTCTATCAAAGGAGAACACTCATGCAGGCAAAGCTTAGAAGAACCATTTGTAGAAGATAAGTCAATAGCACTAATTGGAATTTAAAAGAATGAACAGATGGTCTTTATGTGACTGGAAGTAGCAGGATAAAAATTAGCTCTTGTTTACTAAGACAGCTCAGATTCAAGAAAACACACCTGTTTACTTTTCTGATAGCAAAAATATTGTTCATACAATTTTTATTTACAGTTACCTTTGCGGTTAAATTACTCTGCAGTGTTTTAGTCCCTTTTGTAATCAGACAGATAATCAGCTTTAAACTACTTAATATTATTCATATAAGTGTTTTTCCCCATGGGTCCAATAACATAAATCATAACATCAGAGTAGCAAGGTGATCTTTCCAGTTTCCTTAATCCTATTTACACCATATGGCAAACACAGTCTGACTAGAAAGACAACAAATGTTCTTCACAACTGGAAAATAAGGTTTCTTCCAAACAACGGCAAATGAAATTCCAGTTTTCTATGGAACATATTGGTGGCAGATCCTCATATTGCTTATATTCCTAATAAAAATTGCCTTAAAAAAAAAGAGTGGATATTAAATAGCTTTTCTCGCCTTAGCCAGTACACAAGTGGTGCCAAAAGGGTTCACCATGTATCACACTCTGACTGCCCCTTCCTAAAACGCATCCACCATCAAGGGATTTGCTATGGCAAGGCCTCAAACCAATTCTTGGAATTTAGTGGAAAGCAAGACTCAGTTCCAAGGATTCCTAAGCTCATTTTGAGCTTGAGAAACCCAAGAAGTGTGGCTGCAACATGGCTTTATTTGGAAACAGATTGCCTTGTATGTTCAGATGGCCTTGTGTGCTAGAGTGAAAACTACTTGACTATGCAGCAAATGCCATTGTATTTGGTTCTGACTTTGAAATGCAATTTTAAACAGGAAGATAAAATAACATGGATTTCTGTGTGCCTCACTGAACTCATTGAAAGTTTTCCTTTCTTGCTTTCAGACTTCTGGAAACTTTGAGGGGATTGGAATTGTTACTATAGAGTTTTCAGAAACTGCACTTTCTTACTAAAATTGTTCAGGATATGAAACCCTGCTAGTACCTTACTCGTGGCTTTTAAGAAATTTAATCTAGTTGAAATTTATTCTATTATTCAATCAGAATTTGACATTACTAGACCATACCTCTTAAATAAGTGTAAGTCAAAATTTTACTCAGCTCCAGGTCCTTTTGGCATTGGTCTTTAAGAGGAAAAATGCACATACATCATCCCTCTTTGGCTAGGGAACTGCCATGAATATACCTTTAATCAAATTTCTTAGTTAGCCTTTGCATACTTAACTTTGTTCATACCACTCAAGGCATTTTCAGATGTAATAAGCAGCAAATAATAGTAAATACCTTGTAACAATAATGCAAAATAATAAATTGTGTCTTTTCATGAGAGTTGCCTGCCATACTTCATAATAAAATAAAGCTCTAAGTCATTAATGACTTAGAATTAGATGAAGATGATATATGTTAGCCATAGAACTAACCAATTAGGCATGAGAGCATGCTTTTCCTTTATGTGCTTTCGTACATTTCTTGTAGCAGTGTTGTGGTCTAACTCCAGCTATTTAAGGTCTGAGCTCTCATATTGAATGGAAAAAACTTGATTCTTAATACAAGTAGTTTTTATAAGATGCTGTACATTAAAAAAAAAAAAAAAAGAAAACTTGGTACTTTCCAGCTCATCGAAAATCCTCAGTAAGAAAACAGTTAAAGCTAATTTATAATTAGATTTGTAGCAGTTAACATGGCAAAACTTCATGGTTCCTTGAATAGTTTGTCCCATTTCAGGCAAACAGTTCAGAAATCAAGTCAGGGAAAAATCAAAAATACACATCATGCCTTCAAGCCAGGAGCTGCGTTTGCTATGTCACTTACTAAACTTTATTAAGTTACAACCATGGGTAGGAAGTTATAGCAAAAAAAAAGTAGAATATAACAAAAGTAATTAAAAGACACTTTAGCCCCACATATACCCCACAGAGCTTAGCAGTTGGAGACCAGCCCACACTGTGAGTGAATCTCATTTAAGCTTCCTTATCTTGTTTTGGAAATTAGAGAGTGAAAAAAAATACACCTTGTTAATAGACATCAGACTACATTTCACCACACTGAAAATTTTCCTTATCATATGCTAAATCTTATTATCCATATGGTTGTCATTTAGGCCATAGCTAACCCATTTATCTTTTATTGTTCTTTAATTTTATCCATACATAACAGAATTTCAGGAAACTTAATTCTTGTCATCTATCACTACAAGTAACAAGCACAAAATTAACTAAAGAAAACCATAGCTTTGCACAGATGGCCAAGTGCTGTCGGATAATGGCTCACATGTTGTCTTTCATCACCACCTGGATATATATTGCCTCTTAAGTAAAATATAAATACATATGTATAAATACATAAATACTGAAATGCTCTCATCTGCCTGGCATGAAATCTGATTGTAATATCCAGATCAGCTTCTTTTTTTTATCTGCCCTAGCTACAGTTCTACAAAGCACTTAAGTCAGAGATAAAATTAAGAATGACTCTATGGAATTACACATAGGATAGAGGCAAAACGTATTCCAAATTCGAAGCTTTCCTTTGAAAGTGTTTGGATCTTAATATCAAAAATGCCTTAAGTGTTTTATTGAATCAGAACGGTTAGGGAGAATTTCAGAGGGTAAAGAAGTGAGTACCTCCTTCTTCTAAATTTTATACTGTACCATTCGGCTCTACACAGCAATCGTGATAGCTTGTAGGAATTCTTGACAGATAGATAACCCATTCATTCAATTAAGTAGTTATCATCTCATCACTCTTTGTTTCACTTATAGCTCATTTTCGAAAAGGAGTTTATATTTTCAGTCTCTTTAAATGCTTTTACAAGCGCTCAAAAGATGTTCTTTAGCAATTGCCCATGGGATTAATATGTGCTTTATGTATTATTTCCATGGTAACTTGAGAGAACAGGAACAGGGTTGTATGCTTTGTTACATAGATCTTAATTTAGTTTAGGACATGTTGTTTTTTGGGAGTTTTTTCATGCGGTCAGTTTTCATTTAACAAAATATTAAACGGCTTGTAAAATGAAGATTGAAAAGGCAAATGACCTTTATTATAATACTGTACTGAAGTCTTTTATTCACAGTACATTTGCTTTGATCTTTGTGTAAAATAAAATGAACCTTTTATTATTATTATTCCTATTTCTAGCAAAGCAGAAACTGATATCTCTTGTAAGTGTTCTGTGATGATTTGAAATTTATCTTGAATATCTTGGAAACTTGCTCCTTGACCTTTTTCCTGTGCTGTTCATGGGTAATGAAAGTACTAGTCATGGACAGAGGTGACTTTTTCCAAGCAAATCCAAGCAGCAGATTGGGTTGATAGATTTTCAGGAGACATCTTCAGGAGCTTCTGTGATTGCTTCTTTTGAAATTAAGTGTTGAAGCAGTTTTTTCTTTCCTACCTGGATATATTTTGGTTCCCAATTCTACATATAATTGCATACATATATATATAAAAATCTACTAAGTGAGACTCCCTATTCAATTACTGTTCTTACATAATATTTTTGCACAGGTAATGCAATTTTCTCCAGAGTCAGACTTTTTATTTGTTGCTTCATATTTATATCCTTTGGTCAAATATGTATTCATTTCTAAGTAGATTACATATAAAGTATTGAGGTAATGCAGAATCTGTAATAAATGAAGCTACAAAGAAATGAAAAGAGCAAATACTACTGTTGGAGATGGTGGCATGGTAGCAAGAGATACTCATTAAGAGATTAGGCTTCATTTCACTGTTTGTGCATGTCGCCTCATAAACATTAAGGAATACTATGTCAGACACCACACAACTTCATCATGAAGTTGTCAGGTGAAAAAGCACGCTTTGCAGATCCAGAAATATACTGAGTGGAAGGCATTTTTACAAAATATCAATAGAAAATATACTTCAGGGAACAGTTGTGCTGTAGAGACAGAATTACATTATAGTTGTCTTCATTAAGTTGTCAGCAGTCACTGATTGATTCCATGAAGTCATTTCCTGTTTGCAATGGAGGGAACAGCAATCAGTTGTGTGATGGAAACAACTGCATTTAGTTATACATAATGTTAACTTATCAGCGGTTTAATGCCAATCGCTGTATCTCAAGTACAACTTTAGAATATTTGTGTGTTTGCTTCACAGTGGGCCCAGTTTTCACTGGAAAGCCTTGGTGGGTATAATATAAAATAACTCTTCATTTTGAAATTCTAAGTGATTTAGGGTGGAACTTTTCAAGAAGGGTATGTGAGTTAAAATTGAAACAAGGTTTTAACAAAACATTTCAAACTTGAATCTTTCTATTTCACTTTTCTTATTTCCATAACTTCTGTAGGGGGAATACACTTTAAATTCCTGGTTTGTTAATTCTTTTTTCCCATCTTTGAAATGTTCCTATATGTTTCTTACTCACTGCTGTTGTAGAATGCATTGATTTTGGCACATGGTTTCAAGTCTGTGAAAAATAAATTTGGTTTTGGCTGAAACAGAGAAACGTGAAGATAGCACTTTGTAAGAAGTGTTTTCTGTAGCAAGTGACACCTTCATCTGTAAAGATACTTCTGTCTTTTCTCATCTCCCTTCTCTAATTCCTTACATCCTCTTCTCAGTTCTTGCTCACACTGTTTGCTCAATTTGATGCCTAGAAGGGGGCTATGAAAAGGCTTGAGTATATTTTTTCTCATCATATGCCCTTTATTGTGTGTTTCCTTCTCATGCTGTATTTGGGGTTAAATAACAGGCAGAAAAACACGGCTGACATACAGGCTCACTTTCCTATGGAAAAATGATCTCTCATGAGTAACTTTTAAAGAGGGCAAAGTCAGGAGTTGAACTTTAATGATCCTTAAGGATCCCTTCCCACTCAGGGAATTGAAAGCAGGTTTTTTACCTATGACTGTGGTTTTGGAAAAGTAGAGGAAAGAATCAAGATAATTGGTTATCAGTGGAGGCACCACATTCACATGTTGCAAATCCCACAGGACCCACAAGGTTTGGATATCATGGTAAAGCAAAAATATTAGTATCAAACACTGTAACAGAATATCAGGAATTTTTATTTTCTTTCCAAGTCCTTGTGAATAGGTTTACTGCCCTATCCAGAAATAATATCTTCATTTATCAAAAGAAAACTTAAATATGGGACTGAAATTTAAAAAATTGTAATATTTGTCCCTTTATGTGTAATGTTTGACTTAGGTATTTCTTGGAAATTCATGTTTTCTTGTTCAAGTGCAGGCAGACCAAGAATCTAAGTTAACTTTCCTCAGTTTTGTTAAATGCAATTTTTGTTTGTCCGGAGTTTTTTATAAAATCATAGTTAGATGATAATTATTAACTGTTAACCAAGGTGGCATTAAAACAACACGTAGGATCACATTTTCTTTGAAGTGCAGGCAAACTGACTACAGACATCTTCCAAAGATCACAAGCTTGAGATCATTTGATTTGACATAATCTATGCCTTTCAAAATGCCTCACTCTTTTCTTTGAAAAAGCCATTATATAAGAGGAGGCATCTGATGGCTTTTATCATAGAATCATAGGAGCGTTTAGGGTAGAAAAATCCTTAAGATCATTAAGTCCAAAAATCTAGCATTTAGGATGTGTGATGGAAAGTGGTAGACCTGCATCTTCTTAGCTGCGTATTCTATGAGAATTTAATTTCATATTTCCCAGATCTGGAGTAAATTTTTCTTGAAGCTGAGTCTTGCATTACCAGAAATGTAAAGCATATGGGGCTATGAAGGGAAGTCTCAGGAAGCCTGACTTGGCAGCACTGTGGGCAGATAGCACGATTGCCTTTCAGTTCCTGAACCCTCAGAATAAAGAGCAATGGATGTCTGCAGTGCAGATCATAATACAGCATGGCATTTCTCCATGGGACCCTTTCACTCTCATAGCTTATCCTTTTTGGTGCAAGGATTGCATAAAATATGGTGTGTTTGCACATTTAATGATTATTGTACCATATAAAGAGACAAACCTTAACAAACTTGCTACTGCCTGCTGGAGAGCATTACACAGAGGAGACCTCCAAAGTCACCCTGACGTTCCCACAGCAACCCTGAACTCCAGCTGGAAGTTGAAGAATTCCTGAGGAACTCTGTGTTGTGCCAAGCCCATATAGATTAAATCACGTGAGAATTTAGGAGTCAAGAATCTAAGCATCTACTAAATGTACAAAAAAATCATTTTTCAGAACCCTGTAATTTTGACTGAATGTGGGCAGATCTATGTTAGGAGTGACAAAAATTCCTCACTGTCACAGAGGCTATGCAGATGCCACTCCATGTCCTTACACTAGGCTGGTAGTGGGATCAGTGTCTGCAGTTTCAACTTTCCTTCTAACTTCCTAAAATTATTTCTGCTCTTTAGTATTTTGTCTTCTGTATCATCTTTTGGGGCCACTCTTACATCCAGTGCAGGGTCTGTCTGCCAGCCCTCATTAAGGCATATTTACTATCATTTGCAAAAGTAAAACTGTGGCATTAATCCTCCCTTATAATGTGATCTCGTTTATATATTGAGATGGTGCTGCTGCTGTTGCCAGTGCCAGTACTTTCCCCCTCAAGGTGACAAAATGCCTTGAAGATGCTAATGAAGTACAAGTCCCAGCATCCCTGCATGATAATTAGATAACTTTATTCTGCAGTATAGATGGAAGAAATTCAGGTGGAGAGAGGACTGATGATTGTCTCCAAAGGGCATCATATTTAGAGATGTATTAACTTACAGGGCGAGATTTGGACAAAGGCTTCTCTATAGCACTGTTCACTCCATCATAAAAAGATACTACTGTGGCACATCTTAGATGTGACAATGTTTGCTTTCTGCTTTTCCAATCATTGCCTGCGAATTCAAATGTATATCAAGATGTCTTGAATTGCCAAAAAAATTAAACCTATTTCTAGAATTCTTCTTCAGTCTAACTTAAACAAAATCAAATAAATCCTGGTGGCATCTCCATCTATGGAGATTTTCAAGACCAGACTGGATAAAGCCCAGAGCCCAGGACCTTACCTGACCTCATGGCTGACCTTACTTTGAGCAGGAAATTGGACGAGAGACCTCCTGAATTTCATTGTGTACCAATGCTTTTGTGCTGTTTACTCCTAGAAGCTGCATGCCTAGAACAATTGCATACATGTATTATTAACATAATATTGTGTGTAGGAACTGAATATTTAAAACAGGGTTAATGGAGAATGCATTCTATTTACTGTAATATAATACAATAACACTAGAACTTATTTGCATTATTGTAGAACCTCTCCTGCATTAAATAAGCATATGATTTAATTATAACTAAAATGTGTCCTAATAAAAACAGATAATTGGTATGAAAGCTGAAACTAGAGGATGGCTCAGAAACTATTCTGGTTACCTGTAGTGCATACTTTCAAGTTGATTTAAAGTAGATTAGAAAATTAAAATCAAATTATGATTCATGGACTTCTTCCATAATAATTGTAAAATATGTTTTGTCTGTGAAGTTTCAAGAAGTTATGCATAACATTGTTATAATGAGTGTTGATGTGGTTACATTGTGTATAAATTTATCATTAGTTTGCATCATCCAAACCCTAGAAGCCTAGAGACTGCAGCCTAAATACCATATCCTTTTAGCAGATTAATGCATTAATTGGCACACAGTGTACACAAGATTATTTATTTAATGAAGTTCGTGATGGTCTCTGTGGGTGAATGCACACATTAAAATATTGTGAAGCATGCCTAATACTTTCTCTTCCTTTAATTCATGGAACTTTTTTGTGTTAATTCTTGATTATTTTCTGAACTCTTCAAGCTTAAGGCAGAGCTAATCCATAATAAGGGAAATCCAGGGAGCCCCTGGAGTCAAGGTTGTGGTCTCTATTTCTCAGCCTGACTTGCACTGTGTCAATAGGGAACTGAGAAGAAACTATCGTGGCACTCTGTGAAGTTTCGGCAGATGAGGATGCTGCCCTTTGTATTTAAAAGATTTCACCTCCTGCCTGCCTAGGCAAGCTATCTTAAAAGTCATCTGTCTGAGGGTGAATAACTAGATCCAGGCTCTTTTGCAAGGTCTTTTCACAGACAGGAAGACAAAGAAAAAGACCTAGTGCCCCCATTTGAATGTGCAGTTCACAGTGCAAAAACTGCAGCCTGTCAATCTAGTGAGAAAATTCTGCCAGTGAAGGTTGCTACAGAAATCAGTACAAAGAGACTGCCAGTACAGTACCTTACTCCAGAAAGTAAAATTAAAGGAAAAGTTAAAGGAATAAAAATGTACCAGGACAAGCATGTGTCACCAGTTGCTGTAGCATGTAACTTGTAAAACTTTATCTGGAATTCAAACCCATTTAGCAGTGACTACTTGTAGGTAAAATCAGGATCTGTTTGTTCTTCAGTGAAGGACTGTAAAGCACAGCATCTAAGAAGATATTAGGGAAAAAAAATAGACTGATTCTGATATATCTGAACTTTATCATCCATCCTCAGTTGTCCAAGTAAAAGCAGAGAGCATTATCCGATTTTGTTTATACCAGAGACAGTATATTTAGAAGAGCTAAAAGAGAATAATGCAATGCAACACAGTTGCCTCCTTTGATTTTACTTACATGAAATATTTATAACTTGCATTCACTTTGTGATTTCCACTCATGTTGAAAGCATACAACGTAATACTGATGTGAAAAGCATAGATCTTAGCATCTGTCATCTTGTGAATGGACCACAGTAACAATCTGAAATCTGAACTCACGTCTGCTGTGTGGCTACTTAAGTGGAACTGCTGCGGGACAGCCCTGCATACAGAAAAATAATTGAAATACTCTGATTTTTTGCATGTCTTATGTATATTTAATTTCAATAATACTGACAGGACTGTAAATACAGTGGATAAGCACAGTCCAGATAGTTGCCATGCAGCTATGGCCAGCTGGAAGATTTTTTCCTAAAGGGCAGTATTTGGGTTCTGTAGCTCTCCCTGTCACAGTGTTCCCCACTACAGAAGGTCCAGGCAATGTATTGACTGCCCAGCTAGGGTACCCTATGCTGTTCATTAGATATTCTGTGAGTGCAGCAGGACAATATGGCTATTAGTCTGCAATGAACACGTGCATGTTTAACACTTAACAGACTTTCAGGGTCAGGTCCAATTAACTTAAAACCCTGGCGGCGGCTAGCAAGAAACCTGTGTTGAGGCATTGACCTTGAAGAGGTTGGCTTCACAGCAAGACTTAACGATTTTTTAATTTTTTTTTCCTCAATGAAGAGCAAGATAACAGGAGGTGAATACAATTAATGACAAAATTAATCTTCAGCACAGATTCTCTTTAATGTTGCTTCTGACCCAGCTGCACCAGCTCAAACAAGGTTTTCTCTTGGCACCACTAGTCTTCCTCGCTTTCCATGTACAGCTCTGGTGGCTGTGTTCTTCTGCCTTCCCCAGTTTATTTCTTTTGTCTTCCCCTGTGCATGGGGAGGAGGCACAGTGAGTTTCATGGGAAGCCCTCTGGATCTGGAATATGCAGCCTGAGCAGCCTTCTAAATCCTGGTTTTTAGGTCTGCAGAGAACAGATCAAGAAGGAACAACAGGCAACAGAAACCACTGGTGTTGACACTCCCTTCATGCAAGGTATTTGGTCCCCACCTCGGATTTGAGGATTAGAGGGTTTTGTTAGGATAGGGATGACTTGAAAAAGCCCTGTCATGGATCTGATATGAAGGCTGTGCAAGCAACACATAGGGATTCTGTGGTGGTGCATGAATGTCTCCTGCTTGTTTTTTTTGTAGCAGCCAGCACTTACAATACAGATCAATAAATTTCAATTAGCTACAGGGGCTTAAAATAACCAGGCTTAAAATCTGTAGGGCAGCTTTTAGCACTTCCTTTTGTCATTTTTTATCGTGCAGTTAGACAAAAAAAAAATTCTTCATTTGGTTTACTTGCAGTCTACTTAACAGGACACTACTGAATTCCTGTAGAAAACCAGCATGTAAGAAGCAAGCAGTTCTTTGCAACCAGTTGGGCTTGGTGGGTGCATTTCTGTTCTCTAATGGGGTTTAACTGGAGATCAGACTGCACATGGGCTCAGGTGAAGCTTCATACACGATACTGTTGGAGTTTTTGTTATATCAAATAAAGCTGATATGAAATGTTTAGCAGTGACATTGTGTATGTGTTTGTGTGAGAAGAGATTATTAGAGGAAGAGAATATGAGAAATAACCAAAATACAACATTTACTGAGATGGTGTGTGACATAAACTCAAATCTCTTATTTCATTACTACTGTGAGCTTGTATTTATATCCTGGTCATACCTCTGACTTTATGGAAATTCTTATGAAAGACTTTAGAATTTATCTTTTGAAAATTAATACATTATTAATACAGTATTAATTTTGTTCTATTTTTTAAAGCACCAACTTTATAGCTGGCCATCCTGCTCTTCATAAGATTTCCATAACCTCATGGATCTGGTCATTTAGAGACTTTCAAAGGAAATAGGTTTCAGCACAATGGAGAAAGAGAATGGTGGGGTGGGGAGTTGTGTTTTTTCTTTTTTATAGAATGGGAAAAATTTCCTTCTCAGTATGTATCTTCAGTGGGATCTTTCTCATTGCTGGATATCCCACTTGAATTAGAAAGGCAGAAGCTTAAATAATCTATCATAGCAACACGGTATTACTTAATGTTTCTGTTTCTATTTTTTCCACTTGAATGTATTTCAAAGTTCATGTAAGTTAACCAGATGTCTAAGTAAACTTTGGCATACAGAACAGTGGATCAGATCCTATGCCTTCCAAGTTCTCATCATGATCCTGTAAATTTAAATGATCTTTGGTTCTTGGAGGGTGGGGGAGGGGGGTTAGAATACATAAAAAATAGGGAATAATTTGTTGACATGGAAATAGTACATTATATTGATGTAATATCCATATTAGCTGGCAGAATTGACATCAGCAAGTCACACATCCATTCTAATCTCAGGTGGTTGCGGGAATGAGGGTGACATGGTGTCCGTTCCTATCCTTACTTGAAATCCATTCCTTGCATATTTTCAGTGGCTGTGTCTATTGATGCTTTCTGTTGTTGCACAGGTTCCAGAACACTGGTCTCAGTACGTTGCTTTCCATTTTTAATAACGCACAGTTAACCGAACCATCAATCTATCTTCTAATGCTCCCTTGTCTTTGTTAAAATGTGCATATTGATATGTTATTCCTAGTACAGGCAAATATGCTGTTTCTGAGATGCTTTGACTTGCTGTGCTGGGTGAAGCTCCAGTTGTTTAGAAAACAATCTCTGCCTCCTATTGCAAGAAAACCAGTTACGCAAAGAACTGCCTGCAATGTGTGGATAGATGGTCAGTGATCAAGCCAAACTATACATCAAATTTATGTCTCAGAAACTTTACTATTAATAATTTTTACTGCCAATGTTTAATACCAAAGAAGAAAGTACAGCACAGTGTTTTAACACACTCCAGAACACTTTATTAAATAGCATGGCAGTATGCGGTTGTAAATTGAGGTCAGGAGGAAGGGTAGCAGTACTTTACAGTCTTAGGAACTCGATATTTCGGTATACTGCTGGGATAAAAAGTCTTTTTTCCAAGACTGTCAGGAGCTGACAGTGTGTTGTGGCTTAACCCCAGCCTGCAACTAAGCCCCTCAGAGCCACTCACTCACTCCCCAGCCAGTGGGATGGAAGAGACAATCAGAAGGGTCAAAGTGAGAAAACTCATGGGGTGAGATAAAGACAGTTTATTTCAAAGTTTATCAAAGCAAAAGCTGTGCATGAGCAAAGAAAAGCAATGAATTCTGTCACCACTTCCCATCAACAGAAGGTGATCAGCCATGTCCAGGAAAGCGAAGTTCCATCACAGCTCATGGTGACTTGGGAAGACAAACTCCATCACTCCAAGCATCCCTCATTCCTTCCTCTTCCCCCAGCTTTACATGCTGAACATGATGTCATGTGATGTGGGATATCCCTTTGGTCATTTGGGGTCACCTGTCCCAGCTGTGTCCCCACCCAAATTCTTGTGCACCCCCAGCCTGCTCATGGGTGGGGTGAGGAGAGAAAAGGCTTTGACTTTGTGCAAATACTGCTCAATAATAACTAAAGCGTCCCCTTGTTACCGACAGTTTCCAGCACAAATCCAAAACACAGCCCCATACAAGCATCTGTGAAGAAAATCAACCCTGTCCCAGCCAAAACCAGCACACCCTCCAGCTCATTATGACAACAATGGTGATGATGATAATGATGATAATAATAATAGTAATAATAGTAAAGAAAAGAAGTAATTATCAGAGCTATAGGTAAAAACAATGATTTTGTTTATCTCAAGCAATAAAGGCAGCCAAAAGGGATCCCTGGGACACCTGAGGAAAGAAACTCTAATGCTAATTGGCGTGATTTAAAAAGATGACTCTGTTATTGCCAACAGTCTAATTAAGTCATTATCTCCCCAATGTTGAGGCAATCATACCAGTTATAATTTTAATAGATGGATAACAAGGTATGCCTCAGAGTACAGATGTATATGCAAGAAGGTAGGCTAGAAGAAAGTGAAAACAGCTTTCTAATAAATACATTTTATATATCTTTTTATGAAACACCACTCCTTAGTGTTATTTGTTTGCTGAATGAGCTTCGTTATATTTTATGCAAATACATAAGTAGCAATTTGTCATGAGGCCACAGAAAAAGACCAAGAGAAAACAAAACTGCCTACATCTCCTTAATTTCACCATTTCTCAAATTAAAAGGCTTATATTTTTAGACAAAAACAAATATTTGTTGAAGGGAATGAGGCTTTGTGACCTTTTTCCTCCCTGTACTGTATGCTTGCTTTTCAGCAAACGCCCCTGTATTAAAGAGCTCTGTCTGGTGTTCATCTAGAAGTTGCCAAGGCTGTAAGAATTAAAAAGCAGATGTACTTACTCAAAGATTTGTTGCAGTGCTTTCCTCACATCTGTTCTGAGTACATTTCCCACTTTGAAAACGTCCTATCAGTATCATGCATTTTTGCTAAGCTGTTTAACAGTGCCCTGTAATGTGTTACCTCTGCTTTGACCAACCTTTGTAAATCATATGTTTTTCAAGTGATGAGTGAAGGAATGGAAAAAAGACTATATCTATCTATCTATCTATCTATCTATCTATCTACCTACCTATCTATCTATCTATCTATCTATCTATCTATCTAAATATTTTCTGCAACTCAAAATATCTGTTGTCGTAAGGATAGGCTTTGAGAGAAGAGAGAACCTTTAACTTTGGTAAGTCTTTGGAGTAACTGTATTCCCATTAAAGAAGAGAGTTATGAACTTGGAACAGGATTTTCTTCTTTGCAAGGGTTGTTCATGTCCCATGTGGCCCTTCTGCTTCATACTTTGCTTAACATTTGTCAGGAAGGGAACAAATACAGGCCCCCATGCCACTGATATGCTGCCACCCCAAAAGAGAGCATTTCATCACGGTTTATTTATTATTGCTGAAAATGTTGATGCTTTGAAATCAAGACTGTCTCAGTGACAGGATTGTGTCACTCAAGGAATAAATATCTGAATGAGAAGGGGTGTAGGCAAAAGCTCCAATGACAAGGTGTTCTTACTCCATGTAGAGATCAGAGGTTCAGTCTTTGACTCAAGCAAGGTATGAACAGAAATGTATACTAATGTCCCCAATTCCAAATTTTAAATGTAAAATTCTGAAAGGTCAATTTCAAAAGTTCTAAGTGGTCTTATTAAATTAGAGGGGGGAAAAGTGACACCCTAAAAAAGACTGAAGTTTGAAATTAAGTGTTTAATTCTAATACCAGGTTATTTTTGTTTACACTTTGTTTTGGGCAGAACAACATAAAAATACTAAAGATGAGCTTTTGAAAGACATCTCTTGTTTGCTTAGCTGTTAGCTGCCAAGAGATCTAACAAATTTTATAGAATTAATTCACTTCCATGACATTACTACAATTTATCCCTGGATGGGATAAATAGGCTTTAGAAAATGATACTGCCTGGAATAGATTAAGACAATTAACTTGCATAAGGAGTCAAATCTCTGACCTCTACTTTCCTTCACCTCTCATGAGTGCCACAATCCTCTGATAGAAAGATGGAAGTGATAGCCTTTACAGAGCAGAGCCGATGAGTGCTCTTGTACAGAGAACAGCTTTTGAGGAGTTGGATTGCATGTGGGTCACTCCAGTCACAATTTACTGCTAGGGCAATTTGCATAGGGGAGATTTTTACACAGCTTGTTAAAACAAGTGTAAGGGAATCACTGCCAGACAGGAGACTACACGATGGGAATGTTGACAAGCCAGCAATCTGTCATTTGCTCTCTGATAAGTTTTTCTGGTAATCTTAAAGCATAAACTAGTCGTAACCTACAATATACCAAATTAACAAGTACCATATGATCCCTCCTTCCACACAAATACCTCTAGCTCTGGAAGAGTAGCACTACTGCAAAAAGGAGCCAGAAAGGCAGAAGTCATGCCCACGTAGTGGTTCTCCGTGTCATTGCAAAAAATGACAGTGTGCTTTGCTGGTGCCTCCAAAAGGAGAAGGAGAAGTAGTAAGGACAAGAGGAGAGTTCTGTGACTGCAAACACAGTCATAAGTCAGGGGAGGATTTCCATGAGACTCCCAGTTCTGGAAGTGTAAAAACATGCACAATGTGGATGAAATAGCAGTTATTTTAGCAGGAGTTAAAAAAAATATCACAGCTGGACGTCAGCAAAACATTTTTACCCCTTGATGTTAATACTTTTCTTGTAGGTAGCGTATGTGTAACAGAGGGCTGCAAAACATTCCATGCTTTCTGAAATTGGAACCGTGGAATGCTGTGGCTGATTAGCGAAACATGTCTGTACCTCATGTGAAGTGACATTTGTAAAGATTTCTCTTTGGTTCTTGTGTAAGGCTGCAATTAATTTCTTTTCAATTTTGAGAAGGGATTGAGCTACGACTTCAATCCAACAGTTCTGGTATTTGTAGTTGTATATCATGACAACTGCTGAATTTTGACTCCAGGAAACAGTTTCTCTGCTTATTGAGAACATACATCTGTTCTGCAGAGATGAAACATCCATTCTCTGGGTAAGGGAATCCCTTGGCCATGCTGCAAGTTCCCTGCCTAGTGGGCCCACAGTGGCTCTGCAGTGCACCTATCCTGCTATAATTTTGCTTAGGCAACTGCTCTGTAGTAAAATGCAGTTTCTTTGGTGAGCTTGTTACTTTATTTATCTACTCAGAGAAGAGCGATCCTCCACGTTAATGCTGTCACTGCTCACTTGCCCCATGAGTGATGTTCCCAGTCCTAATCTCCAACTAATACAATGCACAGCTTTTGCTGTGTTAGCTGCACACACCTGAATCTATCAGTTACCATATAGTATGAGTGGCCATAATACAGAAACAAAATACTTCACCAAAGACAATTCTAACTTGTCAGTCAAAGTTAAAACATGGCCTCTTTCACTTATTTCATGCTAAGTCCCATAGATCGCAAATCTCGGACTTGATGAGAAAGGAAGGATATGAGATCACATTAATCTGTAACCATGAACAATTCAGATTCAGCTTTCAGCTTTCTGGTGTGGGCAGCACCTGTACTCTGCAGAGTTTCACACATCTCATTCATCTACTATATAACCCACCCTCTGCACTGCCTGGGTGCACCGCAGCTTTGTCTTGTCCTAATCATACTTTGGGATTTAAACATGATGTGTAAACATGAGGAATGGGCCACTTACTCACTTTTCAGAAGTGCTCTAATCCGATATAACCACTTTAATGAAATGTCAGGTACGCTGGTCATGTTGCTGTCGTAAAGAATTAGGAGGTGGTAGGAAAATACGGCCATCTATGAAATACTTTAGAAATTATCTTCCTGGAGCTTGTGTGGTATTACTGATGATGAAAAAGGCAAAGAAGTGTTTTTGAGGCTTTTTTTTTTTCATAAAAGTTCTTAATTGCGAAAGAATTGGAGCTTATGCTTATATTATTCTTTGTTCAGTAAAGCCTGTAAGAATTCACTCATATCCCAGATGATAATTTTGAAGGACAAAATTTCCACAAAATAGGACTTCAGAAAACAGTTTTTCTGGACTCCTATTAAACAATAAAAATGCATGTTGCATGTTTTTGATAAGGAGACATACTTTAGTCACTACCTAAAAGATGTTAGCATAATGCCTTCAAAATATGTGAAGGGCTGTATAGGCATACACTAATGGTTCTGCCTTGGAAGCTTAGAAATCTGCCTGGTTGCCAACAAGTAAGGGTCAGAACAATACACTGTGCTCAAGGATATATGTATTTATATATATAAATTTGCATTTTAAAGTTACAAAAATTTTCATACACTTAGAAGTCCCATAATATACATCCAATATTATATTTTTTAGAGTATATAAGGTAATGCAATTTAATTGTTACAGTTAAAATACGGAGTTCTTTCTGAAAGAAGTCTAGTTATGACAATGACTTACCCTTAGTTTTTTGTTTTCTCAACTATTGACATCATATTGCACCAGGGAAGGCTTAGACTGGGTATTAGGAAAAATTTCTTCAAGTAAAGCATTCTCAAGCATGGACCCCAGCTACCCAGGGAAGCGGTTGAGTCACCATTTCTGGAGGTGATTAAAAGATGTGGATGTGGCACTTATGAACATGGTTTATTGGTGGACTTGTCAGCCCCAGGTTAACAGTTGAGCTAAATGATCTTTAAGGTCTTTCCCAACCCAAACGGTTCTATGGTTTTACTAATATTTCAGTTGTCGCCATTTGTACAGCACCTATAACAGTCAGGGCCCCTACTCTGTAGGTATTTAAGCACCAGGAGAATTTACACAATTAGCCACGGTAATTATAGAAGGTGTGTGCTTAAGAAAGCACAGTGCAACATTTGCACAACACATGACCAGGGCACTGCCAGTGGTAAAACAGTAACAAACAAATGGGGCAACAGACTTGTTTTAATGTACTACATTATGAGATGCGAAAGATAAGCCTGAGTGCAAGTAGATAAACAATCCAATACTCCACTGGGATGTTGTGCATCAGACAGAATGCAGTGCAGATCCTTTGAGATAAGAGTCGTCTCTCATCATATTTCTTTAGTCTCAGCAGAAAATGAGGAGCAGTACATTTAAGAATGCAGATAGATAAGCTGAATCTAGAAACTGTGTTGAATGTCAGCAAGAAATGGGTAAGGTAGAAATATGAAAGTAGGGAGAGCATGACATTCTCATGATATCCATGCATTAAGGTGAAAGAAAATCTGACCCTATGGCTGTATTCATCTGAGAAATGTATTTATTATGATTAAATGCAGTCTTCCATATATGTGAAAACCTGCAAATGTTCACAGAACAACTGCACCATTTTGGTGTATGGTAGATTGAAGCGTATATTTAGTAATAAAAATTTTCAAACATTTTATATAAACAATTAATTACAACACCATATATGAGATATATTTATGAAAAAAAAAGCCCCAGCAGTTATACATTGAATCTTCAGCCTTTGAATTTTCAGCTGATATTTCTGTTAATCCAATACAACTACAGAATGTTTTTATGGTTTGATGAAATGCAGGGAAAATGAAATAAGAAAGTAATGACAACTCTTAACATTTGCCATGTCATTTCCTCCATAAGAGGAAATTTGTGACCATTAGCTGTTAAAGTGACCTGCATATGATAGAACCATAGAACAGTTTGGGTTAGAAGGGACCTTAAAGATCTTTTTGGATCATCATCTCCATAGGACCTGATACTTATTGCCAGTAAGACACTGCAGATTATTCTCACATAAAAGGCTAAACATGTACATAAGTGTTTGCAGGAAGAAGCTATTAAAATGTGCACTGTATGTGCCCCAGTAGCAAACCTTGAAGAAAAATGAGACAGAAAAATTCCATTCTTTAGACCTTGCTGCTTATCTGGCAATTTTTAGCTGTCAGCTCACACAGCTAGAGTCTGGAGAAACACCATCAAACAAAGGGAGAGAGATCAGCGTTATAATTATTTGGAATATTTCATATCAAAACATAAAACTACAAAGAATCATACAACATGTCACTGCTAAATACATGAGCTGGCTCTTCAAGGTTGAATGCACTTTACTCTCAGTGATATCAGAAGGATACTGAATTACCTGCCTTTTGCCGTAGGTTTGGAGAGCAGTTGCTGTGCATCAGCTAATGCACTGTTGACACTCTTACATGCTAAAGCCTTCAGACACTGTTTTCAACCCACTGCCCAACAGAAGTGATCACACAGTCCATTCTCACCTGCAACTACCATCTTAATTTCCCTCCTAAAAGGTTTTAGAATTCCCGTATTCACTAAGCAAAATACCTTTAATTTTTATTTTAAAAATATGTATAGGAATTCATAACTGTGTGTAGAAATATGAGCTGTGAAAGCTGAACACAAATTGCCTCTGATTCTAGTAGGTATCATAGGGTTTTGTGTAAGTATAAATATTTTCATTACTTTTCATAAAATTGGGTCATAAGTGGAAGATGGATCCTACCTCCTACATTTCTGCCTTTGGAGTTCTCATCTGAAGAATACCACAACAACAAAACACAGTAGTGTATGTCAGGCTAAAATATTTGATTTCTTAATTGCTGTGAAGAACCTTTCTCTCTTGGTACATTGTACAGAAAGCATTCCAGCCTTCAAGTATTTTCCAGATATCTCAGTGTCCTAGTTTTATTGCTTTGTTTGGTCTGGTTTGGCTTTGAAACCAGTCTTATGATTTTTTTTTTTTTCCAAATTAAGCTATGATTTTCTCTCTCCACATCTGCTTGACAGAAGGAGTTGAGCACATTGTTTGATCTATATAAGGAAATATCTAGGTAGCACTGTGCCAATCATTCAAAACACATCTTGTGAATCTGCATTTGCCAGATAAGGTTTGCTTTCCCTTTGGGTGCAGTACCTGAGCCACCACAAATACGGGAGCATATCTCCACTGCGGGAACAAACTAGTCTGTGTAAGGCTGCAGGGTCTTAACAAAAAAAGACTAAGCCCAGTGCATCTGGTGGGGATTTTCCCAAGATATTTACAGCCCTCATCATGCTAATATATTGCAAAACACTTAACAGCTTTATAGGCAGCACACTTGTTAGACACAGAGCAGAAGTCCACGGTATATGAGAAGATGCCATGTAGTTTCTGATAGCAGGAATGGGCTCAGCATCAAACCATTTTTCACACAGCTGTGCCCACACAACTGAGCAGATACACCCACCTCAGATTCAAATACCAAGACCCAAGTCTCTGTGATAAACTGCTATAATAGAAACCACCTTTCCCCTTTAATTAAACATGAAAAAAAGAAAAAAAATCTCAAGTCTTGCAATTTTAGTGTCCCAGAGAGTTTCTAGAATAAAAAATTCTTTCTATTCCACAGTTTTTAGGTAGTAATGCTGATAGTCATTACTGTAAAAGGTTAGCTGAGAAGGACAGCAGCATTCACTACTCCAGTTCTGTCTAGTTTCCTAGAAGAATAAATAAATCAAGCAGATGCAGAAGTGAGAGAAACAGATAGAGCAGAAAATACAGCGTCAGTGACGAGGGCTGAATTGCTCATCATTGCTTTTGAAAGAAAGACAGGTATTACACACAACTAGTCAGCTAGTCTGACACTTGACAAACTTGTGGTAGTGTCAAACTCTTTGAGATATTATCATTAGCTGCCTTTCTAGTGATAAGCTTATTGCAATGGAACAAAAATAGAACATTTTGAGCAGCTAAGGCTAGCAGACTTGCAATGAAATGGATTAGAACTCATAATCTGCTACACACATCTGTTTTGACATTGCCTGTTTACATGTGACCGCTCAGCATGTAGTTGTGCTAAATGAAAAAGGGCTTTTTTAGCCATTACCGAGAACCAAAACCCAGTGTGCTGAGTGTTTCTAGCCTCCAAGTCTATGAAGAAAATCCCTACTCTAGGGTATTGTTCATCACACCAATAAGTCACTGAGTTGGTGAACACAGTTGTACAAATGGAGCTCTGGTCAGCTCTTTCTGCCCTCCTTCTTTCTGCCTTTCTTCTGCACTTAATTTTACATGTGTTTTCCACTGCAGTGTTTTTCATGTTGGCGGAATACCTTTTCAGGGTTACTGGTGTGGCTCGGCAACTGGAAAGGTTTGAAGATGAGAAATGTGAAGTAAATATGAGAAGGAAATAGGAAAGCAAGTGATATTAGGAACTCAAGTGTCACCTTTTGAATAAAGCTGAAAATCTGACTGAGGTGGGAAAAGCAAAGCAATCCTCTATGTGCCTTTTTGGTTTTGGTCTGGTCAGGTAATTTCTAAGCATGAGGATGAGGAAGAGCAATGTCCGGTTGGGTAGGAGAAGAAAGAAGAGAAGAAACTCCAGGAGGTGGTAGGATCTGTGGGTAATTCTCATTCTTTTACTGTCAGACTGTAAAACCTGATGACTGGCCCATTCCCTCCTCCTTTTTACTTTGTTCACTTGTTAGAGCATATATTTTGTATCAATTTGAAGTAATTTCTGTTCCATAGTACATATGTTTCATAGCTATTTGGTAATAAATGTTTAAAATTTAGCTCTGGTTTAATATTGTAATTGCTAACTGACTTTTTATAAATTACTTCATTCGAGTAGATGAGTTGGGGTTTTTTGTTAGTTTGGACAACTAAAATAACAATTTTTCAAAAATATTGTCTCCTTTAGTTCTCTGGTGTAAATTTCTCTACAGCTTCATTTGAATAAAGTTAGAGTCGACACCGTTTCCTCTGTAGTCTCTCTGAAAGACTGGGAAATAATCCAAACAAATCCAAAATAAAACTACTGAACAAAAAATAAGCCCAAGTTTAGCATTATAATTAGGTGAATGTAAAATTGACACAAACCTAGCATAATGACAGCCGTTAGGTACTGGATTCAAGACTGAGAAGTATGCCAACAGAAGAATGCTTGCTAAAAGTGAGACAGGGGAGAAGACACCTAGAAGAATATCCTGACTGTGCTCTGAAGCACCAAGCCACCACATCCTGCAAGAGGTCTTGTTGCCTTCACAGGTGAAAAGTCCAGAGAAAATTATTGCCATTATAATTCCTCTCATGAAAATAGCAGGGAATCCTCATCCAATAATATAAGAGAAGCCCCACAGTCAACTTGAGACAGAGGTAGACTGATGAAAAAGTTTGTAGTTACTTTATATGATATACCCCACTGGACCCTGGAGAGATTATTTGCAAGCAAGTCCAGAGTACTTGCTAAAATGCAGAGAAGGGATAGAGTACTATTTTCAGAGAAGAAATAAGTTAACAGAAATCTGGAGAGGTTATAAAGAAACTATCATGAGGGAGAATTGTAATTGTACTGTAGAAGAAGTGGTTTAATTGTTATTCCACTCTAACTAATAGTCAGTAAGAGAATCTGAACATCAACATCCTTTTTTTTTTTTTTTTAAAAATTATTATGACATTTTGAATTCTTGTTTCTATTACTTGTAAACATTTTATGCAATGGGTATTGGGTATATATAATACTCCTACTCATTGTGTTAGTGCAAATAATATTATACAAAGAAAATACAGAAAAAAGTCAATTATTTCTGGACAGGATGTTTCATGACCTTTTTAAGAACCACTTAAGACCAAGAGTCTGCTGGGATTAAATGTATCTTTTAGCTCTTCCCCAAGCACACCCTTGGCCTGTTCTGTTTGAAACCTCAACTGATCAAATCCCTCTCTACCCAAGAGAGAGACTTGCTTAGGAATACACTTGATCCTTCTGCTCTCCTTGATATTATGTCTCCAACTGCAAGCAGTATTAAATTCCCTTTGGAAAATCAATAGTGATAAAGGAAGAATGCAAATATGCATCATCCATGTTTCACTCCAGTGAAGCACCCTGTCCTTCTATTTTCCTGTGCCTCACTACCTTAAATCTCTGCAACTTGAAGTGCCTTGTCATTAAGGTATCAATCTGACTCCTTCTGTTTTATGGAGACATGTAAGATTTGTGAACAATAAGGTGAAATCTATAAGCAGAGATTCATGGTGGAGTCCAAGGATAAAGAAAGATTTCTAACTGGATTTTTAAAAAAATTGAGAATGCTCCAGGTCGAAAATTAAAGAGACAGAAGTCAGGCCATAGAGAAAAAGGTTTATCCTTAAAGTAAATAGTAATTCAAAATTTTCTGGTTTCTGAGAACTGAATGAAATAATTGAATCTCTGGATCACTACTGGATTTATTACCCCAGTAAACATGCAGAAAACAGATTCTGGGGGAAAAAGTAAAAATTAGTAACAGCTTATTCCTGTTTCTGGAAGAGCCACTGGAAAAGCTGTCAATTCTGCATCCATTAGTAAATGGAATGTATAATTAATTTGCTCTTTTAGCTAGGAAGAGATCACCTCTTTCTCTGACAGTTTTGATCAGAACAAACCATCACACCACTAAACCACCTCCTGCTGTGAATGATTAACACTCAGAATGATAATAAAACAACAAAAGAAAAAAACAGATGGTTTTTCAAAGCTTTAGCCCTGCACAGTAGCATCAACTTATGTCTTCTTTCATAGCAGGGATATGTTTTTTTACTTGTAAATGTCTCACAATTTTGACAGAATCATAACAATCATAATGCATCATTTACTTTTCATTATAGATTTTAAAAACTTTTCAAAGGTGACAAAAACTTTATTGGATGCTTGTTCAGTGTTATGAATAGACAGAAAACAAACCTCAACATATTTAATACTTCTGTTATTTCTTTGAAAAAACTGTATTGTGCATGACTGGCATAGAGCAGTATCTTTTCACACATTTCAGTATAAAGGTTTGCTAGTTGTATAAATGTGTAGCTGCTCATACCTAAATTATGGTTCTTTGCATTTTTTGTTGGTTTGGTTTGGTTTTAGTTTGGTTTTTGTTTTGTTGAAGGATAATATCTTGGTGTTGACTTAATGTGTACTGCAACATGCTAGAGACAGAAATAATGTAAAAAACTTCTGATATAAGAACATTGCCCCTGTTGAACACATTGAAAAAATAATATTTCAAATAATACATTTTACTAGTATTGTGTAACTCATGTATTACATGTCAGTAATTTATGAACACTCACACATTTGTGAAATATGAAATTATTTTCAGCTGCGAGTTGGAAGCATCAATACAGTGTTATTCTGCATCACTTTAGCATCTAGACCAGTATTATCATCTTTAAAATTCAATTAAATGTTTTGGGGCATTAAAAATTGCACATATTTTGCCACTAAGATAAACCAAGGCAAATATATGCGTATTAAGAGAAACTGACTCTCAGTAGAATCTATCCATATTGTTTCATTAATTGAATAAAGTAATAAGCATTGCAAATTGTGATGGATTTTAAAAGCTAAAGGACTGCTAAAATAGCAGTATTATATTGCAAATAGTGACATCTGTCCTTCAGACTTCAATATGTGTAATCTCTAATGCCCAAAAACATTTTATTGAATTCAGCTCAGCAACTCTCACATACAAATTCTGTATTGGCTGAAGTGCTTGCTGGATCAAACCATTGTTTGGCTTGAATTACATATCCAAATATTTGTCATTTTGTAGCCAATTTGTTTTCCTCCCTTCCTACTACGATATACCCCAGAAATACTGACTTTATTTACAGGCCTCTTGCCATTTTGTCCATTTCACATAAAATCAAGTGTCATTTACGTAAGTTTAAAATATTTACACTTGTTGAAATTGAATTTTACTGTATAATGTGACTCTGTAGGACCTCATGCAGTGAATAAAATTTCAATGTTCAAAGTTAAGATGGCATAATGAGAGTACTCAGAGCATCAGCTTGGTTTGTTCTTATGGAGGAATAACAGTAATTCTGTTTCCTAACTTGTGTGTGAGTCACTTCAGTGCCTATCAATGGGGAGCTTGTCTAATTATTCTCTGAATTGACACGAGGCTTGGGTTTCCATTATACAGCTGATAGAAATTCACCACAGCAATATTGTAAAATAGAGGCACTATTTCTAGTAATTAGTTCTAATCAAATGGCTGTTCCCTAAACCACGTATACCTGCTTCTTACAATCTAGCATTCCAGTTGCCAAAGGACAGAATTCTGTTTGCTTTTTGTTTACCTGTTCCCATCACACTGAGACTTGCAAATATTTGTGAATCAATGGATTCCGTGTTTACAAACTCTTCCACAGAGCTTGAGTGTAAATCTTCTTATGCGATTCCTGGGAAAATTATTGCACATCATGATAATCATAAAGAATTGACTATTGTTCATTTACACTGCAGACATCTTACATTCTATTAGACATATATTAAAAATCTCACTTGGGTGCTCTTTGAGGAAGTCAAGGTTGTAAGGTCACAGATCTCATGTTGAACAAACCCCACATTAGTTACAAGAGACAGAATCTGTAGCTGTTCAAGATCTTGTGATTAGGGTTTTTTTGAGGAGACCAGCCATTACCATACAGCATCTGCATCTTGAAACTTTATTTTAGTAGTGGTATCTTAAGGTTAATCTGTACAGAAACTGAGTTTTCTGCAGCTAATTGTTATTCATTGAATGGCCTGACTTGCACTGCTGAAGAATCTTTAATCAAGTAGGTTTTGCGTTCCAGGTCTTGATGTTGTAAAAAAGAACTGGTCAGTTTTGAAAAGGAATTTTAGATTATTTTTTTCTCTCTTCTCAGGACCCAGAATAGGAAGACAGGTTATTCCCAATCTCATCAAGGACTGTGATACTTGCTGTTAAGATAGATACTTGCAGTGACACAATTATTGGGTAATGTTACAGCATGACTGAGCAATGTACCTTCCAAACTTACTACAAAATTCTGTGAATTAGTGCTCAAATCAATTCAGTAAACTCCAATACATTAACGTGTATCTGGTCTTAATGTTAGAGATGGAATTGGTCCAGGAATTGTTTTGTGCATATTAGAAGGAGCTTCATGACAAAGTTTTGTTTGTTTATTTTAGCGGGAAAATCCAATTAATCAAAACAGAAACTCATTATTGGTTTGTGCCATTATAAAAAGGCTTTTGCTGGCAAAGCCTTCTCAGCTCCCCAGTGGAGTTCCCGCTCAAAACCAGGAGTGAGAGAAACTGGATTTAAAGTGTAGGGTTGTGGTCTCCAGCATGAGAAGAAAGTGCCACAATGAACAGGTTACTCGTTATTCTGGCTTAGTTTTTCCATGTTTTTCTGCTGGAGCTGTTCCACTTCATGTGCCTAATCAGGTATTATTTGATGAATCAGAATCATCAATGTCCCAAGTAACTCCTCTGTCTACTGAATTTATCCTTAATAAGTTTATCCAATGTAGAAGTTCTTCAGAAAAGAGACATACATAATAAATAAGATCAATCCAAATCCAGTAGCTTCATCAAATGGAGATCTCTGAACAGGGAAACAAAACTGAACTTGAGCCAGCCAGAGGCAACAGGAGACATTAGTATTATTCAGAACATATTGATGGCTGGAAATGGCACATCCTGCAGTCATCAGAGCACTAGGACTGAAGCAGAGAAGTTAACTCATGTGGAGATAATACTGTATGACACCTGAGAAAGCAAAAAATAAGCTCAACTTAATTCGACACTGTTCAAAATTAGTCCATTTAATCAGGATTCCTACACACTGCCTTTCCTGCCTTCAGCAATGACTGCTGTAATAAGGATTGCTGGCACATACTATGCCCCCAACTTTATTTCTTGTCCTTCCTTTCTCAACAGTTTGAGGCATTTTTGCTGACACTCATTGATCAAGATTTTTACTCTGCTCTCATGCAATAAAATAGGAAAGAACTTGAATTCTGGAAACTAAAGCTCGAGGTAATCCACTAAGTGGGTTTAGCAGAATGACTGCAGGATCCTGGCTGAGCTGCTTCCCCAAATAATGACTATAGATTAGATGTCATAATAACAGCTGTCAACAAGCAGTGTGCAAAAGAGCTTTTTTGAAGTCACAAGTACTCAACAACCTCTGCTCCCTTCACGTACCCACGACGCGTTTGATGTGCCGTCTGTTGCCCTCCCACCCAGCAGTGCCACTGCTCTGGGCACTGCACACGCCTGCTGCTGCTTGCAAGATGAGTCACGCAGCTCAGCAAAGCATATCCTTCAGCTGTGGAAATGAATAAAAGTGATACCAGCATGCTGGCTACATGGGATGTACTGAAACTAGAGCTTTTTCAGTTCAGCAGGAAGCTGATTTCCTTTGCATCTGGGATTGGTGTTGGCAGGAGGTTGGAAGTGACCACTCCATGATAGCTTTTGTCTGTAATTGGCCTTTGCTATCCTGACATATTTGATCTCAGTGGGAATAATTAATCTTTCACCCACTTAGGATATTGATTCGGTAGCTGAGCTTAGAGGCATCAACTAGAGTTGCTCTGAGTCACGAAAAAATTGGCACGGGGAGAGGAGAAATGAGAGAGGATAGAGGTCTTCTACAGTCATCAATGCAAGAGACCATGCAGGGAAAGAAACCCATGTATTTCTTTGCTTTCCTGACAGAGTAGGTGAACAAAGTGTTTTCTAAATGACATTCTAAAATGTTGGGTTGATTAAGATCTAGTATATGGAGAAAAAATATTATTTACTCTGTTTAGAAGGCAGATGTCTAACACTGAAAAGGGAAACATGATTTTCCTGGCTTAAAAAATGATAAGAGAGTTACCTAAAAATAGGTTCCCTGGAAGATGATTTTTAAAGAATAATATGCAAAACTTGTTACAGCTCTAGTAATGTATTTCTTCCTGTTGTGTCTCTCTGCATTTAAATTCCATCATTTCAAGTTTTTTAAATGACAAATAAATCAAGAAACCCAGTATTCTGAGAATGTCTAATGTGTATGAGGATACACATTTTGACAGTGCAGTAAGCAATATTGATTCAGCCAATTCTCAAAAAGCAAATGCAAGAGGAGAAGTCTCTCAAGTGTTGTATCTTGTGCTCCCCATGTTTCAGTCTTACATGAGGAAATCCATTTGTGGGTGTGGGTATTACTGTTTTGGACCCCTGTTACATTTTCTCAGGTGCTGTAAGCAGCCAGAGGTGACTAAGAAGGGAAAAGATGTGTTTTTAAACTTTAGCTATTGCTGAATCCCAAGGATGAGGCTACCAACCCTCACAAGGAGAGGCAGGTCCTTTCTATTGTCTGAAAATCTTGCTGGGGCTTCAGAAATCAGAGCCACTGTCCTTCAGCCTGAGTGGATCAGGACAGACTGTACTGATTGCCTTATGTTAAAATTCTGTTTAACTTCATAAACCAGCAGGACTTCCATATTGGTCTAAAAGCAAAAAGAAAAATGGAAGTGGTTGAGTCAAGAAAGAGTTTAACTACATTCTATTCTTCTAGAATCTGAATGCATACAGACATCCTCCTTGTGCCTATGGGAATTTGGAGGGAAATTTAGTCAAAGGTTTTCTAAACCAAACTTCCTGTCGGAGTAAATAGGATTTTCTATACATGGAGTTTCAGGAAAAGCACCTTAACAAATAAAATAAAATAAACCAAACCAAAATAAAATGAATTTTTTAAAAGTAATTGTCATTCAGGTTAAGCATACATGACAGAATGGATTTGATGTAGTTCTCTTCTTGACAGTTAATACACCATTAAGTTGACTTGAAATTTGGGGCTGGTCCTAAACTGAAAATTTTTGTCTTCAACTGCTTTCCGTTTTCATTCCAAGATTATTTTTATTTAAATATCTTTCATTTTTATTAATTGAAATTTTGAGTTCATTATTTTAATTAGGTCTTACTTTCAACATGAAATATACTTTTACTTGATTAAAAATTAATGAACTATTCAGTACTAATTGATTTTTCATTTTTTGATGTGATTTGCCAGCAAAGCACAAAGGTATTTTTTGCCAAACTCCAGTCACAAAATATTTAGTGCATCATACAGTAACAGTACAACGTGAGTTTTACTTTTTCGTAAGTTTGGTTCTGAATGCATTAATCTGTATTTTTCCAGGCAAGCAGCTCCAAAAGCTTAAGTGCATGTAAAATACTATTATGAGGGATAGATATTTTTGTCTTTTATTTTCCTCATTTAAATATCATGGGCATGATATGGGTACTAATGCCAAAAAATTACCAGGCACTGATAGGTTTGGCTTGGGGAGGGTCGTGGGAAGGAGGAAAGGTTTGATTCTCAGACCTTAGACACGCATTTAATTTTTTTTTTTTAAATTCTTATTTTAAACAATTAGAAGATTCCATTTAGTGGAATGATGAAATGGTTAAACCTTCTGTGCTAACTCTTTCAACACAGCATGTATGTAAAACGTATACAGGTAGTTGCATGTTGGATTCATGTATTTTATATATGAAAACCTTACAGTCTTCATAGAGTAATAGATAATCATAACAGTAACAGCAGATAACGGTAAAAAAAATCAACTGCTGTGGTAACAATAAAAGAAAATACAGGGCTATACAGAATTCAGTTATTTCAATTTATAGCATGATCTGTTTTACTTCTCTAAGTTCTGATTAATAGAGTGTCTGAAAAATGTTAGTCATTTTAAAGCTGTCCAGTTAAGGAAAGATATTTTGTTGGCAACTCAAGAGTTTGGCCACGTTATCCAAGCTTCAGATGTAGCCCATGAAAATGAAACTTTACCTCTAATATTTTTTTTAAGTCTTAGCAGCATCGATTCTTACCTTTTCGTCTAAGCTTCCTTGGAGATCTTGTTAAAGTTTCACAACTTGTTCCTTCCTCCCTGCTGAGGTTCATTGTTTCTCTGTGCTTTTAACAAATAAGGTCTTGAAACTTTGAGGTTTGGGATTTCTCTAGGGTATGAATTAAGGAATTCATCTTTCTTTCCAAAATCTTCTCCATGGACTTCTAGCAACTTGTTGCTATTGCAACTTCACATCTTCCTTTACTTTAAAAAGCAAACATTTACTTTTATAGTTGCACACTATTAAAGCAAAGAAAGAAACGTGTTGGAAGATGAAAGTTAGAAACCAGGTATGCCCTATGGCCATGTCAAATCTATTAAATCTCTATCATAAAACTAATCTTTTGCTATTTTTCCCCTGAAGCAATAGACTGTGATCTTATTGTGTTTTATAAACTATGAAAGGTCAGGCCAGCCTCCCCAGTCTTTGGATGAATGAAATCCTAAGAACTCATCTGTGCTTAGGATGATGCTGATTAAGTTAGTGCAGAAACAAACAAGATCTAGCTACAACAGTTTGAATTTACTTTTCGCAGCTGTTTATTGCTGCTTCTCTAGGTAATCATTACAGCCCCCGCAGCTGAGGCCCAATAACAGCTTGTGGAAGTCCTCCCACTCTGTTTCAGGGCAAACCAGCTGTATTAATTTAAGTCACTGTGGAAGATGGCTCAGGCTAACCCAAAGGGTGACTCATTAGTGCAGCTCAATATGGGGATAATGAGGAGCGACTGTTAATCCTGAGCGCTGCAGCTCCTGCTGCTGCCTTCGACAGGAGCGCTTTGTGGTTCTCAGAGCTGCACTGCTGCTGAAAAGTAATGGCTGGAAGAAGTCCTTGTACATCCCGGGTTGGACTGGGAGATATGATTCTTATTTTTGAGAGCTTCAGCCCTATAAACAGGGAAATGAAGACTTCTGTGTCGTTAATAGGGCTAGATGTCGTAGTGGTTTAGATAGTGTAATACTGTTCTTTTGGTTAAAAGAATAGGCCCTCTCTTTCTCTCAACATCAAAAAAATGAAACATAACATTTTTCCATAGAATTAAAATTTCTTAATTGATTTTACATTGCTTTATTATTATTTCTCTCCATGCAAATGAAAATTAATGCTGTTTAACAAAAATAATAAATTGAGCTAATTTCTTTAAAAATAATTTAAGTTTATTTGACATATTTTTTGTTTGTGACTAGTGCTAATTTTCTGATCAAATTTGGACTGAAATACAGTTAATTTTTTTGTTTGTGTGGGAAATATCCAACTTTACATAAACGGAAAAATATTTATTTTTTTTTTCACAGTATTGCATACTGTTGTTGAATGCTGTTAGACATAGCCTTCACAATCAAAGACATCTATGTTGCTAAATAAAAGAGACCCAGGAAATCAGCTTGAGTATTCAACCCCTGTTGATCCCCACCATTTATTTTTCGGGTAGTCTTCTGATCTCTTTAGGACATTTTTGACTTGTTCTTTCTGGTAATCTTGGGTGTTGTGAACACAAGACTTAAGAACAGCAACCAGTTTCTTTTTCTTTCCTCATTAAATGCTGATATTTCAGGATAATTAGCTGACAGAAGCTATGCAATCAGTTTATTAGACTACTTGTGCATCTGTTTATTAAAGTTCAGCTATGCCCTGTCATACAGTGTCTAATCATTTTTATTGAAGTTTCCTGAAAATCGTCTCTTTCTTGTGACATCCATTACCTCTTTACGTATGAAATTATTACTTATGAACAACAAAAAGGAGGAGGTGAAGCTCTTCCTTAGATCATTTGTGTGGAGCCAGGGATAGATGGTAGCTCTTTTGACTCTCACAGATGAAGCAATCTTTGCAGTAATATCATTACTTATTATTTATTATTTGAGAGAGACACCACCCCTCTGACAAATGACTGATTGAGTTGCTGCCAGTGCTTTCTTTCCTCTGGCCATTGCTGAAGGGCACATATTTATTTCCTCCCCGGCTATTTTTGTCACTGCTTCCTATGCAAGGAAACTAGGAAAAGGTATCTGATAAATTTCTCTCGTGTGATCTCAAAGAACACTACAAGGAGGGATTCTTAATTCCAGTTATAATGACTGAATTGCAATTTCTTAATTACTAAATGGTGCTTACACATACATATTTGTGTGCAGATATATATGCATGCACATATAAATATCCATGCATATATCTGAGAAGCTACGTTAATACCAGGGAAATAAATGTTTAGTATTAGGTACTGTCCCTTTTCTCCTAAATAATTTTAAAAAAATAACTATCAACAGTAGCATGTGGTTAATGCTGACATTCAATTAATGGTGTAGTTTAGAGTCTAGGTTTCAACTAAAATTCTGGTAATTTATTCTTATTCTCTCAGACTGGAGAGAAGGCCTGCAATACACCATGGATCATTTTGTTCCTTTATTTTGTGGCACTGATGAACAGCAGCTCCATGATCCACCTGTGGGGAAGGGTTCATACTAATTGTGATTCATAAATGTTATCCTCCGTTGTGCTATTTTAGAGCAATACTCAATCCAGGTAATTATGCTCCGTTGCCTCCGCTGCAAGCAGACACTCTATAAATCCTTCAGCCGAGGTGGGCTTGTCAGGCTGAGAATAATGTGCAGGTCCTCAGAAAGGATTTATATTCAAGGTCCATTTGATAGGTGTGTTTTCCAGTTTTTCATTTCTCAGAACTGATGACAAACCGAACTAGTTGGTTATTCCCTACTGATGCTGCTCCAGTGATAGGATGATCGAAAATCTGTGATTAATTTAGAGTCACTTGTATGCTAGTACTAGGCAGTTTTGACAGCCCTACTTTCAGTATCGATTTCTTGTATAATTTACAAAAGAGAGGCATACCAGAGACGATGATGCTTTGAAAGTTGTTTGCATTCTTCTTGTAGACACACACCTCCCCCTCGCATCAGAAAAATCCCTGTGATATAAAACTCATTTGAATCAAATAGTCTTACCCCTGCTCTTCTGTCTCTCATTGATGACAGATTTAAGTTAAGTTTAAAAATAAATTAAACAATCTTTCAGCAGTGTATTAACAAGAGTCTGTCCCAGGGTCTGTTCGTACTAGCGGTATTATGGTTTTATAAGGCCTCACAGTCTCAAAGTCCAAGAGATCAAGGCATATTTTTCTTTCTTATACATTCAAACAAAGCCCTTTTTAGTCAGCATAACTATGGAAGAACATTATGCCATTTAACAAATAAATACACGTTATGGTTATGTTTTAAAAATAGCAATTTTAGCAATTTTTTCTTTCCTAAAAAAACATGTAGTGTTTAATTCAGTTTTCTGTTTTAAAAAGTGCAGTTTGTATTGAAATCCATGGCATTACCGTAGTGGGAAAAAGATACATTGGTAGTATATGAGGGTATATTGTTGGAACACATAAAAATTCATCTGATGGGAATGAAGAATAGTAAAAATTGTAGTGGAGAATACAGGATATAATTTTAGATAATACCTTCTATTTGGAAGTACCAGAAAAACAGTTTGGAATGTTTAGTGAGGGCTGAGGAGAACAGCCTTCAGTATATGGAAAAAAATAGTGAGTCAGTTACAGCACGGAAATGTTCCTCTGATAATTGTGATAAATGGGGTGGGTTAATCTTCCCTGACATCTTCAAAACTGTGATTTTTTAAGCAAATAGAAAAGATTAGTGCTGAAAATGAAACTAATTCACTTCCCTTTCTTATTACTGAAATCATTGAGATAGGTAATGTATGATATATAAGATATGTTAATCATTTTGCAAAATAATTCCCATTTGGAAAATTTGCTAAAATGTTTTTCTTTAGTTTTTTGTTTTCATTTGAATAATGAAATTATTTACATGAATCTAGATAATAACAAAACAAAAAGACCTATAACATTATGTGAAAAAAATGGATGTCATTTTAACTGAACATGAAATAAATGTGCTTCTGATAATATTAAAAAAATGAGCTCATTTTCTGTTCTGAGTTGTGAGGATTTTTGGATTCTCAACTTGCCCTGTGGGATATGAAAAGAATACAGGAATAAGCTAGTTTGTAGTGGTCTGATTGATCGTTCGTTTGTTTGATTTTTTTTTTGTCATCAGATATCAAGCAAAATTTATTAGTAGCTATATCCTGCTGTTTTGCTAATATGCATCAAACTATATTCCATGTAGTACAATAAACACAAACAGCAGGTAAATTTGCAGCTCTATATACAATATGAGATCAGAATGCAATCTGCAACACAGCCATCCAAACCCATTGAGAAGAGAGATACATTTGATGTGATCTGTAAAGCTGACATTTTCAGCAAGAAAAGTGAGACATTTTCAGCAAGAAAAGTGATACATTTTCAGCAAAGATGCAATATATGCAAAAATATCCAGTTCACAACGGACATAGGTTGTGACTGGTTTTGATGAAAGTTCCTTTTGCCTATTCTTGACCAAACCAAAGGCATCGGCCACTCAGCTGCTGGGGACTGTCCTCAGTGAGAAGGATTGCTGCCTAGTACAAGGGCTGTGTGCAAAGCGTGTTGCTGCAGGGATGGGAACAGCCCAGGTCAGGAGCTAGTGGCAGGACAGTGGTAATAGAGTTTTGTGATTATGGCTCTCATGAGTACAACATTTTTAAAATTCATTCCTAAGTGTGAATTTACCTGCTGCTTTCACAAACGTGCAGATCTGATGCACCCTCACCTCTGGTCCTGTGTGCAGTTTTGGACACCACAGTCAAAAGGAGATATAATGCTATTAGAGAGCTTCCAAAGGAGAGCTATGAAGACAGTGAAAGGTCTAAGGGAAGCCTGATGAGGAGTGTCTGAAGTCACTTGGTCTGTTCAGCCTGGAGACAAGGAGACTGAGGGGAGAGCATATTGTGATCTCCAATATCTTCACAAGGGGAAGCAGGGGGAGAGGCACTGATCTCTTCTCTCTGGTGGCCAGTCATAGACAACCCAAGGGACTGTCATGAAGCTGTGTCAGGGAGGATTTAGGTTAGATATTAGGAAATGCTTGTGCACTGGAGCAGTGGGAAGTGGTCCTGGTGCCAAGCCTGACAGAGATCAAGAATCATTTGGACAGCACTCTGAGGCACATGGTGTGATTCTTGAGGCTGTCCTGTGCAGGGCCTGAAGTTGGCCTTTGATGATCCTAGTGGTTTTTTCCAACTCAGGATATTTGGTGACTCTGATCTCAGTTGACCAAGGCTGGGCCTTTTGTCTGTGTGGCACAAAAGGAAGCATGTTCTCAAATATTACTCAGTTTATTTGAAAATATTATGACAAAAATTCCTGTGTTACAACAGTAAAGAAAGTCATGCTTTATCTACATTTTGCTGTTCATTAACCATGATATCAAATAAAATTCTCTGATCACATGACCATTTTTTGTCTGGCATGATCATAAAGAGAACAGCACTGCAAGATATTGCAAACAATATGAAAACTTTTCAAAACACTAGACTTAGGCTATATTTATTTTAGAAGGACTTTACTCATAGGAATCCTTATTCTCTTCATTGGTGCACTGAAGCCTAGACGAATTCTGTGTAATTTAGGTATCTTTCAAAACATGGATGCCAGAAAACCTTTTCCCTAGAACCCCACAAAGTCAATGAGGAGAAAGAGATGCACTTCCAGAGATTCAGATCTTATATTTCAACAGATTGCAGAAACTCCATGTTGTACAAGAAATCTACAGATGTTATGTTCTTTATTTAAAGTCCTAAAAGGTAGGTGCCACTGGTGAATCTGGTGCCACTGTATAATGATCTATTTTGAAGACCCATATTTATATAATTATAGTAACTTAATTTCTAGGATTTAACTGAAGGCACTCTTAATCACACTGAGCATAAGATTTGTGTCTAGATTCTGAAGAAGGAGGCATATCTCTATGCCCCACAAAATATCCTGAAGAAATTTATATGTATATTCCATTCAACAATGTATGGTGGCCTTGAAAATATCACTACTGAGTGGATCAGTAACAGAAAGGTCTGTTTAAAAATGTGTATGTCAAACTTTGCAGAACAAGCGGCTTAAACTATCAGTGGAATTGCACTTTATGTTGTAGGGGGTTCACGGAATTAATGAAGAAACAAGCAATCTGGTCATTGATTTTCAAGACAGAACTGATGTTTTCCTAGTTCTGTTACCCTAGCAGCTGCCTTTCTTTTTTATCACAGCCTACTTTTCTGTGCTGGGCAGCTGGGTAAGGGATTGCACAGGCATAGGAAAGGAGTCTAAGGGTTATGACAACAGTGACCACAGCAGCATGAACATCCCAGGCAGGGAATTTCATTACAATGTAAGTTCATATTTAATGCTGTTCCAGAATGTTTTTATTTTAGTCATTTCTACTCTTTTTTCATATTAAAGCAAAGGAAAGCATTACATTTTGTATTTTGTTTCTTTATTGCTTTTTTAGTCTGAAAAAACCAGGTGAAAGTGAAATGACAACATTTAAAAGGAAGATGGGCCAGACGGGAAGGTTAAGGAGGCTTTTATCTTCAACATGGGTACAGCAGCCAAAGTACTGAACACATTTACCAGAGTATGCAAGTAGAAGTCCATCTGATGGCCCAATAATGAAATGACATGCAATATTCTGTGATTGCCCTCAATTACCCTATGCAAAGCAAGAATTAATTACTAGCATTGAAAAAATTCAGCTTTGTCCCTCATTTCAGGCTCTCATTTATACCAAGTGTTTCTCAGGTAGTATTAATAAAGGTCCAAGTACTTGATAGCTGGGTTTTTTCCTTCTTTTTCCGTGTAATGGAGTCAATCCTCTTACATGATAACTATAGTCTAATCAATCAGTGGCTGAAGTGAGCATTAAGGTATATACAAAGCGTTTTAAAGTGCTGAACCCACCCATGTACTGTTTGGCACTTTGTTGTCCAGAATTGTAGTACAGAGGATGGTTAATTTGATCCATTTGTTTTGCAACAAAGACTGCCACCACCAAGTTATTTTAATGTAATGCTATAAATCAACTTGAAGGCTGCATAAAAAAAAAAATAAGCCAAATAAAACCAACATAGAGATTTATCACATTTTGTCTGTTTTCCCCCGTTGAATCAAGATATGCATTTCTAAAAGAAAAGCAATGCTAAATGATCATTACCCAAGATTCCCTTTGATTCCCAAGTTGCCAATATAGAATTATATTGGTGGAAGGAACTGTCTGCTTGCATATGATTTTAAAATATACTCTGTCTGTACACAAGTCTAGTCATAAATGCAGAACCAGAACCAGAAATTTAAACAGAAATTACTCAAAAAAAGTTATGAGAATAATATTTCTCCATTACATATTTATTTTAAAATTAGTTTTACTCTTTACTCAGGTCTAATTTAACAGGTGGAAGTGATGCTGTAGTAATAAGAGAATGTAATGATACAAGAATGGGCACTACCATCTGTATTTGGTTCTGGACATTTTCTTCCAAATAAAAAAGGCTTAGGAGGTGTGTATCCATACAGTTATAGATGATTCTGAGTTGCACTAAGATTTTTTTTGCATACTCTGGTACGCAAAGATGCATGCTAAGACTGAAGACAAGTACACGAAGACTAAAGGTAGCAGATGAGAAATAAGTTCCAGAAGGTCAGCGGCTGAAATTTCTAGTCCCCAGTGTCAACTGGAGAGTGCTAGTAGCGAGCTACTGGTGAAGTGAGAGCAGCTTCCGAAATCAGTTGTTCAAATTAACCTTCTTGACTCGACTGTGAAAGGTACTGTAAATACCCATTCACTCAGGAAAGCGTGGGAGGAAATTTCAACAGCTCTCTTTTCTCTTTCAACAAAGATCCATGGAAAGAGATCTCTCATCTATGTAGACACCTCTAACGTGTTGGCAGTATCTCAAGTAGTCATTCAAGGTTCCTTTATGAGAAAAGAATAGGTACTTCTAGAGTGCCGTTCCCCTCCTTTCCTAAGTAGAGATCTGGTACAAAGCACTTTGATAGCTCTATAAAAGTTTCTGTTTCGCACTAACACAAGAAAAGGAGTGCTAGAAAACGAAATTTGTTGTAGGTGTCTATACTAATCTACAGGTGGATGAGATAAATCCCATCTCCAGAAAGTGACTTAGAGTGCTTCGATCCCATTTGGTGCTAAGTCAAACTGGTTATTTTGAGTTATAACTGGAGATTTAGGAAGCTGATCCTAGCCATTTCCAATAGTTAGAAGATTTCAACTGAAAAGAATTTAAAATAAGCCATTCACCTTGGTGCTGAAGGGGAATGGAATCTATCGCATGCCAACTGTAAGTGTGAAATGCTTCAGAAAGCATCTCCCATCAAGAAAGCTGTGTTTTACTCTAAGAGACTGGCTGGAAATCCATGTCAGTTTGGCATATTAATCCAACACATTGTGAATGAGTTCAGGACAGACAGCCAACTTACCTAATCATGTAAGTGTATTTTTAATTACTTTCTGTATAAATGGTCACAATGAAGGTGCTTTGGCAACACAAAAACATGATCAGGTACCAGTCGCATTGAAGACTCCCTTACTGAAGGTTGGCTTCATTTTAAATACATACTGCATTTTGTCTCTTCTTTGACATTTTTAGATTAATATTAGTAAAAGATACCATTAAAGTTTGGATTTTTTCTTTTTCTAATACCTCAGTATTTTCTTCAAATTCTGCCTCCACACTTTCTTATGATCCAACTTAAGGAATTTTTCTCAGGATTTTTTTCTGCTGAAGGGAAATATTATTTCCTTTTTAGAAAAGTAGATGTATATAAACCCAAAGGATTATAGAAGTTAGGCCACAACTCTGGAGCTGAGGTTCTGTTTTCACGGAAAGAGGATTAAAATCCTTCTCTTTCACACATTACAAATTGAAGTAAGTTTCTAACCTAAACTGCAGCCTTCACAGAAACAGGGTACAGCTGGGGAAAAAGACAAGCTCAGTAGCTGTGCATGGGGGTTTTGTTGTTGTTGTTGTCTCCCCTTGTTTTCTACCTATATTATTATGAAGCTAATTGGAGACAATGTATATCTGAGACTGTGTAATTTGTTTTAATGAGTGATGAACTCTGCAGGAGCTGTACTGACCACCTTCACTGAGAGACACACTAAAACTTTGCTGATCTGTGGCATTTTAATGGAAGCACTGACCCAGAATAGTAAAAATATAAACAGAAAAAACTTAAATCCTTAGATTTTGTATGCCTGTGGCTGAATATCTCCAACACAGTAAATTATTATCCTATACAAGAAATCATGGGCCTAAGTTTTTTTCATAACTTAAGAATTAATAGAGAAAAGCACTGGGCTTGGTGAGAAAACTAGCCTGGTACACTGGGTGATGTGATGTTATGTATAGGAGTAGTGCTAACAGAGGGACCTCTAAGAGACAGATACAGTGTGTACCAGTGCTTTCTCCATGGACAATCCACAGTGTTAAATCTTCTCTTTGAAGAGGAGTGAAAAAAAAGAGTGAAAGGGGAGCAGCTGCATATATTCACAAAAGCATGTGGCTTGGTGTGGTAGGAAGCATTTCAGTTGCTATCACCCTAGGAACACAGAAATGCTGAGGTCAGTAGAGACCTTCACTGAAAATCTGATTATCTTAGTGTCTGAATTACAACTTTTGAAAGACAGTACAGGCTGGCTAAAGCTGAAGGCTTTGTAGGCTTTGTAGGATTCAAATGATAAATAAGTGTTTGTAAATTTTTGGTTATGAGATCATTATGGTTTACAGGATAAAGAACAAATTTGAAGCATGGTCCTGAAAAAGCAGTAAGTATTTATCTGCCCTTCAGGATGAGACTAAGATGAAACTTTAAGGAGAAATTAAATGTGTCATTAGAACATTGTTAATTTCTGACTATATTTCACCTGTAAATGAATATGCTTCTACATAGACAACTAGTAAGAATGTAAATTGCTGAAAGAATAGATTTGTTTTCCATTTGTTTTCAGGAATCTTTATATTCAGTGAAACATCCCTAATGAATGTTGAATCTGAGCACAAAACAGTTAAAGGAGTAAAAGTTCACAGCAGTAAATTGCGGGCTACATTGATTTTCTGACCTGCATACACAGTAAATTCTTCACATAGAGGCTACCCACAAAGACTTTTGTTTTCCACATCTCAGATTTCAGTTTGAAATAACTGAGAGAAAGCTTTCAGAATCTCCTTTCAGAGCCTTTTGGAGGTGACCTTTGACTTGGAAGGGACAGTTAAATCAGGACTTCAATTATCAGATAATTATGTAATTTTCAGAGTTTTTTTGCCACTTGGCCTAGTAGCTAAGATGGTGAAAATATAGTATTAAAATAAAAATTGTCTGGAAAATCAGTAATTGCTTGGTTTTAAAGTTCCTTGGACAATGATTGAGGAAGAAATTAAAAATGCAAACTTCTCACAGAAAAGTCAGGATCCCTCCAGTTACTTTGCTTTCATAGTCTGTGTGTCATTCACACAAGGGTCCTGTACATAAAGGTTTTGATCGGGATGTAGAGAAGAATGACCTTAAAATAGATATCAAGGCAGAAACCAAAATTTTGTATAAATGTTTAATTTTTAAAGAGAGGCAACTACATTCCATCCAAGATAGCAGGTTTTTAGTTTTTTAGTTTGTGAATAGTGTGATTTCAAAGGGATCCCATCCCATGAAAGCTTATAGGAAGGTAGGAAGCTTTGTGTTTGGTCTCTGTACTGCAAATAACCAATTTTAATGGAACTGTTCAGATCCAGTTCTTTTTTCTGTTCCAGTTTTGGAAAAGCAGCCTGTCATTTGCATTGCTGTTTTGAGATCTGTGACAAAATAACATGTTTTCAATATTTTTCAGTCTTCACTTTTCATCGTAGGAAACTAGACTTCAGGGATTTCTGAAAAAGTAAAGAAAAAAATAAGACTAAAATTGAGCATTGAATGCCTTACCTCTGTGATAAACTCCTGTTCTGTAAAATCAAGTGATTTTTGAGACAGCACATACACTGATTTGGTGGAAGAAGACAATTAGCTGTAGTCTGGTTTCACCTAGTTTCTCTCTAGCAGACATTGTAAATATAATTTAGGGCTTCACTGTCAAAAGGTGGGTTGATATCATGGGGTAACTATCACATATCAAATTCAGAGTATCGTATTAAGGTGAAAACAAGCCAGTGTCATTTTATTCAGAATTAAATTGTGTGCTCTAAATGACTAATAATTAAAAGGACAGGAATATAATTCTGTGAGGAATTCAAAGTCAGCTAGTGAGAAGTAGTATGTGAGTAGTGCCATGGTAAGAAAAAGAAATATTTTCTCTAGAAGACAGGACTAAAGTTTATTTTAGTGTCGCTTTTTTTTCTTCTTTAGTCATGCGGTGCCTAATGTTCATAGAAAATAAGTTCAAGTTTTGGTTAATTCCTGAAAATTTTTGCATTTTGTGAGTAAAATTTTCCACTGAATTAAAATAAAGAGGCTTCTTGCAGCTATGCAGACATTGCAGATGGATTTGATGGTCATTGTATGTCCCTTCCAATTGAAATAGTCTAATCTGTTAACTAAGGAATTTGTCTTGTTTTCTCATGGCCACATTCTAAGATGCTTGAAACCTGTGACCTGAAATACAGTCTCCATCCCACAGGAAACAGCTGCTAGCAGGATGATCCCTTCCTTTTACCATTCCCAGTTCTGATGGAAGATTCTAACAGAGCCTTGCTCCTTGGTTGCTTTTACTATTAATTACTTTTTTGTTTCCGGACCTACATATGTTGAGTTGCTACTCTCCTGGGTTTGCACCAATATGGAATTTAAGATTAAATAATTATTTTCCATCCCTCTCTAAAAGAATAGAGGCATAAACTGTAAATATATTACTTTCTGCGTATATAGTATTTATATGTAGTATAAAGAACAAAAATTCGTAAAATATTTCTTGATAGGGTATTTAAAACTTTTATAGTTTTGTAAAGTTTGCTTTTTTGGGCTATGAACCACAGTCAGACACTAGTCTGCAGCTAGCAATCAACTGTTAGCTGGTGAAAGAGTTTATGCAGAAGGGAATCTTACCTGCACTTGCTGTTCATGAATGGCACTTCAAAACTATCTATTGTGCAGAAACACTGTGTTGCTTTTGTCCTGGTTAACTTCTGAAACTTCTGAAATGTGTATCTTCTCTGGCTCTGATATGCCTCTGAGCCATTTGGACAAAGTCCAGGTAAAGTATTTTAAATTCAGCACATCAGCTTTCTGCTGTTGTACATCATTAGGAAGTACTGAGAGGGCTTTCATATTTGTAAATAACAACAGATCATATGAGAAAGTGACTTATCTGTAATGGAAGTTTTTATGTAAACCAAAGTATTCATTTCAATCTTTGCCTACACATGGTGAGAATTCAGGCATTTGGACTGACTTGTTAACAGAGGAGTGAAATCTTGTTGATTATATAGTTAAATGTAAAAGTCACAAATCTTAATCTTTTACTAAAAAATTGTCTGAACTTCAATGCTGAAAGTGAAATTTCAGGAATACAGAGAAGCAGACAAAATATGTTTGTTAGAGTCATTCCAAATGAGAACAAGGAGAAGATGCTGGAGTTTGGCAGCAGGCTTTTGAAATACAAAAATGTACTGTCTCTTCTGACATTTCCAGTGATTGTACTACAGGTCAAGAGGGTCTCAGAGGCCTAAGAAGCTCCAAAAGTTTGATAAAAATTATTACACTTACGCGAACAGCTTGTGCCTTTTGAACTCTTTCCTAACACTCTTTTGCACTAGTCCCTTTTTAAATTGATGATGTCATATAAAATAAGGAGAGCAAAAAAAAGTGATTTTCCATTGAGGACTCCAACCCACTGGTGGAAGTATATTGTGCCATCCTATGCCCACTTATAAACTATATGAATATTCACAGCCCTCAGATGCAAAGTCTTGCAAGGTGGTGGGGTTTTTTTGGGTGTTTTTAAGCAAGAGCCAATAAAAGGATTTGACAGCATTTAAGCACGTGCATTCAAAATTGTGATTCTGAGGTTTTACATGATTTTCCTGCCCTGTGCTTGGAGAAATAGAACTTCCATTACATACACCTTGCATTCTGACTTTCAACTTTTGCTCGCCCACACCCATCAAAACAGAACGGACCAAATCAGAATCACAAAACATAGATACTCCTCCAAATCATCTGGAAGTTGCAAATAATGGTTAATTGTGGAGCATCCATAATGCAGCGTGTAGGATGTGGTTCCCCAAAAAAAGGCCATGCTGATTTCTGCTTCCTTTCATTACATGGAAGACAGAAGCAGTGGTAGTCACCATCGCAGTGCTTTTGGTGTAGCTATTTATAGCTGGAACACTACCCTCTGTACCTGCTTTGGTATACATAGATACAGGTCTGTATTGTTCAGATCCTGCAGATATTGGTGTTTCAATACCAGGGGACTGGTGTTTCTGCTCTTGAAGCTGTGTGATTGTACAGAGAAATCCAAGAGGGAACCTATGTGTAGGAAGACTAAGCCAAAGAAAGGGCTGAAATTTCTGCCTCCTTTCATTCCTCAGCTTTTTCTACTGTGGGAAAAATTTTCCTAACTATATAGTTCTCATGTAATATTTAATGCTGTCAGATATCCCACTTCATCTCCGAATTTCTTGTACTCTATCTTCTGGCCTTGACTCAAATGTCTCAAATTGACAGATGAATACTGTCCATTGGACTTGCCACTGTTTAACCGGAGGCTAAATAAGGGAAGTGGGATAATGGTCCAAAACCTGGTGTTTTGTATA
The DNA here is from genome assembly GCA_013397895.1 of Origma solitaria. Taxonomy (NCBI): domain Eukaryota; kingdom Metazoa; phylum Chordata; class Aves; order Passeriformes; family Acanthizidae; genus Origma; species Origma solitaria. Next base: position 1,106,101 of record VZRL01004026.1, read on the forward strand.
TCATTTACCAGAGGTGTCACTTCTCCCCTTGTGAATAACTAGATTTCGGATCTCTCCACAAACCTTCCCAAGACCCAGCCCTTGAAGGGCCTCTATTCAGTGCAGTCTATATTCCATAGTGCTAAGGAACAGAAGTGCCCACTATTATGGGAATTTGCCTGCATTTGGAATTTTCTTTAAGGGTTTGGGTTTTTGGTTGTTTTTGAGAAGGAGAAGTACATTTTAAAGGTAATTACATTTGAGCCCAAATAGCTGATATTCTTTTCTAATAAAATGCTAGAAATAAACTTAATTTGTATTGAGAGGGACCTGACACTGTAACCAAAAGTAGTACTTTGCACCCTTTCTTATCTTTCAAAAATACTTTGCCATGGTAAACATACAAGAGGTGTTCTTTAATGTGGATACACTTCCTGAGTATCTCAGTCAGTTGTGGCTTTACGTCGTATATTTATTAAGACATGGAACCATGTTACTAAAATTATTTTTTCCTCTCTTGCCCACTTTACTGATGAGAATATGAAAATCTCTGTTCACTTGGAGCCATTCTTCTGATTGCTTAGGTATTTCAAGGTGGAGGTCACTCAGTGTTACTTTTGAAGTAGATCAAACTAGCTTTGGTGCTAAAAGCTTTTTTGCATGTTGACAATGAAGAACCACTTATAAGGAACACAGTACAAAGAAATGCTTCCAGGTAAAAAAACTGCCTTTTTTTTTTAGGTAGGTTACCTCTTCAAAGTTCGTTTCATTGTTCTTCTTACCCCCTTAAATGTATTTTAAGGAAATGAATATGAAATGAAGATGCATACCGAAAAAGGCCACTGCCAAGCACTTTCTGTTATCATGCTCTTTTAGAACAGTTGGTTTGAACCTTGAAAAGAAGAAATACTGCTCTATGTCTTTACCTTTTGATGCTGTAGATGTTGTCTAATATTGCCAAGCATTTGTCAAGAAGGAATACTTAAGTTATTTGAATACTCTAGGGCAGACAGACATTGGCGTCCAAGACTGAACCCATTAGATTAATGTAGTTTAAATGCTATATCACATAACATTAATATAATAGAAATGGTTGTTGCTCTTGCAGCTCATATCAGTTCTTGTCTATATCAAGCATCTTGGATCTACAAACTCTCTCAGCTGAGATGATTCACAGCAGTGAGGGAAACACTCAAATCCTTAGAAAGTGGAGTCTGAACATTTGCAATCAAAGAAATCAAGACTTTATCATAGAGAAGAAATTATCTCTGAATGCAGTGCCATGGGAGCTCATTTCAGGGTTACTTGGTTAGATGGTTTGCTATTAAGTTTGACTGTCAACCAGTATTTGATATGGGATATGATGTGCACCTGGCAATCCTTTTGTACTTCCTATTTCATAGGATTCTGGTGTCAATAGCTAGTTTGGGGGATTAGTGTCCATTTCACTTCTTATTGTACGTGTATTTCAGCAGTATTTGCCTTAAAAAAAAAGTTAGAATATTCTTGTTTGTTTGGGGTTTTTTTGCCTTGGTATCTTTACTGGATTGCTTCACTTGGGAAGTCTTTGTGAAAGGAAGAGAACTGGGATTATCAAAACCAATGCACTCTCAGTGGGTTCAGGTACACAGAGGATCTGTGCTGAAAAGGTTTGCATGTAGAAATGTTTAGGGCTATAGAAAGATATATGATAATTTACATATAAATTGATTTTTTAAAGGAAAAGGTTAGCTTTCAGGAATTTGAGTGAAGAGTCATAAGGCAAATTACATTTTGTTGACTGTTGAACAAGCTCAAAAGTTAAGTTATAAAAGATGAAATTATAAAATAAACGAAGACATTTGGGAACCATGGAAATTAGTTCTTAAAACAATAGGCCTTGAGTTTCAGAACTTTGACAAAAGTAGAAGTGCAGTCTTTCATGCCTGTGAGGTTTCAGAAACTGAAGAAGATATTTTAAGACTGGTAAAATTTGCAGTGGATAGCATTTTATTTTCTGTGAAGTGTTAGGATCAACCTTTCTTTTTAATAATATATGATAATGCTTAATACAAGTGTTCTGGATATGGAGCCAACTCAAAACCAAAGCTCTCAAACTCATTTTGGAGTATAGAACATTGTTCAGAGGTTATGATATAGAAAAAATGGTATCTCAGCACTAGCCCTATGTTCTTTGAGAAATGAAATAAAGAAGCAATATCCAACAGACTAGCAACCCTTTTCATTACTGAAGGAAGTAATATTTTCCTAGTCTCAGTTTAAGAATCTGTGCCAAATAATGTTACCTCTTCCTGTACCACAGTGTAGATTTAGTATGATTAAGAGAGCTAAGAAATTTTATGTAACTAAAAAGAACCAGATAGTCAGGGATTTAGTGCATATTTTGAAAGAAATTTTAATATTTTGCAGGTCTTTGTTTCTAGGTTTTAAATTTCCTGTAATTCTTGTTTCTTTTTTTTTTTGGTTTCTTCTTACATGGCACATTGCACTTCCAATTCGCTCTTGCCTTCTCTCCCACTGTCTACCTCTCTCCTTCCTTTCTTTTTCAGAGGGTGTAGGAAATCCTCATATGGCCATGATATTGACTTGGGAAAATTACCTATTTTGAAAGAGATTCACTCAGGAAATATTGCACTAGGATTTGCAGATCAACATCTTTACCGTAGTCCAAATTAAAAACTGAGAAAGAAGTTATCTGGTGGAGATGGTGACTGGGTAATCACTGCAAAAAAAGTGATTTTTTGGTGCTTTTTGAACCCTGTGGTTCTTGCAAAAGCTCCTGCATTTTTGATAAATAAAAGGGCTTTTGAAAGAAGCCCATACCATTATAGTTTTTCATTGGTAATGCTGACAATTCCGCTCCCTGCTCCCCCCCCCCGCCCCTTGGAGTACAGTTCACCACTTTTAATAAGAACAAAAGTCCTAAATAACTGTTTTTAGCTTCTGGTTACTGAGTAGGAGTAAAATGGAATATAAGAAGATTGCTATTAGGACAGGGTTGTTTTTTCCCCACAGCAGCAGCATTTCAGAAAATATTGGGCAAAGTATTCTGTGTTATTCTTTCCCTTTTCTAACCTGAGCCTGAGATCTGTCTGTTATTATTGTTGTACACATCTAATTTCAAGCAGGACAGCCAAAGTTCCTAGTTACCTGTTCAATTCTCAGTTTTCAATTACACAAACAGCATGTCATGTTTCCCAGCGTGTAGCCAGATAGGTCTTTCTGAACATGACAGGAATGAATACTCACTGAGAATTCTAATCTCAACAACTATGCAGCAGATCTTATTTCTTCCTCCTCCTTCAAAGTTTTGAAGTTTAGAATCACTATTAACGATAAGAGGTTTGAGTTTTAAATCCTTTAAAATCAGGTCAAGGAACCAACACCTTGTAAAACCAAGATTAAAGAGCAAGTGATAATGTTTAATCCAATTCTGTTCGATTTTACAACAGAAGAAACATATAAGCTGTGTGCCGTGTTTTATTCCAAGGACCAAATTTGTTTGCTTTGCCTTCCCCAAGATATATTAAAAATATTAAAGCCTGGCTACAGTAAATGTTTGCATAGTGCTTAATTTTAACTTCCTGAAGTATACTTTATGGTTTCTGTTGCTGTAATACGTAAGTACTTCACAGACTGGTCGGCTACGTTGTTAAAGCTTTCAAATCCTCTCTGAGGCACACACAGTCTGGTTAGCCCCATTATGCTGATGAGGAACTAAGCATAAAATTATGTATAGATGTTTTGCATGCAGACATCTCACTCTGCTGGGCCAACAAATAGCCTCCTCTGTTGAATCTTTGGGAAAAGTCAATGTACTTCAGCACTTTGGCAACTGCTGAAGCAGAGTGCAGACCGACACTGCTTGTCTCTGCATGCAGGAGGTTGTGTGCACAGCTGCAGAGAAAATCAAAGTAGGAACTAGGATTTCAGCACTGGGCACCTACATCTGAGGCTACATGAGTACCTGATAGTCTTTTTCTCTGGTGTTGTGTAAAACGAGACAGAGGTACTTGCTTGCCACAGGCAGCAATAAAACTAGTCATATAGTACTGAAGGGCAGTAATATGAAATGCTGCATATAATGGGATTTCCATACCTACGTGCACTAAAGGGATGAGTTGTCACCTTTTATGGTCAATACATGCTCTGGAAGTGTACAGAAATGTCCTTTTCCTCTCTGGTTACTGTAATTTCATTCGCTTTTATTATGTATGGTAGCAAGTCACTACCTTCTCTGAAGATCGCAACCCAATGGCAATTGAAATAACAAATGGAATCTCATCATAAAAGGCCTTTCCATAGTTGCAACTTATTTGTGAGACAGAATCACTACTCGTCACCATTTTCTTAAATTTTAAGCCACCATTGCTTACATGGGCTGCTTAAGTGCTTCTGGTTTTAGCCACACAGTCAGAGATCCGGCCTTTTTGGCTTCTCATGATAGTACATCAGAGACACTTAGTAATGATAAATAGATATCTGTACCATGCATCACCAAGCTTAGAATATTTTTATAAAAGAGAAAATTTGCATAGTGTTAGACACTTCTTGTGCTAAGTTTTGACTTTGTTCTATAGAAGGAAAAAAACCAAGCCAACCCTCAAAAAAGAAAAAAAGGTAGAATTCAGGAGCTAGTACATATCTCTTTTCCTTCTTGTTCATTGCTATTCTGTCTACATTTTGGTTCTTAATGGCTTTTGTTTTGGGATGTATGTCTTTGGAAGAACCAGATGTTGCATCACAATTGCTGTTGATTTTTCATAGGGTCTCACACTGTTGTAAAATCCTAATTACACATGTTTTTCACAGTTCCTGAAGCTAAATGATGATTTTTGCTGCTGAAACGTCTTTGTTTCTTTCTTTCTTGCATACTGTGGGAACTTTACATCTTCCAGCAAAAATGTACTTGAAATACACCAATTCAGTTCCATAGCTAGAAAAAATGTAAAAGGCTTTTTTCTTGGCTGAGATCCCCTTACCAGTTGGAGGAGGTTAATTATGCTCACAGAGAACATCTTCTGGTTTGGTCTCATTTCAAAGGACTTCAATTGCACAGTCCAGGCAAGACGACCCTGCCACGTGGAAGAAAGTGTTGGGTATGTGCTTCGAAAGTGCAGGCCTGATCCAAACGAAATCATTTAAGGCAGATCCCCCCTGAAATGTAGATGATAGTGTCCCCAGACAGACACAAGCGTCCTTTTTCTGACATCTTCTGGATTATCACAAGTATTACCTTGCAAGTAGAGATGTTTTGAGATGGGAAAGCAAGATCCCAACATCACCTATGAGATATGGAAGAAAACACTTGAGTGTGCTATCAATACACTGAATTGTGTCAGAAAGTGGCTCAAGTAAATATTGTAGGGCAGGAAAGGAGGAATCTCATATGCAAAAGAGGTTACAAAAAGATGGCAATGCACAGTGCAACCTGGTTGAAAAACTAGTCGGTACTTGTAGAGTGTATTTTATGAAATGATAAGTTTTCTAAAATATATTTTGCCTCAATTATACCTACAAAAATGTGGAGCTTTTTCTTGTAATTTTTTTGTCTGTGAACCAAATATTTGAAATATTTTATGTAAAATAAGGACAATTATCAGTGTAAACAAAGTCTGTGTTAACATCATAAGTAATAGGTTAGAAAACTGGCTCCATTTTAGTTAGAAAACTGGCTTCATTTTATTCTATGCCTTTTTCTTGTTGTCATAGGCAAATGATTTATCTTGAAAATATAAATATTTACACAAGTTATAAATATTTACACAAATAGAGAAAATACTTTATCCATTACAATTTAATGAATAAAAAAATCTGTGTTTTTCTACTGAGGGATTACTGTCCTCTCCTAACTCAAGGAAAGGTAACTAGACAGAAAACAGTCTTTCTTTTACATGTGTAATATGGTGTTGCCAATGTTTTCCAACCATCACTATATTGATGGGTGAGGATTTTCTTTTTTTTCTTGCCATTTGTAATGGAATGTTTTGTGTAGATAATATTCATCAGTTTTCAGTGTAAACCAAAATACTACAGATATTCCATGTCTGCAGCACAAACTTCCGTTCTTCTTCCTCAGCTTTATTGTCCAGTTGCTTTTGTTGGAAATTTCATGCAGAAACTCTCTATTCTGTTTAATAGAAATAATCAAATTCATAGACAAGCTGTATTAATGGCCTTTTGTTCTTATGCCTGTTTTATCCATCATCTTAAATACCTCTGTTTTCTCCCTGGTGTGTAACACTTCTATGTACTAGAGAGTAATCATATCTGGCCCAGATCCAACCTTCATAATGTTAGGTTAAGCATGACATGCTCTTCTAGAGTCCTGTACTATAACAGGTTCTCTGTTCTTTTGCTTATCCCAATGAGCTCATGAAAATGACCAATGAATCCCTTGTTGATATGTTTAATTTGTTATTTTATTTCTTTCCAAAGTGTTGAGAAGACAACTATAAATGAATCCGTTCATTGCACATTCCTTTCAATTGACTTTTCTGCTTGTTCTTATTTTAATAGAAAACCAGATTCCCTAACTAGCAAATAACCCCTGCACAATTATGACATCCATAAGCTGTGGTTATAATCAAATGAACATCAGGAGGCAGCTGTGATTCACCAGCTTGTTGCTGCCCACTGGGACTCTTTTCTCTTTATCAGCCATCCAGCGACTGCTGGAGCAGTTCACACAAATGTAGCTCCAGTACAAGAAGTTTCACCTTATTTTAATCCAGCTCCAGCACAACAGCTCCTTGACAGTTTGTTTCCCAAACTGCTATCACCTGCTATATTTTCCAGCTACAGGTCAACAAGGTCTGTTTCATGGAAAATCCCAAGACTAGTAGTTAGCCTGAAGTTAGAAACAGTGTTTCTGTTCCCTGCAGGGAATGGCTTCTGTCACAAAAGTAGATTTGCTGGTCAATCAAACCAATTAGCCCATGCCTACTTGCCATTCCACTCTCCCAGGATTTGCAAAGTGTCCTGTCATCTTTAGACGTATTACCAAGACTGTGATTGTCATTTTTTAGAAATATTTACCGGAAGTGTGACTGCCAGAATCAAACTCCCAGTGGTAATGCCATAACAAGAGCAAACACAGAGCCAGAGCTAACATTTTGTTTTGGTTTGAGTTTTTGTTTTGTTTTGTTGTTTTTTCTTTTTATAGAAATGCTTCAGAAGCTCCCATAGTTGAAAATAGCTTCTAATATGCTTGAAGATCTTTGAATGAATAACAGTAAATAAATGCATAATATTAGTTGTTATTATTTGGGCTACAATCATACACAATAGCACTATGCTTATTTAGATGATAAAAGAAGAATTCCAGTACCATATGTAGACTAAATATCCTATAAATACTATGGGACTGATACAGATAGTAAGAAATTACAATATATGGGCAAAAAATACTGTTTTAATAGCCTATATATTTCTTTTCTGTTCTCGTTCATGTAACTGGCATGAAGCTCATGAATGCCCTTGGAGGGCAAAATTTGGGAACACTTAACTTGGACTCTTAACATCAGACCAAGTTTTATCTGAGCATTCTGGATAGATCAAGTAAATAAAAGGGCTGAAGACTTTGACACATAATCATAACCTTAGCTTTCAAATAGGAAGAGCAAATACTGAGCGGGATTCACACGACCGTGTACATTGTAGATATCTGCACTGGCCACTCCTGGTATTTTTATAGTCAATTAGGACAAATAAGCACTTCAGGGTGCAATTTCTATGTCTCTAAATTGCATTCCATGCCTGCATTCTATGAAGCACTAGTTAAACTCAATAACTAAACAGGGGCTCTACGGTGACCAGTTTGGATACAGGTTATTAGCACTAACAGCATCTCAAGTTCAGTGACATGAAACCGATATTTTAAATAATTATGTCACAAAACAAACCTTTTGCCAAAGTCACTCTTTTATCTTGCGGTATAAACACAAACTTGTTGAAATGAATACTATATTGTCTGTGCTCCTGTGCCATGAATTGTGACAAAGTGATGGAAATAGGACTGCTATATCAGAGAGCAACTATGTCTTTACTGAACCACGCAGAATTAGCACAAGCTTCACCCACCTTTATACCTTGTCAGTGAAACTGGGCACATGTGCACATTTCTCCCCCGTGCAGCACAGTTTACATTAGCTGAACACAGAATCATAGAACAGTGGGGGTTGAAACGGACCTTAAAGATCATCTAATTCCACCCCCCTTGCCATGGTCAGGGACACCTCCCACTAGACCCAGTTTTTCAGAGCCACGTCCAACCTGCCCTTTGAACACTCCCAGGCATGGAGCATCCACAGCTTCTCTGGGCAACCTGTTCAGTGCCTCACAACATCACAGTGAAGAATTTCTTCCTAATATCTTTCCTAAATCTACCCTCTTTATGGGTAAATTCTACTATGAAAGGGGAAGGGAAAGGAAAGGTTTGGGGGGGGGGTATTCTATTTTTATCAGTAAAGCAAAGACATTTTTACTAGCTTTTACCCCTACTAATTTTATAAGGGTGTTTCTTTTTCTTGTTTAAAAGCTGATCATTGTAACCTGGATGCTTTGTAACTATAATAGATAACTGCATAGGGAAATGCTATTCTCTATCACACTCATTAGGTATTTCTCCAGAGATAGTTTAGAAGTCCTGTATTAGGAAAATAAACATTTAAAACAAAAGAAGGAAAGGAGAGACATAAGAGATTAAGAACTCAATAAAAATTTAACATTCACTTACTGACTATAAAAATGTAACAGACTATCGACGATGATGAACGAAGAAAAATAGCTGCCTATGGATAATGAATCAGTCAGAAATTCTGATGATGTATTTGTAGAAATAAACAATTTCTTGTCATTTAGGCACTTTTATGGAAAGGAATTAATTTTAAAATTTTGTAGTGTGTACAGTTGTCATGGGCCTAGAATGCCTATTACTCCAGGGTGGTCAGTTTAAGTCAAGATTTTTACCTTTACTTTTATTTTGTCATGAACAGGTTTGCTCTTAAAGTTTACAAGTGTGGATCTCAAGTAACAGTAGTCTTAACAGATGTCAATGAATCGGTAATGATCTCTGTTTTTAACAGTTACAGATTTATTTATTTCTGAAGTTTTATGGAAAAGGTCAAGAAATATTCTAATTGATGCACAGTTCTTTATTTTTAAGCTCACTTGCTGAAGATTGCTGTGATTAAGTACATTAGTGTGTATAAAAATGTGTAATACTAATTTTAAAACTTATGTCTCTGGCACGTGTATAAATATCCAGTCACGGGAGCATAGCATGGAAGATATATTGTAATGTTAGGGGCATCAGGAGGATATTATCTGTTTTCCCCAACGTTTTAGAGCCACATAATCTTATACCACTGACTTTGCTGGGGTTAGCTATATGTTAGGAATCATGCTGAGGGAAATGAGAAAGAATCAACTGCTTTGATTTCTGTGATTCTGCACAGTTCAGGTTGATTTGGACCTCTTCCTCAGTTCCTGGATTCCTGGTTTTTATTTGTTTGTTTGTGCCACAGGTTCTTGTGGAGTAATTTTTTCTGTGTGGAAAGGGTCAGTCACATGCTTTTTAAAAAAACTAAGCATAATTCTTCCTAATTGATGGTGATCTTCACTGTTTTGGATAGCGATGGGTATAATCTTTCCTTCAAGGATCCAGACTTCCAGCTCCAAAAGGACTGTGTGAATGATATTATTTCTATAATTTAGTATAAACATGGCATTTTATTTTCTAAATGTTTTTCTTTTTCCGTTTATTTATGCGCATCTTGCGTTATGAACATTTTTAGCAAACTTTCATGGAAAAAAATCCCTATATGCTTTACTCAAAATTAAACAAATATGATCCCCCATGGCAGGGCAATGGAGCTAGGGGATCTCTAAGGTATCTTCCAACCCAACCGTTCTGTGTTTCTGTGGTTGTCTATCTGTATGTGAGTTACTACACTGAGGTAACCCTTAGCCCAAAAACCGCACATAATAATTCCATCATTTCATTAAGAGGCATGGTGAAGTGAAACTCTATCTTGTTAGTTACATGGAGAATAAATCTTGCCAGAGGTCTGCAACAGTTGCTTTGTGTCCACATGGTGAATTGAAGAGACCATGGAAGCTTTGGTTCGTATTGCTGACCTTGTAGCATATCGATTAAAGATAACCAAATTCAGGTTTCAGGACTTGATGTGCAAATGAGAAGCAGAATGGAGCAGCAAATGAGTAAAAGACCTGACAGCTTTGAAAGGTGGGAAAGCAGCTCTGGCACTTCTGAGGACCAGCGTCTTGCTTTTTGCCTTCTCTGATCTTCAGAATCTCCTTTCTCCCAAGCCAATCCTCAAGGTGCATAAGAGACAGTCTCCCACATCACATCATTAAAACACACTCAGGAATTTAAAAGCATGTCATTAGCAGTTTCCTGAAATAGTGGATAAAAAATAAAATAAAAATCAATTCAGATGCCAAGATCAATATGTTCTTAGACAAGGTAGGAAAGGAAAAGGAATAGTTTAGGAAAGGAAAAGGAATAGTTTTCAGATGGTTTTTGGTTTTCTTGGCAGAAATGGCAGGATAATTTACAACAGTGAAAGCACAAACACAGTTTGTTTTCTGAGCTTTATAAACCTGTGTTTAAAATCCTCTTTAATAACAACTGCTACAATTACCAGTTATTGTAATGAATTGTTGTCATCTTGTAGTTTAGTCTAGGATAGCCATACCATTTTAGGGGCAGCAGTTTATCATGAGATCCACATTTGTTCATTTGTTTGTTTATTTTCTGCAATTCTGAGGTTATTAATTTGAGAAATATGGTTGGGGTTCTTTGGTTTTTCTTGGGTTTTTTTCTGTTGTTGATGTTACTTGACCGAAGTTTTTCCAGACATGTGAGCCTAAGATGATGTGTTCCTCAAGCACAAGTTTACCAGTAATGTGCATTTTGGTTCTGCATAACTTTTCCAACATTTGCTCATATGCCTGTGGCCAAACAAAAAATTGATCTCAGAATATTGCACTAACAAGAAGCATTGCCAAATGATAAAATATTAATTCTTTTATTTTATATGCAGATATGAGAGAAGCAGCAATTACCCCTACTTTAATTGTTTCATAGATGAGTACAATTATTATGTTATTCATTCCATTTGCAGACTGAATGTAAAAAACAACATCAACATCACATAGTCAGACAGTTCATTTTAAAGTAAACCTTACCAATGTTAGATATATTAAAGCAATAAACCAAGAGATTAAACTTTCATAAACTGTAAGAGCTCATTGTTTTGTAAATGGAAGTATAATAACATGTTTGTAGCTCAAATGAAACTGTAAAACTGACTGGGTGCTTTAGTCTTTCTGCAAACTTTTGATTTATCTTTTTAATCACTTGTTAGCTTTTTTTAATGGCAATTAAACACAGAAAATGGGCTTCAGTCTTCTTGCTGCATTACTCTTCTCTCATTGAACTGCTGTCATTTCTTTATGATGACAAGCAATTTAAAGGTGCATAACCAAGCCAGTTAAAGTGTATGTGGCTCCTGCTGCTACAGGTGTTTGTTACTGATGAATGAAGTGATGGCTGTTGTTGGAATGTGAGATTTATCTTTCTTTGTGCCTTGTGCAACAGAGAGTAGAACAGGGTACCTTTGAAAAGCTGGTATGAACAGTCCACAATCACAGAAAGGCTGTAGCTAGACTTTGTATCTGTAATACCAGAGTTAATGTTAGGGAAATGTTAAATAAAATTTGTCTGCTCGATTGCAATTTTGAACCTTACTATAGCTACAAGTAAAAGAATGAAATACACCAGGTGTTAAGGTTCATCTGTTATGGATATCTGCTAATGTTCCAAATAGGTTTTTTAAAAACCCACCTAATACTTAGATATACAGAATTACGAAAGAGAAATATGATGAATGAGAAATACCATAACTGCTCTAAAATAGACATCCTATAAAGCTGCTTGCACAGTACTTGTATTGTAATACACATTGCTAGCAGTAGCTATGCTTTGGATTGGGAAGCACTTCCTGGGAATCCCTGGCTATGTCTTACAATCACCCATCTTCCATTTTTTTGTGCTTTTTTTTTTTTTTTCTTTTTGAGGGAGGGAGGGAGAGACTGTTCGTGCCTAACAAAAGTTGCTAGTACATTCTCTGCCCCCTCTGTCGTGTTATTGCTTCAGGGCTAACAGGACTAAAGAGTGCTAAGAACATATTTTGTCATTGAACAAATCTGTTGACTCAAACTGCCATTTTTTGTGGCGACTTCTAAGAGTCGAACAGCACCCTAGAGAAAACTACTCTCTGGAAGAAGGAAAGTAATAACAGCAGCAGAATTTCACTTCTCATTTCCCACTGCCATCCAACTACATGAAAATATTTTCTATCTCTGTACCCAGTCCACACTGAGGAGAGAATTTTAACCTAGGAATATTTCACTGCTGATAGGATTGAGTCTTTCATGTTTTGAAATGCTAAATGCCCACAGTGAACTTTTGTTTCTTCCTTTGCTGTTAATGTCCAATATCTTGTCTCCATTTTTTTAAATAAATAATTTCTTGAATTTCAGATTCATGTATTTAAAAAGCATTATTTTAATCTATCACATCGATTACTATCTGCATCCGTTAATGATTTTTTCTGCCAAATATAATCGGCCTGGCTCTGCAAATAAGCATGACTTAAAAATAAACCAGAGAATTTACATCTAGATATCATGGAAGAAGGCAGTAAATCCTGAAATAGCATCAGCTTCAAATTCTGCTTCTTTAGATGACTTTCCATCCACAATTTGCGTCAGTCAGTCTGTGTGTTGCTAGGACATCCCTACTGCCTGGTATTCATTTTAATAATTTTAGTGGTGTGCTGTTTATGTAAAATAGAATGAACAAAGGAGAATTTCGGGGATGAGTCTGAGATTTTGGCTTTAATTTATTTTAGCTGCAGACACTATTTGCATGTAGCTTTTGTGGTGTAATTGTTTTTAGTTCTGCTGACATTGTGGTGGGAGAGCAGCACAGATAATAACAGATGATGTTTCCTTTTGTGGAAGTTAAGAACTAGCTGATTAATTGTTATTATGTTACACTCTAGAGGAAACATTGTAATTAAACCACAAAAAACTACATTAACATAATGTTAGGGGTCTGACTTAATCCCACGAAAGCAAGAAAATTCAAAGTTAACGATGAAGAGGGTAATGTTATGTGTTTTAGGCCAAGTGCTGTTCTTTGGAAAAGAGCTTAGTCTGACTATTTCTGACTATCGTGGTTGTTTCTCTGTGTGATTAGGGCAGCTGCATTTAAATCAAATTAAGTCCTTTGACTTTTCTTTGTGTGTGCTTGCAGATCAGGCTTTATAAAAAAAGATTATTGAGCAGTCAGCTCAGCAGTTATCTTTGGAACTAGGTCTGATGCTTGATTTCATGCTTCCAGGCAGCTGGTCTTGGCTTTGAACCAGAGGATGAGCTCCTCAGTAATTTTTGTATTTGCAGGTATACTATATTTCCTGACAGCCTACCAGACTAGTATTGGTACTTTTATGTGACATATTTTGATTTGCAGTAAAATGCTATTTCTTTATGTGTAAAACTTGGAAGAAGAAACATCTGGTTTATTTGAATGACTGCTTTTCTAAAAGCTAAAATCTTCCAAGTTTTAATACACACTCTATTCAGGACATAATTTTAAATTATTTCCACAGCAACACTTACCTGTCCTGCTTTATGTGTCTTCAGCTTTTTTATCTCCCCCACATACATGGAAGATTTCAAAGCCTGTAGGAAGGTCTATGCAGACAAGCTATCAGGATGAAACGTACCAGTAAAAATTCCATAATTAAAAGTTTGAGGCACATCAGGGATTAGTCTGACAGGCTGATCACAGTGACTGCTTCCTCCCATCTCTGCTTCCTCCACCCCAGCCCCTCACTGCTGGAGAGTTAGAGTGTCTGCCTGCAGCCTGGGTTCTTAGTTGTCACACACATCTCCACAGCAGCTGATTGGGAGCCTTGATACACCTGAAAGGTCTTGATTTCACGTAGTCCCCTTTTGTGTGAACAATTTAGGTGACACGGAACTTAATTCTCTATTCTCTGGATCCTGTGGCAATTTCATAGCCCATTTTGCATCTATTATGGATAGAAAATTACACACAGGTTGATAGAGTTGGTAGCGAAGGGGCAAAGACAGATGATTACCTGGAAAATTCACATCCTCTAACTAAAAGACTTCAATCCTCAAGTATGGATTCCACTTTGTATGCCTAAAGATTACTTTTGTTTATATTTCCAGAAAATTAATGCCTAATGCTTAGTACTGAAGCAAGAGAAAGAAACACGTAAGTGCCTAAGTTCCTGAATCAATTGCAGGATTCATATGTAGTCAGTTATTTCTGGAATTTTTAAAAACAAGTACTGTGGAATTACTTTCAAGAACTTCTTACTATAAAAGACAACAATGACATGTGAACTGTCTCTATGACAACTTTATGAAAACAGAAACAGTTTTGAAATATTAAGAACTCAATTATGAAATTTAAACATTGTAAATGGACTTTGGAGATATGATTGTAATTCTAGGAATAGACTACTTTATGAGCTGTCACAGCTAAAACATCCAAAATAAGAATATATTTTTCATGTAGTTTTAAGGCTTTAAAAACAGGAAAAAAAAAAAAATCTTGAATTTTATTTTCCAGTTTCCAGATTTCAGAGTTAGTCCAGTACACATTTTAGATGCATATGCCATGAAATTTGTCCTACTTAGTTATCATGCAAACTCATCAACCATTGAATTTTAAATACAGTGTAGTCATCCTTGTTTTGGGAAACTAAAAGCACGCAATCTTACCTCCAAAGGGTTTGACTCTCACCCCTATAATAAATATGCAAGAAGCAAGTTCTGTACGATAGAAAAAAAGACAGGGTTTCTGAGCTTTTTTTTTTTTTTTTTTTTTAATTCCTAGAACACATTCTTTTTCACTGCTGTCCTGGATACAACATCCCTCTGACTTTCTGCGAGCTTTCCTGGTTCTCTTTGTGTGTGCTTATGATGCTTTTTCTCCCCTCTCTCCCTCTCCTGGAGAGAAGTCCAGCTGCTAGCATCTGCACAACCAGACCAGCCTCCAGACTTCTGGCTAACTCAGGGTGTGCTGATATGCTGTAATTTGTGTGCAATTTATACACCTGCAGCTTTAGCTGTGTGGTCTATATGGGCTTTTTAATTCTTTTTATCCTTCTCCTAAATGAAGCCTGGACATTAGGCTTACTGGCTTCAATAATATTTGTTCTTTAAGCAGTCCAGTTGTAATCATTTAATTTAGCTCTATTAAACCACAGAGCTAGGTCAATTGGTATATTTAGAAGGGGCAAGTTACAGCCATAAAAGTTGCAGGGAATTTCACCTATTTTAGCTTCATGGGATCCTAATTACTGCATGTAACACCAGAGCTGTCATCTGGAGGAATCTTTTTTTAGCACCTGTAAGAACCTTATCTTTATGCCTATAGATACCTGACTTAAATATTTGATTTGTAAACATTTTTGCACAGAACTGTTTGACAAGCACATTAAAAATGGTTGCTCACAAGCTACAAATCTCTTAAGTTACAGCTACTGCATATATTGCACAGCTGGCTGCCATGATGCTGGCAAGATATTTGCTCTTTGATCTAACAGGAGTTTAAAATTCAAAGTGTTCAAGATGCGTATCATGATTGTCATTTCTGTGCATTCCTGAAAATGCTAAGAAAAGCTTTCCCACCATCCAAGCACTACCCTGAGAAAATGAACTTTTAGTAAAGTTGCCAACTCCATGCTGAATGAGTGCCTTGCTATTTTTGCTAAACCAGACCCTTGACGAACTCTGCCTGTTGGTGCCCACTTAATATGAAATAGCTGGAGCACTGCACAGGAGCCAGATGCAGAAGGACACAAAAACTACATTGGCAAATGATCTGTCAAGTGACCCATGAACAAAATCGAGATTGAGTTGCCCTTTGAAATAAACCTATTTGAATTTTATTATCTCTAGAGCACCTTGTGTCTCTAATCTTGTGAAAGGTTAGTATTCCATCCATCAGAGCAAGATTAGAGCTCTGGTTGATGCCTGTGCTTGATGATAACTGAATGCAGCAGTTGGGGCTGGAGGAAGGAGATTCATTACCAGCAGCAGTTCAAAGAAATATCGGGTAAACATGCTCAGGGAAGCAGGTTCATGATATAGACCACATACAATCCGGGTCAGGATAGCAGAAATCAAAGGAGCAGAATATCAGCAAAGATTTAAACCTATTAACAATTATCTTAATAAAGCACTGTTACTTTATTCCTATCCTTGCATTTCATGTCACAGATCAGCTGACCCAAATGGCTGGTGCCTACTAGGCTGAAATGTTAGTCACTTTCTCAGTGCATCTCTCAAGAAAAAGACTAAAGGAATAAATGAGAAAATAATAAAAGAAAAAAATCCAGCACTCATGACCCTCATATGCATAGATAGAAGTGAAGAATACAGATTCTGTGATGTTAAAAAACGTTCTGTTTTTATTAATTCAGAAGTTCTCCCTCTCCTACATCTGGCAAAAAGAAATGATTTCTCACTTTTATGTCTTTTTAAAGCTTACCTGACATTTTCGAAAAAGCTTTAGTGAACTGGCATCATTTCTCCTTGTCCTTGTTTGCCTGTACTTTCTAAATTTTATATTATGCTCTGAATTATATATGTGATTAAGTTAATAACAGTGGAGACCTTACTTCTTGTATTAAAAAAAAAGAAATATGATTAAATTCTTCATTGTTCTGTGTCAACTCCAGACCTATGCATTGCTTCAAGAATATAGAAGTAATTCAAAGGATTAAAACGTGTATATTTTTCTAATCCTTTAGTTCCTCTTGGTGGGTCTGGATTTGTGCCTCTGGCTTTTCTATCCGTGCAGAGCAGACCATGTATTTATGTTCTCACATTTGGCTTTGAAGGATAACAAGAGGCCCTTTGGACCTGATGCCAATGTATCAGCCAGCAGCAAAACAACTTGAGACTGAATTTTTTATTTGCTGTCAAACTTCATAACATCACAAAGGAAAAAGAAATAGAGGGTAAGTCCGAGATTTTCCAGAGACAGAGATATGTTAAAGCAGTAGAAGTAGTTGCTGTACAAAGTAGGAACCTGCTGCCTTCTTAGGTAGTACCCACAGCATAGTCAAAAATATAATTCTAAAAAAACAAAAAAAACCCCTCCCCCCCAAAAAACCTCAATGAGGCAAA
Organism: Origma solitaria; assembly: GCA_013397895.1. Lineage (NCBI taxonomy): Eukaryota > Metazoa > Chordata > Aves > Passeriformes > Acanthizidae > Origma > Origma solitaria. The sequence continues at coordinate 1,123,345 of VZRL01004026.1, forward strand.
GTAAAATAATGCTAAAATAAATTTAAATTTTTAGTAGGTTATGTTGATGCTCAGAGTGTAAATAATCATGGCCTTCAGCTAGATTAAAATTATTCAGAGCCTGTGACAGGTATACAAACTTGGATGGCTCCTCAGAATAAGTGAAAATATTTAGAGGGGGACAATTTTAAAGTAAAACCAGGTAGCAGCAACAGGAAGAAAAAAATGTAGGGTATTCATGGTGTTATGAAATATTTCGACATGAATCTTGATTCCAGAGACAAAAGCTGCAGTTTCTGTGTAATCAACAAAAATATTTTTCAGTACCCTCTACAGTCACATTTCCAGCTACTTAACTGATTTTTACTGTATTAAGGGACTAACAGTATAAACTATATATGATATCAATTAATTTGCTTAACGAATAAATACATATTAGGTAGGCAGTGTGGCACCTATTGCAGCTACTGTGACATTAAAACATAAAAAATTCAATTAAAATGTATTATACATCCACATATTACGGGCAAGTCTGAGGGAACATATGGTCTTTACAAGAGAGGAACGTGTGACTAATAAAATAATACTTCTTCAGTGAAAATGGAGAATATTTTCTAGATAATGGGTTGAGTGAGTGATACAATTTAATGCTGAACCCTAATAAAAAAGTCACCTATTGAAAACACATTTCTAATTATATGGTTTGTAAATGTGGAAGCACTGAAAGTATAAGGCCATCTAGGCTACATAAAATTATAATGAACTTATGAAGTTTATTATTATGGCAGACGAGCAGGGTAATTAGTCTCACCTAACATGTAACATACCTAACGTTTACATTTTTCAGAAGTTATCAGTGTTTTATTGTGAGTTTCAAAATCCTTCCACAGTTATTTAGGTCCTCATAAAAGACTGTTGAATGTTGTTTCAGTTAAAAGCTAGAAAGCTTGTTCTCTCTTACGTCTTTTTCAAAGGAATCCCTATTTCTTTGAGATGTACTGTTTGCCCTTTATTCTGTCCCATGTCTGAATGTTTCTCCCAAATGACTAAGTATATGTATATATTAGGGAAACTAATAAAGAAGGAAATTATTGGATAAAAAAGTTTACAGTCTCTTACAATAAGTATTCATTTGGCTTCTGTACCTCACAAGACCACTAAAAATTTTAATCTTTCAGATAATGCGGTAATGGAATACCTAAAATCACTTTATGAAGCAATAACACATATACATGCATTAAATGAAAATACTAGTCCCTGATATATGATGTTATAAAGGACAGGCTCATGTGGGATGTGAAAGGAAGCACCCACTTTAGAGCCCAAGCCAGACTTCTGATCTAAATCCTTCTTTCTCTCCCCGTGGAGAACATAAAGGCAGAGCTGGAGTAAGGCTTCATGCCAAGGGTCCTTGGCAGGGTATCTGAAGTGAATCAAGGCATAGCCTGGACATTCAGTTTTGAGACCCTTGTTCTGCCTGTGTGTTCAAGGGTGGTCATTCTGGCAGTTTTGATAGACTGGATCTGAGGAACATCTGGACAGCTGTAGTTGAGCTCTCTTCTGATCACTTTGTTTCATTCAGTTGCCATTTCCCTGTTTCTCTATCTTCTTTCCAACTCTTATTGTCCTCTCCAGTTTTGCTTTCCTGTTTCATCTGTTATATAAATACTGCCTCATTTGTACTTATCCTCCCATATTTTAGGCCTTCTGCAATAGTGTAGTGCAGGAAAACAAGTACAAGGCCTCTACTCAACATAGGTCACCCTGGCCCCTTTGCTGTCTGCTGCCGAGTAGGACTGGTCAGCTTTTCAACTTGTTCTTCAAACCTCATCTCAGAGGGCTGTAATTCTCAGCTGGCAAGGTTTACGTGAGAAAAGGAGTTAGGGGAGTTTTCTTCCCAAATGTGGCACAGTGCTAAGGTTATGGCCAAACAAGCTGGAGAAATACCCAAATATGACGCAAGGAAATAATGTCCAGCAATAATTGTAGGTTCTGAATGGAAAGACCTTGTCACCAGAAGTGACGCAGGATTTCCGCTTTACTTCCAATTCAGGGAGAACATTGGGCACTAACGAGGAAAACACAGCTTATGCCTATACTTCCCCATCAAGCTCTAAGGTAAAAACCATGTAATGTGAGGATTACATATATTTGAGAGAGAGGGATGAAGACTGGATAGCAGAGGAGGTAGACAATCAGGTCTCAAGGTTGTAGAGAAGATGGAAGAAGCAGTAAATGGCAGAAGGCCTGGAATTCCAGTGAATTCTGCACAGAAAAACCCCTACCAACAGACAAATCAAAACCCTGTACAAAAATCCAGACACAGTTTCTAAATGTCCTAGCTCTCACTGAGCCGCACCATTTCCCACAGAACCCTAGGAAGGAGTTAAATATATGATTTGTTTGCTTAGAGAGTCAACAGCCTGTGGGTTCTTTGAGGTATTCTTGTCAATACGTTGAATATGTTCAGCAACTTACCAGCACACAAGCAACAGAAGAACAAAACTTTGGTGTCACTCCATGGACATGGACTCCTTTTAGATGGAAACATCGTATGCAACACAGCAGCTAATAAATGGATACAATTCCCCAAATAAACTTGGCCTAGGAGTTTTAAGGCCACTCCTGTGTAGTTCAATCAAAGAATAAGTAAATTATGTTGTTTGAAATATAGCATAACCCTAAATATGTACCAATCTTGTAAAGCTGTTTTTCAATTCATCGTACCTTATCTCAGAAATAAGTTTCCTTCTGACTGGAAAGCTTTCCCACTAGACAGACTTGTAAGAGAAAAAACATTCTGTTGAGAAGGTAGGTCAGATAAAAATCAATCATGCAGCATCTTGATCCAGTGAACTGATGTCTGTAGATGAAGATTTGTGTTGGCTTTAAAGCTATTCAAATACTGACTTCATTTTTTAATCCCTGATCTTTGAAACATCCAGGTAGGAAAGGTTATTGACTACACAAAGCTCCTTAGGGGACCCAAGGTCTTTCTACCAGCACATGAATGCAGGTCCAGGATCTGAAAGACTGTTTTCTTCAAAAGTAATATATCTCTTTTTTTACATTATTTGAGGCCAACTCTATTATCCTTAACCTTAATCCTTAACTTTATCCTCAATCTAGGATTTTATGCATTGCCTAGTTTTAAGTCTCTGATTGCCCAAATCTGACCTCTAGGGCTGTTGCTGGTACTTTCCTCCTATTGATGCCTAAAGGACAGGCTACCTGAAACAGAGGCCAAGACAAATTAGGAGTATAAAATGTGGACAAATTTATTCAAGGCCTGCAAGGCCTTGAAGGTACATTCAGGCAAGCAAAGCCCCCTGTCGTGGACAACACCCAAAATGGGCACTGGGTCACAAGCCCTTCACCTTTTATAAGTTCTGTCCCATTAGCATATTGGCCCTTAATTCTCCAATTCTCCAATGATGTTAACCACCCCCGGCTCACTCCCCCCATCTCTCAGTTGTTTACATATTTTCGGGCCTTAGGGCAATGAATATGTCCTTGAATCTGTATTCAGAGAGCCTTGTTTTGGCTAAAAGTGCTGGGAACAGAGGATTTTAGCACTTTGTAAGAAGCACAGAACTATAGCAAGTTACAGATACATGAAGAGTAAAAAACTAGAAATTATTAAGGCATCGCTATTGCCTTGGAAAAAAAGTAAAATCATCCCTCTAACAAACTGAGAACATTTAAGTTAGCTTAATTCGATGTAATAAAACTAAAAGGAAGTTTGTGGCTTCAGTGAAGTTTGAACATGTAGTTCAATTTACAAGCAGAAATTAAATCACATCCATATTATTATTATTGTTACAGTAACAAATAGTAATGTACTTAGTGTCCAAATAGTCAAGAAACAACTGGGAAACCATCCTGGATTTAATACTGCTTGATCTTCAATGGTGAACAGGGTTCCTTTGAGTGCAGATGTAGAAAAATTGGATAAGTTCAAAAATAGGAAAATTTCCTTGGAGGTAGTTTTGTATTTTTTGTTAGTAGTGCTAAACCGTAACAGAACTTACTAGCTGCATTCAGAGGTGTCTGGAAAAACCATCAACATTACTTCATTACCTCTTAAACTGCAGACTTATATACAAAATTGATTTTATGTACATAATAATTTCCATAGCAAGTCAAACATCAAACTGCTGTTACAGGCAGGATTGTGCTGGTTACCTCAAATAGAAGTTTTTGCAGTTGTTTCAGTAATATCTGTCTCAGGTCAAACATCTAAAGATTTTGGGCGTTTTTATGTAATATACTTACTTCTTTTTAAATACCAGAATGAGCGATCTTCAAAAAGGGGAAAAGGTGAAAGGAGATTGAAAGGCAAACTGCAAGGAACTTTCAGCAGTTACATTATATAAATACAACTCTCCAAATATGTTTTAGCTCTCTACACTTGCAACTGTGACATGAAAGTAGCTGCAGGTCTAATTTTAAATATGTTGTGATGCAGCCAGTTTGATCTGTAAAAAAACCCACCTTTCCACACTGGGATTCAGGAACTGTGTTTCCTGGTGGGTTCTTCACCAAATGGACCTAATCCAGTAGATGCTTCAGAAAACACCTCTTTCTTGAAGCTAAATAAGGCTCAATAAATTGTTTTCAAATACTTCAGTGATGGTTCTGCACAGTAGTCTTTTTTGTTTAAAGTGAGAAGAAGAATGAAAAGAAGAGGTGAGGAAGCCCTCTTCAATCCCACACGTGCCTAAAGCCAGGTTGCGATTTCTGCCTTGGAAGCCCAGTGCCACTGCTGTCAAATCGTGGCTGATCACTCCATTATAAATAAAAGTCTGTGAAGTTTTCAGTGTTTTCATCTGGCCAGCCAGAGCCTCCTTCCTGACAAATGACTCCTGCCCACCATCAATTCGTCTACTCTGAGAACAGATGTGAAGGCACAGAGTGACTTCAGGGCCACATTCCTCCCCAGCACAGCACCTGTGATCTCTGAATGCTGCCTCTGTTTTCACACCTTCTTGTCAAAAAATTGCCTTTTTTTTTTTTGGATAGAGTACATAAATTATCCTGACTTTATCCTGACTTAAATTTTATCTAGACTATAGCAAGGGAATTTGTTGTTAATCTTCCCCTGTGTCTTCTGGTCCACCTTACACTTCCCTGAATTAAGAGTCAACAAACTTCTAATATGTTTAGAAGATGGTTGTAGATTATAGACATGGCAAGGAATTTTCATGCAAAATGTTAGATGGTAAATCTCTTTAACTATTGAACTGGATGTTTAATAGCCTCTAGTGTGGCGTAGCGAAAAATGGTACAGTCTCTATATTTTACAACAATGGTTGCAGTGAGTCCCATAGTTTATATATTGTTAATATTTTCATGAAAGCTTTAAATGTTTTTCAGAAGAAACTGTGGTGACTCGTGAATCTTTCATGAGGTGTTATGCATTTTTATGAACATATAATGTAAAATTCATCATTCTGAAAGTCACAGATATCCATGAAGTGCTACATGTCTCTCTTTGGTCATGGATATTCATGCAATACAACTGCTGTAAGCATTTAAATGCCCATTCATAAATATTCTAGAATGCAACCTTCTGATGCCATGTAACATTTTGCTTAGGTTTTATGAGTACTTCACTTGGGTATTTTCCACTTGATAATGAAAGTAGAACCTTCAGGGACAGTTATTGGTGTATATATAAATTATGTGTAAAACTATCTCATTGCTTTGTTTTTATTCCGAGCATTTTCTTTCTTTGTTATTGCTCTAAGTTCAATGAATTCTTTGAGGGCATCTTGGGAATTTCAGGTTTCGTATTTATAGCCAAGGATATATTATCAGTATAAAGTACCACATCAAAAACAGAATTGAAGATTCTAGAGTGCTGTAAAGTATACTTCAAAAGAGTATGTTATTGTCTAATATTCCTCATGTGAAAGTTTTATGTTTCAGTTAGTTGCACGAATGTCAGTATAGAATCATTGGCAGGACGAAGTCTCCCTTTCATACATACTCAAGTGTTGGCAAATGACCTTTTGCAAGGAAAAAACAGTATATTTAGCACTTAAATGTTGCACCTGCATCCCCTGAAGTCGTTGATAATCGTCATTGATTTCAGCGTTGCAGAATAAAGTCTTATAAGTCTTTATCAATGCACGTAATCAGCTTTGAGTAGATGACAGATCCTTTAACTCTGTATTAAAATTCATTTGTACAATAGCTTCTTTATGCACCGGCATTAAATAATACCTCAAATTCTTTGTCAGATTAGGTTGCCATTATAATAGTGGCATTTGATGCGTAAAAAGCAGCATAGCTTTTTTTCCACTTGCTTGCATCGCATCTACTCTGTCCAACCCAGCCCATCATAGATGTGTTTGTGTTTCTTCCCCATCCTCATGTCCTTCATTTTAGCTTAGGACAGTCCTGTTTGCATTGTCTCCATGCACTCCAGTGGAGAGTGGTTAAGGATGAAGCCTCAGTGGCTTCCTCTCCCCCTGGATCTCGTTCTTTTCTTGCAATATCCTGACTGATAACGGGGAAGAAGTCATGGACTCTGGGTAGGAGCTAGGGAGAAGATCGCAGTGAATTATCTACTGTTATCAAATCTTGCAGTAGTCTGAGAAGTGGAGGGATTAAAGAGGGAAGAGAGAACCTCGTCTTTACTCACAACCTTTGAGATTGCACAGGCTTCTAAAAAATTGAGTAGCATCCAAAGGATTTTTTAATATCATGATATTTACAGGTCTGGGACATTCTAGAAAGCCATCAGTATCCATTATCATCTAGATAATTTCACACATAGGTGATTTTACCCAAGACATAACTAGAGGATGTAAATCACCTATTCTGAAATTTGGGGTTATAGGGCACATTTAATTATCAGACTTGTATTTCTTAGATTGAAATGCAATGTATATATATATTCAAAATGAGTTTAAAAAGAAGAACAGTTTTCAACAAACCTCATCACACTGCAGCTTTTGTTTTTCCTAATGGGAGCTGAAATTTGTTTCCCAGTTGTGACTGTTGAGTGTTTTTAAAGGTCAAAGCTATAAGGGAATTTTAAAATTAGTTATTCAGGCTCACTAAAAAGTAATACCAGTGCACTGGTAGCCTTATGCAAGCAATTTGTTTCCTCTTGAATATAAAATAAATGTAATATCAAAACTAGGGGAGAAAAATCATCTGCTGTAAATATTTTCCTACAGCAACTTTTTTCTCAGTCAGGAAGTTAAATTAAGTCCTTTTTGTTTTGTAAGCTTAGTTATTGTTAGGAGAAAGTCTCTGGAAACCTAAAGCAGTGGAAAATGAAAAGGCATAAAACCCACAGAGATTAATTTCACTTGAATTTCCTTGAGATAAATCACAACTTTCATTAATTGATGCCATTGTGGAATATCTTTAAAGAAAGAAAAAAGAAAAGAAAAAAGCCTTTGCAAGGATCCATCAAAAAAAATTAAGATTTCACCAAAACATTTTTGTTTCTTTAATTACTTCCTGAACAAAGACAGACAGATAGAAATAGGATGCAGGAAAAGGCTGACATTGATATTTGTAACGAATGCCAGTATCTGTACCTAAAGAACCTTTCTGTCAAAAAGCATTTACATGACTTCTAATATTCTTCTTTCCATCAGCCTTATCAGCACTGGGAAGTTCATGGATGTGCAATAAAGTTAGGTACACAAAGTCCACACGGGGTGCAGATCCATGCACATCTTCACAGTAAATGATATATCATGGCAGAATGGTAGAATTTGTATATCTAAATCGTTAGAGCTCTTGGAAAAGCAATGCCCCCACAAGGAGAACAAGGCTATTATGGGGAAGTGCCAGTAGGTTTTGGGTGTTGTTAATCAATGATAGAAGAAATCAGGATGTCACCCTGGGCAGTGTTTTATATAAAGACTGGTGTAAAATCAGACATATATCGCTGTCTAGAACCTCTGAAGAGCTTTGTGCAGCTGGGTTGGTTTTTTCTCAGCTAAACATGAGACTGCTTGACCAGTGTATCAAATGCACCATAGTATGGCATTCAGGACTCAAGTTCTGCTAAAAAGGAAAGCTGTGCACAATAGATGATAATTAAATTAAATTAAATTTTCCTTTTGTTCTTAGAGCTCATGAATATATTTTTGATTTCAGGACTAGACAACAAACTGTTTCTAGCTTTGCATCTTGTCCTACAGCCAGACACTGATTTTGCTTAAATTACAGAGGAAAAGAAAATGCAAGGGAACTTACCGGGATGGGAATGATCATAGAATATCCACTCCAACATAATACGAATTTGTGTCTCTAAAAATTGCCTCTAGGTATTTGTGCATATATTTTGTTAAAAGAAATTATTACATCGTGTCATGCTGCAGTACTAACCCTTATCTTCATCCGCTGACTTACAGTGACAGCTAGTCATCACTTTGGAATTAAACTAGCTCCCATGTTGAGTTGCATTATGACACTAGTCTACCTATGTCAAAATAGACTGTGAATGTCAACTTGCAGTTGGCAAAGTAGTGTGAGCAATTCTGCCCTTTCACTTTGTGACTGAGTTGTCTTATCATAGCCAAAATATTTTAAAACAATTCAGACTTCATTTGCAGAGACTGTTGCTATCTATCTTGCATCCTAAATTTACAAACAATGTTTAAAAATGAAAACTAGCTAAAATGTGATCCATGGACTGGAAACCTACTGTTTAAGCCCATATAGAGCATACAATGGCTTGCAAAAGCAATCTTCTCTCCATCTTTTCAGTATCTCAGTGTGCCTTAGACCTTATTCTTTTCAACTACCTCATCACTGTGAACAGGCTTCCTGAGACCCTCTGGTTAATAAATGAAATCTGTATAAAAACATGCTGCCACCCAAAGACATATCCAGGACATACACTGTCATATGAATGAATCATCACTTAAAATTAGGAAAAATTATTTCCAGCATTAACACTGCTCATGACAACCTATTTTGGCAGCAAAAAAATCACAAGATATATATTTTAAAATGCTGCATATCTCTGTCTTATATAGATTCTCTTCTCCCACCCTAGTACTTGAGTGCCTTCCAGAAGCACATTAAGCAACATGACTAATGTCTGTCTCATCTTCTTTCTTTTACTTGAAGCTGAAAGATTACATTCTTTTTCGAAAACTACCTGCAAACTGATGAAATATCATCTTTGCAATGATCATAAAATTTTTACATTACTGTGAAGACCATGGAAAAATTCAGCCTTTGCAGAAGCACATGCAGTTTCTACTGATGTAAGTGAACAAGTGCTGAGTTATGCCAGGACCCAGTTTCTATACATAAGCATTGCAAAGCAGACTACCTTCTTGATATAAGGGAGATTTGCAGACTAAAAAAGCAAACAATCCTTTACAGCAGCATTCATTTTGCTGGATTGGAGTTGATTGAGAAATTTTCTAATTAGCACAACATGGGAGATCACTTTCTGTCTCAAACTAAAAAGGTATCCAATTTTGTAGTTGCTGTTGATTTATTGTTCGGATCTTGCATGGGGTTACTGATGCAGATAGTTCTCTTAACTAACTGTCTTTTATGTCAAAGGGTATAGAAGACTAACACTCCAACTTTTTAATGGTATAATTTAACTTTAGCAGTAGCTCTCAAAGATTAAAGACCTATAAGAAGACTAAAAATTAAATATACTGCTATTTAGAGGATGTTAGCTTTCCTACAGAATTAATGCATATGGTGTCACATTTGGACTAGCATGAAATTTAAGCTTGTAGAGTTACTGATAATGATTGTACTGCAGTATAGATAAAGATTGTGACCAGCATGGGCCATGTTGTACTGAATGCTGTACAAACAGAGAATAAATGTTGACTCCTCCCTGAAAAGTCTGGTTGGTTTCCAATAAGCTGACTGTGACAATGCTAAATAACACACCCGCACAAAGAAAGAGTAAGCTAATAATCTCAGACAAGAGGAGCAGTCAGCAAACCCAGTTAGGCTTTACTGTGACTGACCTATGCAATGGCATGATCTTTCAAGATAAATAGTGGGATTCCCAGTATGGCTATAGATTGTGAGGAGCCAGCATGTGAGCTGTTTATGGCAGCCTGCCAGCATATACAGGCTTATGGGAAAGAAGTCAAGGGGCCTTGGATCCACTGGTTTTGTTTCTCTCTTTCCCAGTTGTCATTCAATTGCCCTGGTGTGAAAGCCTGGCTCCAACCTTAAAACAGGTTTATTTTGAGCCACAGGTTCTCTGCCATTTTTGCCATCCAGATTGTGTGACTAGAGAATTAGATGTATTCAGCAGTGCAGTCAGTGTGCATTATTTCTAGAAGTAGAAATGCTGAATATATAAAATAGTAATCATGGTGATTTAGATGTCAAAGATACCACTAAGTCAGGGTCAGCAGTGAAACACAGCTTTATTTCACTTGTCTCTTAAACAGAAGCTTGTATGTTGTGGACATCAAATTATTCTATTTGGCAACAAAATTTTGATTATGGGCTTTTTTTTGCCTTTTTTTTTTTTCTTTTTTTTTCTTTCCCCTACGTAAACTATTTGGCAAAAGCATATCCTTTTCCAGATGGAATTTATTCCTTATGAAGAGCTGCAATTTTAATGACAGTTTAGACATTGATATATTTATTAGACTATATTTTCCCTCTAATAAATGCTTTGATGTAGCAAGTATGTTCTCAATGTTCTGTGTATACATTTTCATAATAACCCCTTTCCAGTTATCTCGGAGATCAAAGGCTGGGGGTCTGTACGACTTCTGCCAAAAATAAGAGTTTCTTTTCTTACTGACTCCTTGTAGACTGGCCCACAGCGTTCAGTGGATTCTGCTTTCATCTGATCACAGTTGCAAATCCTCAAATTTAGTGTAAATTTTTTCTTACATAGTCTTAATTTCCGTCCTTTCTTTAGCATTGCAGTGGTTCTGCATTTTTATGAGTCACTGTAGCCACTTCAGGGCCCTATGCTAAAAAAGTATTCATATTATATCATTAGCCAAGACTGTAAGAAGTCAGCACATCCCTACAGTTAGCACACCCAGATGTGTCGATAGGCGGTGACCATAAATTAAGAAACTGGTATCCCAGAGTTGGTGTGTGATGAGTCCTGCTTCACTGCAAATCATTTAATTTCAGCAAATACACATTTTGCCAAAGGTTTTGCCATCTCTGCCTTGCTGTCTGCAATGCCCCATTTACAGGCCACAGCAGTTATAGAGCTCTTATCCAAAGGTGGTTTAAGAAGGTTGACAACAAGCCCTGTAGAAAGATGGGATCTTCTGAAAGCCAGGAAATGCTAATGCCTGCTTTGGTCAGCTGTGTTTAAAGAGCTGCTCAGTGAATTTTTTAGGAAAACCTAAGCACCATATTGCAGTTAAAGAATCTAAACAAAAGAGATGATTACATGTTTCTACTGTAACCCATGGGCTCAGTTTCCAGTAAGAATAATTTCCACAAGCCACAATTTAGAAATAGATTATGGTTTGGGCCTCGGTAGATAAAAGGCACAGAAGCAGTAGTCTGAAATCCTTTCAAGAAAAACTTAATGCCTGCTCTTCCAAAATAAACAACTAACACAGACCTGGATTAGGAGGCTGGTTCTGACATGGCTGGTGGAACTAACACAGACTGGAATTAGGAGGCTGGTTGTGACGTGACTGGTGGAAGGTTCTAGCACTGTTCTTCAGTAGAGTAAAAAATTATGAAAAATACTAAGATTTTCTTAGCATTACCTGGACATGTGACCCTCCTAAGAAGGATTGTTTACATTTCCACTCAAGTCTCTTTCAAGTTCTCTTCAAGAATATTTGCAAATAAATATTCAGATTTATTTCCTTGGTTTTCAACTACATTGTAAAACTTCATTAAAATGGAACTTCTAAAATCATTAAATTTTCAGTTAAATCATCACATTAGTGACTTCACTTTTAGCTTAGATGATTTAGTATACTGGGTATGGAGGATATCACAAGGGACAGGGATTTTTATGTTCAAATAGTATCCGAAGAAGTGGAACTACCTTCACTGAAGTTATTTTAAATGGGTTTTTCTGCTCAGTGTTATAGGTTCTACATCTTTTGACCTCGTTGGGGAATTCAGTTTATACTCTATTTTTCTTTACTTCTAAATAAAGCTATTTCATAGCCAATGTCCAAAATTTAGGAATGCAATAAGAAAACCCTTCGTGCCCTGCTATTTTAGCCGTTAACAGCTGATTGTTTTCCCCGCAGAGTTTTTCCGAGAACTTCTGGAGAACGCGGAAAGATCCTTAAATGACATGTTTGTCCGGACCTATGGCATGCTGTACATGCAGAACTCTGAGGTGTTCCAGGACCTCTTCACAGAGCTGAAGCGTTATTACACGGGAGGCAACGTGAACTTGGAGGAAATGCTGAACGACTTCTGGGCTCGGCTGCTGGAGCGGATGTTCCAGCTTATAAACCCCCAGTACCATTTCAGTGAGGACTACCTGGAGTGTGTGAGCAAGTACACAGACCAGCTGAAGCCATTTGGAGATGTTCCCAGGAAGCTGAAGGTTCAAGTGACTAGAGCGTTCATTGCTGCACGGACCTTTGTTCAGGGGCTGACAGTAGGCAGAGAGGTTGCAAACAGAGTATCCAAGGTAATCTAAAATCAGGGTGGGTTTTTTTTAGCTTGAATTTGTCTAAATTTGCCAGGCAATTGAAATCTGTGTGCTTTTTTGTTTTTTCAGTATAAGGCACTGTGCTTGGTTGTTTTTTATGTCTACCGATATACCCATCCTAAGTTTATAAATAGGGGCAACAGTTGTTTCCAGTTCCTTCTGAGGATATTAGGGCAATACTGACTGGTAAGCATTTCTCTGTGCTTTGGACACAATGAAATACCAGTATACATCAATGTTACAGCATGGTAGTGATTGTCATTTGTAATTCAAAACAGACTACATATATAAAAGATGGGGATTAGATCAGAATTTAAATGTTTCAAGCGAATTTATTCTGCTGTTCATTAGGAAAGTACAGCCCTCACAGCATTCATTCATCATGCAGCTGGATGATGGATTTTGTTAGAAATGTCTAGTCATGTTTCTGATGAGAAAATAGACAAACAGTGACACCTCTGGAGCCTGAGCTTTCCCAAAGGATGGTTTGACTCACATTTATTTTAGTTTTAATTATTTATCTATGCAAATATTTATGACAATTATAATCCTTGAGGGCTTCATGTAATTAAAGAAAAAAACACACAAAAATAACCCATCTGGGTACCAGAAATGTGCCTGTATGACTTTCTCTTATACAGTATTTCAAAATCAGGTATATTTTTCTGAATTGCTATTCCAACTAGATACTTGTTCTGTGATCTCACTACTTTACAGTCCTCATAGTATATTTGGACCTTGAATTCTGAAATGCTCTCATGAGATCCACCGTGAAATGCTCAAATGTTCACTTCTGAACAATAAGTGCATGAATGATTTTGATGCTTGGTCCATCTAATGCTTTCCCACATTTACAAGCCTAAGCCATTCCTCTGCCTCAAGAGGGCTGCCTCATTTGCTTCCTTTAAATCACAGTCAGAAGATGAGGTAGAGCCAATCCATTGTACGGTAGACTGCAACTCAAGCACTCAACAAGCTGGAGCTTTTAAACTTTTCTTAATGTGTGTTAGGTGATGTTTTGCGATTATAAATTGAGACGCCATGGAGCCAGAGGTGTAGTCAGGAAGGGAGAGCCTGATTTAAACTTAGGAGGCTGAATGGGAGGAAAAGATCATTTTGCCCTTAAAATGCAGCAGATGAGATATGTGATCCCTGTTAGCTAGAACCAAAGTCTCTTCCTCCAAGTGCCTTCCTGGGCTTCATGGTTGCCTTTCTTTGATTTCTGGCTCTGTCAGTTCTTGGAGTCTTTCTGAATGGTGGCTGGGCATCGTCATGAAACCCCAGGCTGCCTAGGCTACCTGGGAGCAGATACAGCTTTTTAGCCTCCAAATGTGCAGAATGCATGCACCTGCAGCCCCAGATTTCCTCTGAAAAGTGATGCTGTCCCTGTGGGTCAGATTTTAAGTGAAAGTGCAGAGCTCTGATGTCACTGTTGTCAGCAGGCGTTAGGTCTTGCAAGATCAGACTGTAGAGAGTAAGCTATGTAATTCATGTAACAGTTGTATAATTTGTGAATCCCTCCCAGATTAAGGTCTGAATTGTCTGCTGAGATGTCACTTTGCCTGTGTATGTACCTGACTGTACAGAATGTGCAGGTGTCTCCTCTCTCACATATGCAGGAAATGTTTTCATCTCAGCTTCTGGGCTTTGGGTACATAAGCCCTTTCAAGAATAGGGTTTATAACAAGATTGCTAAATGATCCTATGATCCTATAATGAGAACTGCCGTCATAAAGTGGGGCTTTTTGTAGTGTCACTTGGAGATGATAACAATACCTCAATAGTGCTTCTGGTTTTTGATTTTTTTTTCTTTTAACATGAAAGAAACACTTGAAATAATTGTTAAAAGGGCTCAGTGGGTGGTGAGAGTGTGATTGTGTGCTTTATAGACACAGTGATACTCTATTAGACTACATCTGGGACATGGTATGATATGATGGGCATGAGTTGAAGCATTTCCTCTTGCCCTATCATAGCAGGCCCTACTAAGAATCCCATCCCCATCTTTCTTATAAACCCCCTTTAAGTACTAGAAGGCTTCTAATAAGATCTCCCTGAAGCTTCTCTTCTCCAGGCTGAACAACCCCAAATCCCTCAGGCATGTCTTCACAGGAGAGGTGCTCCAGCCCTCTGACCATTTTTGTGGTCCTGCTTTGGACTCAGTACAACAGATCTGTGTCTTTCCTGTGCTGACAATTCCAGAGGTGGATGTGGTAATCCAGGTGGACTCTTCTGAGGAGCAGGATCACCTCCCTTGATCTGCTGGTCACTTTTCCTTAGGATCATTATCCTATGATCCTATTTAAAAATTAATAAAATGAACATTTACGCTTAAATGAGGAATATGTTTTGATTGTATGACTAACTTTGGTATTAAAATCTCAGTGGCAGTATTCACACCCATAACGAATGAAAAACAATTGCTGGACTTAGGGACTTTGTGTTACATGCAGCCTGGTGAGGCAGACATGAAGAACCCCAAGTGGCACCAAATATTCAAGATTAATAATTATCCTTTGGAAAGGCTGTGATTACTCTGAGAATGAACGAACCTTTTGTTGTCATATCATAACTGTGGACTTTTATGCTGGTTTATCTACTGTAGAAAATTACAAATCCTTTTCTTTAAGCATAATTTTAAAGACTACAACTATTTCTACAGTTAGCACATAACTGCAGCCAAAAATGAGGCAGGTAAACATCTTTTGCTGCTGTTTTGAAAGTCATCCAGATTCAGCACAGATTTTTTTCTCATTGTCCTCTAATATCGAGAGATTCTGTGATAAGGATGCCACATCTGGGTAAGTCAGGAGAAATGAATAAAGAGAGAAAAGGAAAAGAAGAACTGTTGCAGTTCTTTTACAGAATCCTTTGTCTATTGTCTGCACTGGCTGGGAACAGAGGGGGATCTTCTACCTGCAACATCACAAGCTTAAAAGATTTTTTGCTTTCTATTTGTGGACCCATTATTTCACTGAATTTCCACTTCCATGGAAAAATATTGAGCCTACACCTTAAAAACCATGAGAAAGGGAGTCACTAATGAGAAAGTTGGTAACAACATCTCCTTCGGGCCTTTACTGTGTCAACGTCTTCTGGACCATTTCTGTAGAGGAGTTGGTGGGTCACACATGCAGAAGGATTTGTTCCCTCTCCAATGTCAGGGACATATCCTTTCTAAAGATTTCTCCTCAGAGAGGTTGTAATGTCTGAAAACAATGCAGTCAGTGTATTCCTTGCAAAGGAGCTACGCTTCTTTTTTTGATGATGTGTGCACTCAAGCACACTCAAAGTAGGCAACACATATCACAAACATTTTCCTCTTACAATAGGATTTTGCAGTTTTGCAATTTACAAAGTGGGATTATAATTTAGTAAGTTACATTTAGATAAATGGGGAGAGTGGTTAGGACATCTTATTTTTAAATTTTTTTCTAATATTATATTTTAATTGTAAGCAGACTTAGTTGCTTCCATCTGCCTGAAGTTTTATTACACTGTTTTAGTTGAACACTATTTTCATGATCTCTAACTCTAATTACAGTTTTTAATTTTCAGAGATTTTAAAATCTTTTTATTTCTCATTCTAATACATTAAAATTTGTCAGTGCTGTGTTCCTATGCTGCTTAAATCTCCACTCAATGCAGTATATTTCCACTGGCTTGAATGGACCAGCTTGCTAAATTCTATGTGTATTCTAGAAAACTGTATAGGCATATGAGCAAAAAGTTATTATTTTTTAAAGTGAGAAAATTCTTAATTTAAACCAATTTATTCATTAATATAGACGAATCCTAAAATATCTCAAGTTGGAAGGGACCTATAAAGATCTTTGAATCCAACTCCCTGCTGCTCGCAGGACTAACTAAAAATAAACCATATGACTAAAAGCTTTATCCAGATGCTCCTTGAACTCTGACAGGCTTGGTTCCATGACCTCTTTCCTGGGGAGACTGTTCCAGTTACCAGGCAGCCTCTCAGTGAAGAACCTTTTCCTGATGTCCGATCTGAACTTGCCCTGATGCAGCTGCGATATATATAATACTCAATACACAACATCAGAACTGCCATTTGGGGTATGTCAAAGGTCTGTTTAGTTGATTTTACTTTAGTGGCAGTAGTTTAAATGTCAGTGCAGGAGCAGAGCTTCTCAACTAGCATACTTTCTTAAGCTGTAGGTAGTAGATGTTTATGGACTTTTTGAACTACAGATTCAGAAATAATTAGTTAAATTTTGTACCACCTGTTTTTCCAGTAATTTGACAGATTTTTAAAGCCTGGGTTTTCTGCTTTGCTACCATTAGGTTAAAAAAAAAAAAGAATTCTGTCCCTCCCGTTTCCTCTGTAAAAATATAGCATATTAACATGTTACTGTTATTAAATTGATCCATTTTTATGAAGTTTTGTCCTAGATAAAATAAATAAATAAACCAAACAAGACAAAAACAAAAATCCTCAAGCTTTCCTGACAAGCTGTAATTTAGTACCTAATGTTAAGCTGGAGAAGTTGGTGAAAATATTTCTGAAGTTGCTCCTAGCTGTGATTACCAATAATGTGATAGCAAAGACATATGCATACTTTTCATGATCATCTTTTACTATGTCTGAGCTCTGAGAGAAAACTTTTTGAGAAAATAAAGCTAAGTTATTCTCTCTGACTCTAAACAAAGCATTCTCAGTAATCATAATACTCTCTTTGAACTGTCACTGACTGGTGGAGAGTGTAAGCAGAAAAACACATGGGGAATTAAAATTTTTAAATGGAAGGGTTGATACGACTTAACAGGAGCATATGATTCCCTGAAATACTTTTCCCAAATATATTAGTAGCTATATATTAATAGCTAAATTACAACAATTATAAAGCTAACTGTAATGGGATTTTTTTCATTAAATAAGGAAGAATTCTGGACCAAACATGGCATGTGTAAAACAGAACCAGTTCCCAAGGAAAGATTAAGAGTGAAGCCAAGGTTATTTCAAACTTGCCAAAAATACTGTAGTAGTTGATAAGGGCAGTACTCTAATATGGGTGTTATCCCATCAGGTTGGCATTCCAACCAAAGGAAATATTTCGTGGAAATGTTTTCTTTCCATATATTTTTAATGGACAGCTGTAGAAAACAGGAGAAAACCAAAAAAGCACATATTTTACTGTTCCATGAGCCTAACTTCTCAGTTCTGACTTGTGCTGATTCCTTGTGTTAACCTGGGTAAATTCACATTGAGAAGAGGCGAGTTTAGAAGGAAAACACAAATGATGAAGCACAACTGGTCGGTCCTGTCCAAAAGCACAGCCATTGTCCAGCTGTCCATTACCCCACTGCTGCCCAGAGCTCTGACTCCATCCCAGGAGTCACAGTTACATCTTCATTAGCTCTTGCACTTAGTCTGGCTAACTAGGAACACCAAGTGAGTGCAGAATACTTTTATTTACAGAGATCTAGGGTTTTCGTTATTGTTTGCTTGTTTTGCTTTTCTCTAAGTTTGGCTGTTTTGTGGTTTGTTTTTCTGTCTGAATTTGAGCACTTTCTTCCCCCTGTATACTGGGATAAGGAGAAGAATTGTTCTGATTTTGGCTATGACTTTCACACTTGAATATTCATGCTGCTGGCAACAAAAGTAGTTTTTATACCAGGAGTAAAGTGAAGCTTAGCTCAGGGGCATCATTAAGAGCAGTTAGTGATTTTGTTAGTGGCATAAACATCAAAGATTTGTGTCCCAGCCACTAAGAACTTATTTCATTAATGCATTTAAATATTAATTATCATTTATTAAAGAATAGAAAGAGGCTGTTAAAATACTTTTCTCATTGTATGGCATAGGCTATATATCTACTTCTTTTTAAACCAATTAAAACCATTCATCCCCTGAATATTATTAAATTATGTTAATATCATAGCTCTTATTAGGAACCTGGTGATATATGAGTAAAGTGAAATAAATTCAGTAATACAATTATAAGGTTAAACCCAAGATTAGTAGTGAAAAGCAGTCTCTAGTAATTGCCTGTGATTACTTCTACTTGCAGAATGACAGGCCACTGCTTTTCTAATACACTGAATCAATAGTCTTACAAACTCTGCTTTTCATGGTTTATAAATAAACATTCAACACTTTGTGAGAGGCATAAATAAAGGCCAATATTGAATGACACAGTGATTCAGAATGTAATTATTGCAGGGGGGAGGGAATATGACATGGTGATAAGTCAGGTAATTAAAAGCCAAAACAAATTGTACTTTAAGCCTGGAAAATGTGATTTGCAGGGTGTGACAGATAAAGAGCTATGTGTCCTGTATATTTTAACTTCATTGGCTGAAGAGATTTGGCTTGTTAAAGCCACAGAGAGAAAGGAAATCTAAAAAGACTATAGTTTTTAGTAAGCTTTAATCCTCAGTTCAAACTGTTGGTTTAGGAACAGCCCAGCTGAGCAAGCATGGCTTTGATGATTGCATCTCTGTCTATTGTTTTAAGGTTTTTCAGTCATTCATTCTTTGAGTTTTCATTGAGTTAATGTATATTTACAATAACTGGATCATACCATGACATGACTGGGGCCACGTTCTTTTTTCCTCTTCCCCTCCTTTGGTGTTCCTCAGGCGGGGAGTCAGGGATTATCCAGCCAGGGGAGTTTCAGAGCTCTGAGGTGTCTGTGGCACAAAAGCAGGAATGAATTGTACCCACAATCAAGTTCTTTCTGGAAGTGTCCTTTGAATTGAGGTTCTTCAGCTGTGCTGAATATCTTTCCTCATTTTTGGAAAGAAAAAGCACATAAACTTATCTAGTTAATTGCGTGCATTTCATGGAGAAATAAAACAGATGTCTTCCAGATATCCCAGACATACTGCAGGTGCACTGGTCTATTTTCCACTTTGTGTGCACTGGAATTGTCAGATGTTCCAGAAGAGCAGTTCAGGAGAAAAGGCCTAAAATGAAACAGCAGCGTCAACAAAAGGAAGACGGCAGTAGGAGATCTACAAAAGCTGTGGTCTCTGTCCTGCCTATGAGAATTGTCAAATATAATCCAGCCTGGCCTCTCCATTTCATAGGTCTTTAAATGTCATTCATCTACCTCCGTACTGAACTTAATAACCCAAGTTTAACTGAGTCATGTTGCTCAGTAAGACAGTCACCCTTGCTGAGTATCCCTCTAGGTAGGTCTACTGATCAGGTTTATTCCTACTGTGTGCCACATCACATCTCAAAATCTGAAGCAGTCCTGTCTTTTTGGATTCTTTATATCATTCATAAACAGAGATCTTGTGATTACAGTTCTTTAGCTCAGTTTGTGTTTTGGGTTTTTCTCAATGCCTGCTGCGTAGAAAATACCCGTTAGTACAGCTTTGCATGAAACTTGCAACTATAAATTAAGGACTGTAATGAGAGTATTTTAGTTTAACAACATTATTAAACACTGTCATGACACATTAGAAAATTAATTCGTTTAATCAAGGTTTTCTGTAGGATTGCTGAAGTGCACATTTTACACACAATCCTTCAAAGTTCTCACACCAGATGTATTTACCACCTACAAAAGATGTTGATATGGCACCTGCAGAAACTATATTAAAAAAAATTTAGAACTTTTTCAGAGGCATTCCTAGAAAAAAGGATGTATCCTAATGCATATCATGATACACAGTCAAGTCATGATAAAAACAATGGCAAAGAAGCAGAGCTCATCTAGGAGCTTGCTGAGCCCACTAGATTTAAAAATTCTGTACTTAATTTTACAGTAGGTTTTATATTTTTGCTGTTTTAGCACAGGAGAGTGAAAGGAAATTCAGAGGAATCAAATGGAAATAAAAAGGAGATTAAAAAGTCTGAAGGTTAAGCAATGCAAGGAGATCTAGACCATCTTGCAACTTGCTGACTTTTTAGAATTACTCTTTTTACAGATTGTCTTAATCGTGTTTCAAAGACAGCCTATGGAAGCACTATTTTCCAATCATGATTTGAGAAAAGCAATTAATTTTATTTCTCATGCGAGCCAAAAGCAAAAGAAATCCTAATAGGTTATTTGGCCTTCAGGTTTCTATGGAAAATGTTAGCCAAGAAAGTATCTGATTTACCTAAAATGAATCAGGAATACTAACTGAAATTTAAGTGCATATCTGCTTAAGTGTTGCAGTCAACAAAGTCATCAGCAACATATTGTAAAAGTCAAATTTCTTTGAGACTTTCAAATAATGAAGTCTGAAATCAACAATTTTAAGTTCATTTCTCAGTTATTCAGGGGTCAGTTACAATCGGTTTTATTGTCTGCCTAAGTCTTGCATCTCAAAATGTATCTCAAACAAAAAAAAAGATGGTATGAACATGGGAATACAAAATTAAGAACTTCATTGTCAGAAAAATAATTCTGGTCATCTGTAATATTTTAAAGTTACCTACATACTCCAATATCTGTTTCTTATGGGAGTTTTTTATGATACAGTCTTGCTGAGTTTTTCCCATAATCTTTTCTGGAGGTAAAATGTCACTTTTGTTCAGTCCACGTGTTTAAGAACATCATGGCCCTTGCTTCTTCTTCTCTTTTCCTCCTTCTCCTTTTGTTTTATTTTTAAGCCCTTAGGAAGAATTGAGTTCTTGAGTAAAAATTAAATGTATCAGACAAAGCTGGGAAAAAGTAGAGCTTTGAATAAAATAGGAAGATTTAGCTGACCTCAGCTATACACCTGTCACCTTTATGAGGACAAGAACAGAAACTAAGAATATAGGGCAAGGACATGCCTGCTTGTCCTTCATAATGCTTTGCCATCCTTTGGCCACTGATGCACAAGATTTTGCCATTCCCCAACACCTCAGTGCAGTTTTAGCCTGGGAACAACTTCCCCATTTTTGAAAATTATTTTTCTTTTAAAACCGCCAGAGATGTTTTCATTCAGGTCCGTTCCAATACTGTTCAAGTCTGACTGCTGGTCTTCAATTTTAGAAGGTTTAGCAATTTTGAGTGAACACACCAGTGCAGAAATTACTGAAGTTCTTCAGGAAGCACATACAAACTCTCCACTTAACCCCCACTTACGTGATCTTCATTATCACCAAGCAACAGGATTGCTTCTACACTTGCCTACTGTGTTCTTCATCCCATAATTCTTTCATTCATGTTCATGTGTTGGCATTATCTGTGGGTCCAGAAGTCAGTGTGCATAAGGCGATCTCTGGCAAGCTGACAAAGCTGAGCAGGGCTAGCACACTCTAATTCACATTTCCTGAGTAAGCTCTCTGCATACTGAGTTGTTATTCAAAACCATCAGCAGGTCTCTCCACAGAGAAGACACTGATACAATTGTCCAATTTCAGATTGAGGTTTCATGCATCTAATTGGTAGAGACAAGCCTGAGCAGCCAAAGATACAATCTACATTTCACAAAAGTAGCCTTAAGTGTTTAAGTACAAAGAAAGCAAGAAAAGACAAACTGTGTTCTCTCCAGCAATTTGCTGTCTCAGCAGTATCACCACTCTCTGTGGATGTTATGGAACACAAAGTCAGCAGTTATGAACTTTGTTTTTCGAACATGTCCGAAAACAAGTGAATGCATAGAGTGCTTGGTCTTCTCTGTCAGTGGAACACAGTAATTGGCCTGCTTTGGTGTGTGGCATCAAAGCTGCATTAACTCAAACCAACTCCAGCCTAGGAGCCATGGAAACAAATATGGAAAAGCTGCTCAGCTCAGCTGCCATGTTCTTTTAGGTCTAAGGTCTTCCACGGGAATTAGGTTGGTCCTGGGCACAATGCCTTTTATACCTGCCTATTTCCTTGTCAGTGAAGGAAGTATGAGAGGTACTTATTTGTCTGATTACTTCAGGATAAATCTATTATTTTGTTGTTGCTGCCTTTACCTGATTATATTAATATTACTGTGTCATTCAATCCATTGTTTATTTGAAACAACTATTTAATTTTGTGTACTATTTTGCAAAGGGTAGCATGAATGGGAAAAAAAAGCAGTTTTCTTCCAATCTGAGCGTTAGTTTTGAATTTGCACTGATGTTTTCCTTGAATAAGTGGTGGCTATTTTAACATTTAGTTTGATACCCAACAGAGAGAAAGCTCAAGGCACATCACTGCCTTTGGCCCTTGAGATCCTAAGGCAAATTTCAAAGTAACCTGCTACCACAGAGAATATAGGAAGACAGAACCAAAACGTGTTCATAAAGCACCTGGAAACCTACCCATCATGAGTGAGGTGTAGTTTTGTAGAAAAAATAAATACCTGTGTATCTTTCATCATTGCTCATCTGTTTGTAAGGAACAGTGAACATCTGCTTTTCAAGGACAATGTCTAGAAACGAAAACACAAGACAAACTGCTGTCAGAAACTTTCGCACTGGTCTTCAAAACTGAAGTTCTTTCATGAGCCCTCAGAATGTTTCCTGGTCATAAGTGCAACATTAAAGATACCTCTTAATTCAAGACAACATTTAGAACTATGACAGAATATACCAAATGAAAAATAATGCAATTCAGTTTTTCACTTAAATCAGATCTAACATTTTGGGCAAAGAATATTTGCAGATTTATTTATGCTCTGCAGTCTCCAAAGTTAACAGAGGAAACTGGTTGCCAGCCTCTACCACTATGCAAATACTTTTTCTTCAATATAGTTGCATAAATATATTTTAAAAAATGTTAGGAGTGTGAAATAATAATTTACATAATAAATTTTATTCAGAATGAGAAAAGGGGGAGAGGGGCAGGGAGCCAGAGGGTGAAATATTAATGCCAAAATGGCTCAATTGTCTTATTTTTATCCTGACCCCAAAGAAAGCATCCTATGGCCATACCATATTTTCAGTGTGATTCCGTAAAACTGCTTCTGAGAGAAATGTCTTCTAGGCTGAGACTAATACTGAAGCACTGTGAATGTACATATATTCCTACAGTGCATATATTTATATGTAAAAGTCTATTCTCTATTTAAGATTCAGTCTGTGCCTCCTGCTCTTGCTCCCACTTTCCTTTTGACTGAATCAGTAAAAAGTACTTTAGCCATTGACTTCAATCTGAACTTGATTAGGCTCTGATTGTTCAGATTTATGTAAAATCAGGTTGAAAACAAAAGTTTTAAGGCAAAGGTCTTTACAGAGAGACTGAAGAACTTACTGATGGAAACATTACTGAGGAAATTTCGGTAGAATAAGAGATTTTTAGTCAAGAAATGACCATTTAAAGGCATAAGAGCAGCACTACATGTAAACATAGATAAAATGTTTATAGACTATCTGAATGTAGTATAATTCACATAAAATCATCAGGAGTGTAATTTCACATATGTGATAATTTAGTTTAACACACTTCAGAAGTTCAATACATTTCTGAAGCTTGTAGCCTTACCTGCCACTAGGACGGTTCTCCAAAGAGGGGAGGACAGTGTTCACAGTCCCCAAGGGCAATTCCTGTTGTTGCCAGTGAACTGAATGTGAGCTGGCAGTGTGCCCAGGTGGCCAAGAAGGCCACTGGCATCCTGGCCTGGATCAGCAATAGTGTGGCCAGCAGGACCAGGGCAGTGATTGTCCCTCTGTACTTGGCAGTGCTGAGGCCACACCTCAAATCCTGTCTCCAGTT
The DNA here is from genome assembly GCA_013397895.1 of Origma solitaria. Taxonomy (NCBI): domain Eukaryota; kingdom Metazoa; phylum Chordata; class Aves; order Passeriformes; family Acanthizidae; genus Origma; species Origma solitaria. Next base: position 1,147,525 of record VZRL01004026.1, read on the forward strand.
CTGGGTCCCTCCCTACAAGAAGGACACTGAGGAGCTGGAGTGAGTCCAGAGAAGGGCAATGGAGCTAGGGAAGGGCCTGGAACTGAATTCCTATGAAGAGCAGCTGAGGGAGCTGGGGTATTTAGCCTGCAGGAAAGGAGGCTTAGGAGGGACCTTATCACTCTCTATAACTGCCTGAGAGTGTAACAAGGTGGGTGTCAGTCTCTTCTTCCAAGTAAGAAGCAATAAGATGAGAGGAAATGTCTGCGAATTGTATAAGGGAAAGTTTAGATTGGATATTAGGAAAAATTTCTTAATGGAGAGGGTTGTCAAGCACTGAGACAGGCTGCCTAGGGAAGTGATTCAGTCACCATCTGTAGATATGGCACTCAGGCACATGGTTTACTGGTAGATTTGGCAGTGTTAATTTAATGATTGGAGTCAATGATCTCAAAGGTCTTTTCCAACCTAAATAATTCTATGATTCTATCATTCTATACACACACACAAAAATTAATAAACCTTGACAGGTATATTGTATTAATAGTGCTGATGTTGTGAGGTAGAACTTATGTGGTGGGATGTGTAAATAACTAAGTTATTCTTCCTGTTGACTAAGATATGACATGGAAGAGATTGTCACTTAGTGGGAGAATGAAACATGTTAACTAAATGTAGTGATGTTTTGTTTTTTTTTTACTGTCAAATTTTTTTTTCCTGGTGAGTGTGTATTGGCCCTTAGTAGGAGGAGTAAATATCTATCAAGGAAAGATTAGATTTCTGCAGAGTGAATGAGCTTACTTCTTAATCAAGTGATAATCCATTTTAGCACTTCATTCTCTTGTCCTGTTTTCACATTCCTGCATGCACATGCACACACACACACAGATTCACAGGTGCCGTGTTGGCAGCTAGAGCAGTGGGAGAGCTGCTGTGTTACAGGAGAGGTGAACTGGACAGTCTTCCTTTGCACAAACTCATAGCTGTTGAGGCTCACTCACCTGTGTTTGCGATCAAATATATTTCAGAATACTGATAGAAGGAGAGGACTAGAGTGTATATAAGCCTATGAGCACCCAAACTAACTGCAGGTAATAGCATACAAATGTTGCAATTTGAGCTTCTAATGGCTGTGTTGTTACCATCTGATAGGTATTCATGTATATATCATGAAATGTTGATATATTTAAACAGAGATCACAGAAAGCCCTACTTGGTCCAGTATCTTTGAAGGTAATCTTAATATAGAGGAAAACATACAGTCAACAAGTACAGAAAATTACTTTAGGTTTTCTGTACTATGTAGATTTTGCTTTTGTAGCTTTATTTTTGCCTTTTTGGGTCAAAGCTGAAGCACTGCTCAGTCACATTTTCTTACTCATTTTTATCAGTAGCAAAGGACTCAATTATGCTTTGCTGTCAAGTTGATGTCTTTTAAAAACAGTAAGAATAAACAAATGCATTCTAATGGAACCATTTTTCACTATTATCTTTTCACCTAAATATATTTGCAGCGTGATCCAAAAAGCATCAGAAGTAAAACGTTTCCTAAATGCTCTAAGATACTCAAATATAATGCCATGTTTAGTGTGAAAGTGGCACACGGACAGGGGTTGAGAAGAATGGAAATACTGGCAGATGAAAAATGTTTTTATTAGCAAGAAACGTTAAGGGCTTATAATTCAGAGAGTATTATATGAGTTGAGCAGTTGCTAAGAAGCATAAAGCTCAATGTGGAAAAAGAAATATGTTCTTGGAAGCTAAGATCAAGCATAATATTTAATAGCCAGAGATATTTATCAGCTAGCGTTGGCATTTACCTGAGGTAACTAAGTAAAAAATAGTGTGACTTGATGCTGTTTCTAGGATCTCAGCAGAAAACTAGGCAGCTCCACGGGAAAATCACATCTTGTGCAGGGTCACTCATGTTTTAGAGTGGACAGTCTCTCACCAGCAAAGGAGAGGGAACAGAGAACCACAGAGGCCATTTAACGCATGGGCCAACCTTTAACTAGTCCAAGATAAAACTGCCTTATAATGTGGATATCCCATGAACTCAACGAAACTTCCTCTACATGCAAAGATGGGAATTGCCTAATGTACTTTTCCATTTGTCATGGAAATCCTAAATTCTTTCCTTTGCTCAAGTGTAGAAAACGCACCTGTGCATTTTACTTGTGAACTTTTTTTTAAAATGAACTTCTAGTTCATGTTTTTAAATTACTCTGTAAGTTGATATTTATTTATTATGCTGAGGGTTTCATTAGAGAAGTCAAGAATAATGTTCACACCCTTCTTAAGAACCGAGAAGTTTAGTTTTTGCCTCACATATAGATCTATAGTAGTTGTTACTACCAAAAAAAAGTTTAAATTCACAATTATAGTTTCTTTTTTTATAAACCCTGTTCATCCAAGTATTCAGTATCTCAGTGATCAGAAGTTAATTTTGCAGGTGATGGATAAAGATTGAATAAGACAGAATCAACCTTAATTTCTTTATATGTAAAATGTCATACTTCATAATTAACTTTGAAAGTGAGGCTGCTGTTGAAATGAAATGGAAAATGTCCTCTCTAATCTGTTGCTCCAGGTGTATGTAGATGATTCATTACTGGAATAAGGAGGCCTTGTAAATTAAAGAATAGGTGACATGACAAAAGAGGAGAGGAAGTCTGTGGTTTATAGAGCTCAGCTGCTATGCATACTTGTGACAGAATTACAATTTGATTTTCTTAGTAATCATTATGGAAAAGAATTTAGAAACTGGCGACATTAAAACATAACTGCAAATGTAATAGGCAAGAAACTTACAACTGTTGCTTAGTACTTTCTGAGACAAGAAATGCCTGATTATAGAATCTTCTTCAGCATTGATGTTATTGACTTACTCTTTTCCAAAGATAGGAATCTATGTCCCAGGACACAATTAATTTTGTTCTGATTGCTGTCAAAATTATTTCCTGATTTTTTGGCATGAGGTAAAGGGAAGGATATTTGAGCCATCACCTCAATTGGATTGGTGGTCAAAGAGCAGTAACAGCAGGAAAAAGTGAAAAATTTCACTTCCCCATCTCTTTGCTGTGAATGAAGTGGGTCAGAAATAGACTTTGGCATGTATCAGCCGTAAAGCAGCCAAAAACTGCTCTTGTAGGTATTCAAATGGTAGTGTTTGCTGCTGGTAGGATCTGAAAACAGGCATAAGTTGAACTATTTCTAAATGTAAGGTTCTTTAAAGCAAATACCCACACTAATAAAAAAAATTGTGCAGATAAATGTGTTATTTGAATATCAGTGCAGTTCTGCCTTAGTATTTCATCTTTTCCAAACAGTTATGCTCCATTTAGCCAGGTAGATTTGCCTTTGAATATTATTCAATTTGAGAAGAGCGGTTGTTTTTCACCCTGGAACCATATTTTTCTTTTGGTGTTTCTTTTGCTTGTTTGCCTTGGTTTGGGGTTGTTTTGTTTGTTTGTTTGTTTTTGTAGGAGTTGATAGATTGCTAGGTTTTCCTTTTTTCCAGAACATGAAATGAACCTGGCAAAGGAGTTACTGCCAGAGTAAATATGAACAGCCATTTTTGGGATGTGCCTGGAAATTTTAATGGGTCTTATCTCAAAGCATGTGGTTCAGCTAATGAGAGAATTGACTTCAGATTATTCCATAAATTGTATTATGGCTTAGTCATAAAGGTGTAAACTGATTTACTGTGGGAGAAATCTCTTTTGCCTCAGGAAGCTGTGGAGATGGTAGACTGTGGAATTTCAGCCCCCATTTCATGGGGTTCAAAAGGGAGCTGTAGTTGGAGGTAACAGCCTACACTAGCTTGGCCATGCCACGAAAGGGAAGATCATATTTGATCATGTAGCCTCCTATCTGCACCTTATCAGCCACTCTACTTCATGATGTAGTGGACTAAAGGGTACTTAGAAAATTTGTCATTGTTCTGATAATCTTTTATATGTCCAGTAATGTAGCTTGAACCATTTATTCAAGGGACTGAAACTTTACATTGCACCAAAACTTACTGTCTGAGCTAGAGATTAATTACACAAATTGAAAGATTTCTTATGTCTTTGTTACTATAACGGGGCGGGG
>VZRL01004027.1:0-52693 GCA_013397895.1 Origma solitaria
GCGGGTTTTTTCATTGCCTCACTTTTCCTGGGTACTTTCAGCCAGTTAACCCAAGGTACGTGGAGAAATAAAAAGGGATGGACAGGGGAGTGAACCCTGCCTTCAAAGTGGCACAAATTAACTCATGTTAACATGCCCCTGTCACCATGGAGTGAATGGTGCCTTACACATTTATGCACAAACTAAATTTCTTTTTTCTAACAGGGATGAGTAAGCTTGGATCCTGGGAGGAAAAAAAAAGGGGGGTGGCGGGGGGGGAAGCGAGTTTCAGCACCTCTACCTCCTTTCACAGCAAAATGTTATCATGATCATGATGTTGAATTTCGGCTGGGCTTTGTACTGTAACTGCCAGCAGAGTAGTGATACACAATAAGCTGGCTGCCAGCTGGGCTGAGAAAACTCACAGCAGGGTGGGCAAGTACACGAGAACCCCATGTGGAAGGACACATCCGAAATATGGCTCTCATCCAGCCGCTCTGAGGTTCTTTGGAGTGCAGTCTCTACAGCTGCAAGTTTCTCACAAACACAGTGCAAACAGTATGAAATCTTTGGGCATTCCAGTAAGGAACAAATTGACAAAAGGGAAAGAATATGCTGTCAGCACTTTCCTCACAGTGCATTGTAAGGTTATGAAAAATCAGACCTAAAAACCACAGGACTGTAATTTTTTGAAAATAACTGAAATCTCAGTAGGTGGGGGTGTTCAAGTTTATGCTCCTTTGTTTTATAAAGTCAGCCCATATTACTAAGCTCACAAGGTGAATTCACTGTGAGAACTAGCATTCACTGTTTGCCAAGTTTTCTAGGCCTTGATTTCAGGGAGTGGAGATGGTGCTAATTGCAGGGAGTGGGGCTGTGCACCCAAGAAGATACGGGAGTGATATTGTGTGAAGGTACCTATTCCACATTCTAATGGGAAGGTTAAATATTCTCTGCTCCCATCATGATAAATCCTTGTCTATCTGGACCAGTGAGCTGCTCCTTCAGGAGAGACATCATGCCTATGAATAATTCTGGCAACATTTTAAAGCAAATTAGGGTATGGCTTTATGGCATTTTCCACACTATCCTCACACAGCAAGAATTATAGATGTCAATTATTTTGTCTTTTAAAGGAGGAGATGAGATTCTCTGTACATTTCTTGATCCACTACATAGATGGAAATGCTGTTATGATGAGTTTACAAGACCTGTAAGGCTGATTAATTGCACATAAAATAGTAGTATGAGAGCATCCTGTGAAGAACAAAGAAACTATAAAATGATCCAGATGCAGCTGCATCTCAGCATTACTTTATATGCTGGTTGTTAAACATCTTGCAAATGCTGTTGACTCCTCTTGAATGCAGTTCTTGTTAACTGTACACTAATCCTATTTGTATTCAGTGGCTATGTAAATTTCTTTTTATAGGGTTTTTTTTTTTAATTTCCCTAGAAAATTGTGCTTGTATATGAGAGATCCTGATGATGTTATTCATATGAAGAACCAGTATATTACACACTGAGAGGCATGACAATCAATGCAAAACAGTATTATGAATCTCAGGTGGATGTCTGCGACAATCTTATAGTTTAAAAGAAACACATTAATCTCTTAATAAATTTTTTCCCTGAATGTAACATTCGAGGAATATTTTATTGCTCTATCCAATGAGCATTCTTGTTACAATCCGGTCTAAACACAGAAGAGCAAAGGAAACGAAGTTTCTGTGAATAAAGCGGATCCAACCCAGGAAAGTTCAAAATATACCCAAAAAAACTTGATTAAAACCAAATGAGATTAGACGCTGGTGCCAAGAAACTGATGTTTTTTATTTAATAGTAAAAAAGTCAAAGAGACAGAGAAAAGAAAGAAAGAAATAGAAAAAGAAGTGTGCATGGGGGTAGGGGGACAGGGTGAGAGTGACAGGGGTTAGATAGAAACATCACCCTTCCGGGGGTTCCAACAACGTCTTGTTGTTCCCTCCAGCTGATCTTCTGGGTGGTGAGGGTCCCCTGCTGCCACCGCCACACGGAAGAGTATAGAATCCATGGATTAATATATGTTTGGGCCAGGTGGGAATGCTCAGGTGCCTTCGCTGCAGGGGGCTAGATTTGATCCCCCCTGCAGCACTGGGGATCTGTTGTATCATCTCTGGTGTAGGGCCTGGAGACCACTTTGGGGGGAGCCTTTGATGGGCCATGACACCCCCTCGCTGTCCTTCATGTGGATAAGCTTTTCCCAGGGTGCAGAACCCCTCAGCTGAGCTGGTCTGTACAGCAGAGGGTGGGTGTTTCACTGCCTCAGACCAGAGTCTTTCTCATCACACACCCAAAACTTCTCTCCCCCACCCTTTGGTGTGAGGGTCTGTGCAGCCTGGCAGCTCATAGCCCTGGGGCTGTGGTCTCCACCCTGAAGGTGCTAAGCGTGATCCCTCTGTGAATGTATTCTTTTCTCCCATCTCTGGGTCATTACTTATCTTATTCAGTGGGCAGTCCAGGGCCTCAGTTAGGGCCCCATTCAGGGTGTGGTGGTCTTCTCTGTAGCTTTTGTAATACAGTTTTTCTATAATGGGCAAAAGTCCTTCATGAAGGTGTTTAAGTCATAAACTATGACATTTCTGTCTCTGACAATTCTATGTTTTTTTGTACTTGCTGTTCTGTTACTGTTTGTAACCTGTGTCACTATGTTGACTTTGTACATTAGTTCTGACCTGGCAAAAGACCTAAAAACATACTCATTTTTTAATCTGAGGTACTAATTCAAAACTAAGAGCATCACTTAAATACTTTCCTAAATCAGGGCCAGAGTCTCCACAAATAAAGTGTAACATGAACATTGAATTTGCAGAAATAGATTTTTTCTTTTCAAAGTGAACAAGATTTGTTTCTTTCACTCAGTGGTTTTGGAGTCTTTAGCTACTATTTAGCAGAAATACAAGGTTTTGCTCTTTCATTGTGTCATGGTTTAGGAATGGCGTTCTCCAATTTAGTGCTCCCACTAAAACTCTTCTTGCTTCCTCTCTGTCTCCCCTCTTCCCACTGAGGGTGGCTGGAGAAAGGAAATGGAGGCACAGAAAGTAAAGATTATGGGTTGAGATAAGAACAATTTACTGGAAACAACAATGAGGTAAGAAAACTAATAGTAACAGCAACGATGCTAATAACAAAAGCGTACAAAAGTGAGAGAGTAATTCATGTGAAGAAATGCTCACCACAGAGCCCGACCTGACCTGACTGCAGCCACACTACCCTGACTGGAAGAGACCTCTTCTCCTGGCAAGAGGCTCCCTTTCCCCACCTGTCTGTCATATGAGGTGGAATAGAATAACCTCTGTGTCGTAGCCATCGCCCCTCCTGGCTACTGCGAAAAATTATCTCTGTCGTGGTTGGAACCAGGACACATTGCAATCACAAAATTAAGATTCACTTTTTTATATTATACAGATGCCATTAAGGCTAAGAATTTTAAAACGAGTAGGGATTTGTGTGGTTTGGTTTGAGACACCACTGAAGTGGGTTTCCCTGCATGTTGAAACTACTCAGTAGTTTATAAAAATTAGGACTCTGAAGTGTTCATTCTCTGGGCATTTGGATCTTCTAATTGCACTAAATTACTAGCTGGAGAGAGGGGTGATTTTTTTCTCTAGAATATGTAAACCTTACTTTAGGAATCTCCAAACTATCTGGAGTCTACATAGCATGTCTACACTTTTTATGTTGTTTCACTAGGGCTTGTAAGCTGACCTGATACTTTGGAAAGTTATCTTTTTCCTTATTTCAAAATTATTTCCACATTAATACCTAACAGTCTCACAGTATTTTTTTTTTCAGAACAGTTTGGTAACATGAGCGCCAGGTTGGGGCATTTTTTCTCAAAAAAACCAGCAGCTTGGATGATCAGAGTCAAAGGATCTTAGAATAAAGCTAGTTTCAACTGATATGTCTTCTCTGACTTCTTCTTTGTTTGTTCCTCCTACACCAAGCCAAGCTAAAAACATAGAATTCTTACTGATTAATTATGAATTGCTCTCTCTATAAAAATCAATCTGCTGGCCTTAGAAGAACAGAGTTGGATCTCTGTACAGAGAAAGTTCATGACAGCATGGATATAGTGATAGAAACACAGCTTTTCCAATGTTTGTCTGTAAAATGCAGAAAAAAATTGAGAAGGAGCATGGCGGACTCTCTTCCTATATGGAAAGTGTAGAAATTAGTCTTTTATTTCTGAAGAATAGCAGTTGGCAACTTCCCTGACTCAGGAAGGTTGCTCTAGATGAAAACACATTGAGTGTTGGCAAATAAACATGAATTGATCATAAAATGAAAGGATAAAATTGCTTAGATATGAGTTGGTGTAATTGGGTTGTATCTAGTTCAGCCTGAAAAAGATTTGGCCATATTCTAGTTTGAATTGAAAAACTGTTCCCAGTATCCATGTGTCTGCAATCCAAGAAAGATACTGAAAGAGTGATGAAGACTCAGAAGAATGTCAACATAATATTTAGAAGTAATTAAAATATGTCACATAGGAAGAGACTGAAGGAGTGGTCTGTTTCTTTTGGAAAGAAAAAAACTGTATAAAAGGTTGTTTAATAATGGATTTTGCATGCACAAGAGTGGAACAGCATTTTGATGATGGAAGAGGCTTTCTCTTAATTGACTAAGATACATAAAGATCCTCTGGCTGGAAGCTGAAACTACGCAAATTCGGGCTCTATTCACTACACACATTTTTAATTGCGAGGCTAATTAACCATAGAAACAGCTATTCAAAGGCTATGATGGCCTCCCTAACACTTGAAGTTTTGAATATTAAATTGGATATTTTTTGAAATAGCTTTTTCAAAAAGCTCTGCTGTGTTTTTAACCTAGTTATTTTTTGGCTATGTTTTGCTAGTCGTGAAATCAGATGGCTGCAATGGCCCCTTCTGGGTTTAAAATTCTACCAAGTGTAATATTCTACCAATGGAAAATACTGAACAACACTACTTTAATAAGTGAAAACTTACTCTGATTATACTAATTTACTAAATAGTATGGCCCCACTTAGAGCACCTAGATAAAACAGCACAGAATAGGTTCAGTGAGGGAGATTTGTCCTGAAGTAATTTCTGTAGTATTTTGATCCTATTCTCAAGGGAACTGAGAGACCCTCACAGAATAATTTAACATGTAATACAGTAGAACGTATGTAAGCTATGCAGACTGCCTGATATTCTTATTAATCATAGAAACACATAATGTGTGTGTTGAAAGGGACTTTAAAGATGATGTAGTTCAAATAACCCCACCATAGGCAAGGACACCTTTCACTAGACCAGGCTGCTCAAAGCCCCATCCAGCCTGGCCTTGAACACTTGCAGTATGGAGCATCCACAACTTCTATGGCCACCAGTACCTCATCACCCTCACAGTAAAGAATTTCTTCAAACCAAAGCCTGTGCCTCATGTCGTTTCTAATTCAGGGATGATATTGTTTTCCATCCAGGCTAAGTGGGTTTTAACAGCTGTGCCCATGGCCCATGAAATAAAAAATCCCTTCCTACTGCTTTTAATTTCATAATGTAAAATAGCTCTTTAGATCATGGAGGACATAATCTTCAAGACCTCATCTCCAGGGTAAGCCTGGTGATAAGATGTCAGGTCTTCCTGTTTACTGAACAGGAGCTGTGGAGCCGTACCACAGAGTATAACCTGGATTAAGGCAGCAGAGTACCCTGCTGGGAGTTTCAAAGCATACACAAGTTTGGAAAGTGTACTGCATTCTCAAAGAAAGCATTAGAACAATAAAAACTTTTTGATTCTGATATAAGCTTTGCTTCAATGAAAAGAAAGAACAATAATTTCCGTTTCAGTGCAGTTAAACCTTTCCAACAGTTTAGCCAAATGGGAAATCTCTTTAGTCAATATCCTCCCCGCTTTTGTTGGAAAAATCACCTTGATAGATTAAAAACCCCTGTACTATCTGAGGTATACATATTTCTTGTTCAATGAGTCAGTTCTTGCAATGTTAGGTAGACAAGCTGCATGCTGGAATTGAAAGGGTAGAATGATTAGGGAGTCAACTGGTCTCGAAAGATGTCTTCATGGAAGGCAGATTAGTTTAAAAGATATTTGGAATATGCATTTAGCATTGGTAACTAGTCAAACACAGATGTTTGAATCAGAGGAACAATTTGTTATTTGTGAATGTTGGATTACATAAATAATTTGAATTTATGACACTAGAGTTTAAACAAACATCAACCTAAATGTATGCCTGAAAATCCTTATGAGCATTTAAATAAATGACGCCATCCTTGGTACTTCAAAAAACCAGGTCACTTATTTTTGCACCAGTAATGATATAGGAGTTTTGAATGAGATGTTTGTTATTAAAAAGCTTGCATAGGGTATTAAAATGACTTATGTAAATGGCATTTGGAAATGCACAGAGCCACAGAATGGTTTCAGTTGGAAGGGACATTAAAGACCATCTAGTTTATTAAAAGTAAATGTGATCCATACTGCAATGTGTGATATTGTATCAAGCTGAACATCTTGTTGCATTTGCATCTGGGTAGGAAATGTGAAACTCCCTCTTTGCTTATCCTTTTTAGCACAAAAGGTACATCATAAAAAAAATATAATATTTGTATTGTTTGCTGAGAAACAGCAGGAATTTCTTTTTAAGTTGAAAGCAAGACAGAGACAGGGCTCTGTGGGACATTGTAGACACCAAATTATCATACATTTGGAAATACTCAATAATCACTTGTGTACAGACTTCTCCAAAGCTTTTGTGAATGCTCTAGGTATAACACCAAACATAATTTTCGGTCCTCTGCTCATCATAAAAGAGAATAAAAGGTTGAAATTATTGAAAAATATGCAGTTGGCTTCAAAACAGTTACTCTTCAATGCATTTAAAAGACAAGTATTTGAAATGTCATTAAATATTAGCAAAGTAAAAAACCAGTTGTTCCTTGCAGGGTGTTTCTTAAGTAATCCACAAAGAAACCAGGTAGGAAAAAAGGCAAATAGGTAACTGTCTTAAAGGACTCAGATAATGTAATTCCAGAAACATCTATTATGGTTATATGTTTGTTTATTTTCTTCTCCATTGGTAAGTTTGAAAAGTAGTGCTAGTGAAATAAATGTTAATGGAGGGAAGAGACGCTGGTTGATTTGATGTAAATCCCTCCAAACATAGAAATAAAGCTTGAAATTTTGCCCTGGACTATTCACAGTGCTTGTGGGAGCTCATTTTCAATACTAGCACCTTAAAAAGCAGAATTGCCATGTGCTGTCATCTTGTCCACTGCAGGACATGGAAACGGTATCAGGTAACCTTTAATACTGCGAGATGTGATTGCAGTGGTCCTTAATGAGGCTCAGGCTGAACTTTCTTATATAACCTTGGGACCCTTCACTCCCAAGCTGTCTCTGGACAGGAGCACTAATTTTGTTTCATTATCCTACTACGTGGCTCTGTTTACATCCTGCTTTTCAGCAAAGGTTCAGCTGTGGGCTATGGCCCCCCCAGGTGGAAATGTATCCAAAGTCAGCAGGGAGGCAGATGGCAGCAGATTCTCCGGGTTATGGCAGCCATTAGTAACTGTCACTTTTCAGCTCAGTCCTGCACAGTTTTCTGTTTCCAGATGGCTCTGTTAAACCATTTGGGTTGGTTGCTGGTTGGTTCTCAGGAGCAGTGTGGGAACAAAACCTTTGCACAGTGAAGGTCAGGTATCAACCTGGGTGCTGTAGAATTAGTTCCCATCCAGGACAGGAGCCTGATGACTGACTCTCATCCACTCTGCTTTGTGCCTGAGAGACCATTCTCTTTAAGCAGTAGTCTCAAATTAGAGAAGAGGCAGTTAGTAATTATCTCCCATGAACGGAAAGGATGGAAAATGCTCCTGGAGGCATGTCCTCTTCTCTTTTGGGAGAAGACAGATAAGAGCTGAGGTCAGATGAGAGCTGAAACCTTGCTCTGTGTATCAGAGCTTGACTGGGTTTCCCTTGTTGTCTCCAGACATTTCAAAGTAGATGCTTAAGTGCTTACCAATCAAATGGTGTGCACTCTTAACAAATTAGGATTTAAGCCCAATATGTGCCCACTGTAAATATATTATACTGTGGTAAATATAATAAAGCTATACATATATATAAATAGTTATCTAAATTATAACACTGCAACAATCAGCCTTTAGTTCTCAGCCAGGGCATTTCTCCCTTCTAACTCTTTTTTTTTTTTTCCTCATGACAACCACCACCTCCCCCTTTTGCATGTTTGCATCATCTCATGTGAATTTTCTTGGACATTGAATCCTCTGAGAATATCCTTTTTCTTACCCATTTCATTAGCTGCACCCCCAGCCTCATCTCCAACCTCTGTTATTTTCTTTGCCACTGTATTGTCTCTTGCCCTTGAGTACAAAGCCTCTGTTCGCTCCTGGAGGGTAGTTTGGAAAGTATCTTTCACACTGTGAATAAGCTGTATTAAAAGCATTTTTCCAACATACTGTCCCTTGATACCAATTTTAATTTATGTTCCTCTTGTGCTTTCTTGCCCTTGTCTCTTGTTTCCTTTCTGCTATGATGCCATCCTTCTTTTAATTAAGACTTTATGCCCTCTCTTCTGTTTGTTTCTTTCCATCTGGTAATTGGTCATTAATACATTTATCCAATTAAGTATCAGAGTGGCCTTTATGACAAGTGGGACATCTTAAAGTCAGTAACAGATTCTCTGATTTTTGTTCTTCCAGTGTGTATGCTGTTAACGTCATCTTTAGGTCAATGTTTCCCTAATCACTTTTCAAACTATGAATATTATTATTTTCCTGTTGTCTACATATATTTTCACTTTGAGAAGTATGACTATTTTAATTCCTTGCTTGTGGACCTCCCAAGAATTAACTGCACTCTCAAGTGCTGGATTCTGCTCTTAGTTTCAAATACCAGAAATCGCTTCAGAGTTCAAAACAGTATCACTATTCTGTGCTCCAGATGCACTCTCCTCATGCTCTATAGGTTGTCAAGGTTGGTAAAGAAATCAGAAGGAATTGCTATTAACCATAGATAAACTGTGGACTTTGCTTCTCAGAATTTCATCTGGTCAATTGGCAATAGATTCTCTTTCCAGAAAACTAATCCTACTGTCCTCACTGGTCATTTTGTACAAGTGTTATGAGAGGGACTATTCTTCGTGGTTATCCTGTGTTGAAAACTACTGTGCTATTTACAGGTTCCTGTCTGGTGGGGTTTTTTTAAGGTTAGCAAAACTGAAGCTACTTCATTTCAGTCAGAAGAATAGTGAAGATAATCTTTCTTAACTTCAAGATAAAACTTTTACAATATCAGTGTAAAACACTTTTGGTCTCACTTTATCATTTTTTGCCTTTCTTCGCAAGGAGAAAGGGCAGCTAATGTAGTATTGCTATTGTGTTATTCCTTCCTCCTACAAAACATCTATTTCTACTGGAGGTGGCAGTTAACATTGTTTGTCCCACTTTACCTCGATTAAAGTAGCGGGAGGAAATCATGTGTCCTGGGGAGCTGCTGAATATATAGCCTTTTTCTCTATTAAGCAAGTGAGTGGGTTGCACTTGGAGTTATAACATGCTTTCTTTCTTCCACTTCAAGGTCAATGGCACTGCCTGATTGATAAATAATGTCTTTGTCCACTACTGTCATGCAGTTCAAAATGCAGCTTCACAGAAGGGATGAAAATCAGGAGCAAATTGAGTCTGCTTGGGGTTTTTTTAGGTTTTTTTGTGAAGAACAGTAAATTATTATGATAAAATTCTGTGATTATTTGTTATATTATTAGTGCTACTTGCAAAGCAGATTACCTCAACAGGAATGGCAGAATGTGGTATGTTATTTGCAGAATAGGAAATACATCATGGTCATTACAACTCAAAACAAACCTTCTAAGTAATGAAAGATACACAATGAAATTATGAAAGGATCTTACTCAGGAAAATAACCAGAGAGTCTCTCCTATGAAGAAAGGCTGAGAGAGTTGAGTTTTTCCAGCCCAGAGATGACAAGGCTATGAGAAGACTTTATTGGTGCTTTTTGATATTTAAAGGGGACTTCTAAGAAAAATAGGGTCAAATTTTTTAGTCGGGGCTGTAGAGATAGGACAAGGGGTGATGCTTTTAAACTAAAGGAGGGTAGGTTCAGAGTATACAGAAGGAAGAAATTTTTTATTACAAGAGTGGTGAAATGCTGAAACATGTTGCCCAGACAGGTGGTAGATACCTCATCCCTGGCAGTGTTCAAGGTCAGATTGGTGAGGCTCTGAACTTCCTGGTTTACTTGAAGATGTCTCTACTCATTGCAGGGAAGTTGGACTAGATGACACCTTCCACTAGCCCAGGTTGCTCAAAGCCCCATTCAACCAGCCTTGAGCACTTTCAACAACTTCTCTGAGCAACCTATTCCAGTGCCTCACCACCCTCACAGAAAAGAAGTTCTTCCTAAAATCTAATCTAAATCTCCCCTCTTTTAGTTTAAAATCATTAGTCCTTTTCCTATCACTACACTCCCTCACAAAGAACCCCTACCCATCTTTCCTGTAGGCCCCTTCTAGGTACTGGAAGGCTGCTTTAAGGTCTTGCTGGAGCCTTCTCTTCTCCAGGCTGAACAATCCCAACTCTCTCACCCTGTCTTCAGAGGAGAAGTGCTCCAGCCCTCTGGTCATCTTCATAACCCTTCTGTGGACTCACTGCAACAGGTCTTTCTTATGCTGACAACCCCAGAGCTGGACGCAGTACTGCATCTGGTGTCTCACAAAAGCAGAGTCAAGAGAGATAATCTCCTCCCTCGACCTGCTGGTCACTATTTTTTTGATGCAGCCCAGGGGCTGATTTGCTTTCTGGCCTGTGATAACACATTGCTGGGTCATATTCAGTTTTTCATCCAGCAGCACCCCCAAGTCCTTCTTGCAGGGCTGTTCTCAATCTACTCATCACCCAGCCTGTATCCACATTTGGGATTGCCCCGACCCAGCACCTTACATTTGGCCTTGTTGGACTTCATGAGTGAAGTTCACCTTCATTCTTGAAATTCACCTGTCCAGATGTCCACCCACCAAGGCTACCAGGGACTGTGTGAATGGCATTCCTTCCTCTGGAGTATGAGCCACACCGCACAACTTGGTGTCATCTGCAAACATTGCTGAGGGTGCACTCCATCCCACTGTCAATGTCACCAACAATGTTCAACAGCTGTGTTCCCAGTACTGACCCCTGAGGCACGTCACACCTGACTGGTCTCCACCTGGGCATCAAGTCATTGACCATGACTCTGACTGTGACCATCCAGACACTTTTTATCCACCGAGTGGTCCATCCATCGAATCCATGTCTCTCTGTTTTAGAGAAAAGGATGTTGTGCAGAGCAATGTCAAATGCTTTACATGAGTCCAGGTGGGTGGCATCAGTCACTCTTCTATTATCCACCAGTGCTGTAACATTGTTGTTGAGATTTGCCATCAAATTTGTGAAACACCATTTGCCTAAAGTGAAGCCATGTTGGCTGTCACCAACCTGTCGCCTCTCTGTTTTCCTTGTGCCTTGCCATAGTTTCCAGGGGGTGCTGTTCCTTGAACTTACTGGGCACACAGTTGAGACTGATGGGCCTGTACTTTTTTCCTTTTTAAAAATGAGGTTATGTATCTCCCTTTCCAGTCAGGGGGAACTTCACCAGCATGCCATGATTTCTCAAATATGATAGGTAGTGGCTTAGCAACTTCATTACCAGTTCCCTCAGGATCCTTGGAGGCATCTCATCAGGCCCCATTGACTTGTACACATTCAGGTTCCTTAGATGGTATAGAGCTTGATCTTCCCCTATGCTGGACAGTAATTAATTCTTCCAGTCCCAACTTTTCAATTCTATGAATTGGGTGACGTGGTAAGGGCATGAGTCAGTGAAGAGTGAGGGTGAAAAAATTTTGATTCTGCAAGGTAATGTCCACAATGAACAATAAACAATTCCATTGATAGTTTCTTTTAACGTATGTGTGTTGTCACTCATGTTTCTATTCACTGAATGCCAAACATCTGCAATCTCAAGGGGGATCCCACTTACCAAGTACAAAATAATTTTTTGCAAACTTTATCTATTTTACATGTTGATTGGATCCAGTGCTATGACATCTGGAGCACTAACCCCAGCTGTCTTTGGAGTCAGTGCCCATGTGGCATCAAAATTAAGGAAAACAAGCTTATTCATTTACATATTTTGCATATTTATAAACCCACCATTTTTCTGTATCAGTAAAAACTGGATGCAGAAACAAATGAGCCTAGCTCCATTGATTTTAAAGGACCTGACATGATTGACACTGGCTGAGATTTTGACCTGCTGCGTTTAGCTCTGGTTTACACTGAGTTGCATAAAGCCAGGCAATATGATGTGGCAAGTGCCTAGAAGTGTTTTAAATCTTCTCTTGAGAAGCTTCTGCACAACAGTACTAATTTCAAGTCCATGAAACTTTACAAGCAAAAGAACTGGGATAAAAAAAAGCAGCACTGGACCCATGAAATAAGCCTGAAAATTATTTCTAGCAGGGTATTGGGACGTAGCTAATAAAAACTGCCACAAGATCTAAAGTTACACTGCTGTGGCCACCGCATAGGTGGAATGGGATCTCCAAGATATGTTTCTGCTGGAATATTATTTCTTGATTTATTTTTCATCTTCCCCTGCAGCTGGAGACTCTCCCTCAGTTTTAATGAAAATAAAAACACAGCTGGGTAGGAATATGATCTCCTGGAAAACAATGAATTCTTCACACTTCGTGGAATAACATAAATAAAGAGAACCCACAGTAGGGTATCAAAGATTACACAGAGGAGTCAGTGACTGACAGAAATAAAGTAAGGAGCTCTAGCTGAAAACACAAGCTTGGGGAAACATGGTCTCGTGGGAGGTTTTTCTGAGGAATAATGAGGGTGGCTCCAAGCAGAGTTTCCTGGGGAGGAGATGAGGTGAAATGCATAACTACAAGTGCACTGATGTGCAGGCTCATGTTGTTCTGGACACCTGCCAAAGCCAGGACACCCCTGAAGTGTTTGATAAGGGATTCAGGAATGGGAGCTGTTGGCAACCAAATAACTGATCCTCATGGACAGTACTGCAAATGTTTTCATGTGCATGTGTGAGCACATACGTGTGCATTATATACAAACAGGCACACATGTGTCTATTAAGATTGTTTGTATGATTATCAAAAGTTTGACAGTGTAATTAAATAGGTGGAAGTACCATGCTACTGACATGACTGCTTAATATATTAATAAGAGGACACTATCAACTTTTAATGTCACTTGCATCTCAAAGTATTTTTACTGTTAGAAGACATACATTAAGATAGGATAGCTATAAGGTAGTAGAGGTTGAAATATTTCACCTGTTGTTTGGTTTATTTAGCATGTGTGACAGCATTTCATATTTAGTGGGCTTCCCCAGCTACTCAGTGTCACCTTTAGTTGTAGAGATCTTGTTCAAAACAAAGAGGAAAATCATTCTCAAGGGTAAAATTTTTGTGTCTTTCTCTCTTTACTACCTGTCCTTGATCCAGATTTATTTTAAAGCCTGGATCTAAATGTAAGCATAAAAATGCTGAGGAAAATTACATTATTTGCATGCTTCAAAAAATAAAATTTCTATGAAGTTCTCCTCTAGATCAGGCCCATTGCCAGGGTAATTAAAGGGCAGATGCAGTCCTTGGAACTACTTTTATCTCATCTCCTGAAACTGATTCAATTTTAATTTGATGATCTCCCTTTAATGGTGCTTACTATACAGTCAGTGCTAGTTAATAGGAGTATTCCCTTCTTTGCCAGGCAGCAGTTTCTTGTAAGGTATTTAAGGGATGTCTCAGACCTCATGTCATATACTTTGATACCTGAGAATTTATTATTACCTTCTTAAATGCAGTAGTCCCTTAAATATAATCTTTGGAATTTGAAAAAAATGTATTCTTTTTTGAATATGTGGAGATAACAAAGAAGGAAATAGCACTGTCATTACACATTTAACAATGCTGCTTACATTTCTTCCATTTTTATAGCTGAAAATGAGCCTTGTTCTATGATTATTATATCTTCTGATCCTTTTTATGTGACAAAAGGGCATATTTAAATTTTATCCATCATGATTAACTAAAACCAAGCCTCAGGAAATGCTTGTATTTGCTAGAGGTGACCTTTGGTTTACACTAGGAAGAAACTGTGACATTGGTTCTCCAAGGGTGGATTGCCTTTTGGAAGCGAAGCTGTCTGCATTCAGCTGTGTTTGAGATCTGGTTTGAGTGTGGTAATGATTCAAAAATGCAGAGGAAAGGAGGCAAGTGATTCTGAGGAGGAAATGGACTGAAGTTTATTTTTTCTTGAAAGTATGTGAGATTTGGCTCTGCCCTGTACCTCCACAACAGAACCTTTATTATACTCAGGAATGGAGGTATTACTGTCCACTTCCCACAGTTTTTCAGCAACATCTCTGGTTAGTTTTTCCTCTTCTTTCTCATTTTTAATTACTCTTTAAGAGAAGACGACTAACATTTCTAGCCATGTTTAAAATTCTCAAGTCAAAGAATTAGAAGAAATAATTTATTTTATTTTTCCCCTAATTATGTCCCTTACATTGAATTTTTGGCTCAGTTTAGGCAAAGTCTTCCCCAAATTATGGAATATTACACTGTTATTTGTAAATGGAACAATTGTAGTTTGTCAGCCAATTTGTTGCAAGCAATTTGTTCAGTAAGATTGTGGGAGGAATGACTGCAGAGTAAATGAACTGCATGGAAGACAGTAATGGGAACAGACTATGAATTACTGTTACTGTTGTGAACACAAAGGGTTCTGTTAATCTCTAAAAAAAAGGAAAAAAGCAGTCTGTCTACTTCCTATATGGTCTGTTTACTTTTTTTTTGAGATGTAGTTCAGATCTCAGAGACCATTTGCTCTCTTGGCTTTAGTTAATGTCTCCGTTTTATCTCTGTATTTAAATAATTGACAGATCTCCAGAGATCAGGGTAGTTAGGAAGGGTCTTGAACTGCTGCTTCAGCTCGGCTTCAAAATGCTAATAATATTTTAAAAGTGCAGTGTTTCATTACATAGCAGTCAAACTACTGTCAGTCAGACAAAATATGAATTTTGTGTTCTATGTTCAATTTACATAATAAAAATACAGAGAAAACAGGAAATACTTTTTTATTATATTTTTATTTAAATGGCACATCTTAAAAGGCTGTTTGCTTCAGCAGATTCAAAATATAATTTATACATTATGTTTGCTTTATAGCATTAGGCTGCCCAGAGCAATAACAGCCAACAGCTGAAGTAAAATGTGTTGTCAAGCAAATAGTGAAGGAGGGAATTAAAGGGAACACCTGTGTCTTGTTATTAGAAATCATATCCATGCTGGACTTGTAATATCCTAAATAATACAAATTTTGCTAGAAGTAACAAAGCAGATGGAAACATCTGTATATTGTATGTGGTGACAGTTATTGGTAGAGTATCTGGCCCTGGTTTTCCTCTCGGTAAACATTATTTGCATAGAAGTTTTCATCCTTTGCATCCTTAACTCGTGAAAAAAATTGATGTCTGATGAAGACAGAATAGTTTATATTAGAACATTAGTACAGGGAGACAGTCTGGTCCTGATACAAATACAGGATAGAGATGTAAGCCATGTAAATGTCCAGTATGGACTGACGATGAACATTCTAATGGATGTAAGAGGAAAATAAAACATTTAAACTTTCTTGAATGTACTGCTTTCTCACTAAGTAAAAAACTCAGGAGCAGGTGTTGCAATGCCAGGGTTTGCTGAGATGTCAAACAGCACATCCAATGCAGCCAGGTTGCCTCATCACCATAGGTGAAAATCAAAGTAATTTCGTTCTCCCTAACATCAAGTGTTTGTACAGGAGGCACAGACTGTGCAAACAAACTGTCCCATTCTATGCAGTGTAAAGGAATGGCACAGAATTCCATTTTATTGGGGGAATAAAATAAAATGGGGCTGAATGGGGCAGCCACTCAGCTGGGCAGGTGCCAGTGTCTGCTTTAGTGTGATGTCACTGTCTGCAGCCTCCCTCAGCTGTACTGACTAAATCCTCCTCTGGCTGTTGTGGGAGCTTGAACAGACTTCACTTACACACACAGAGGCAGTAAGACATTTTAAGCCAAATGTGTGAAACCAAAAGTTGAATCCTACTTTTGTAGTTCCTTCACACACCATTTCAGTTCCTAATAATACATTGCAGTATATCAGCCACCATAACTCAACTTTTAAGAGAACTGTCAAGAGAACCATGTCACCTGACTATGGTGGGAAAAAAAATTTTTTCTGATAGTCATTTTTGTAGCTACACGTTTTTTTTACCTAACATCTTCTCCAGCTAAGCTTTCCTTGGAGAATGGAAAGAAACTCAAAAGCAACAGCAAAAACAGATCATATACAATGGGAGAAGCATACAGGACCTTTAAATTAATTTTATGATTCTTTGTAAGATCAATTTGAGTGAAAAATCTGCAATGGAGAATTCTTTAAAAGTGTCCCCTCTTTATAAAATACTAAAAGAAATTCAATGTAATTAATCTCTTAGACCCAGATTTTCTTTTTCTTCCTTCTAAGTTGTATCATAAATATGAATTCTTTTCAGTTGACAGGTGTTCTGTCAGCAGGCTGAGATGGTTGGGCACTGGGTATGTTGGGCCCAAATATCTCTAAGATGCTACAATGGTAGATGTTAAACCAAACTTTGAAACAGATGAAGTTAACAATATATGGAATTATGATTGAGTGCTTGATTACAGGTATTGTGCTTTTTGGGATATGAAATTGTTCCAAGATGATGTTCTTGGAGTGTGACTCAGAACTGACTTCTTGCCTATATGGACAAGTGAAGATTTTAAATTGCTCTTCTCCTTCACTCAGTGGTTTACACCTTATGCTTTCATAGAAAATGCTGCCTAATGCACCTATCCTGTTGTGGAACTTCTGACAAAATAATTTCTTCCTCAGATCATCCATGCAATCCATTATTGCTTCCTCCTTCTGAATTAATTTTTGTAGCTTTTTGAGTAAGTATAATGTTTTTAGAACTTACTGCTGTTCCTGTAAATACAAAATCCTTTTAAAATCATCCCAGTGTAGTTTTCTCAATGATTTCTTACAGATGAACATACAAAGATTCTGTTTCACTTAATTTAATGCTTGGAGTTGCTAGCTGGGGATATCTTTGGCTAAGCACACTCATTGTTAAGAGATTCTTGTGATGCAAGAACAGTCATTGTAATTGCAGAAACAGTAATTTATTTTTCTGTAGCTTTTCCCTTAATTCTGCTCACTTTATTAGTAAGAAAGTAAGTCACGCACTCTTCTATTCTTCATCCAGCTATTGAGCATGTTATATAAAAAAAGGAAACATACTACTAATGAAATTACATTTCTTAATGCATTATTCACCAATCTCCAGGGTTTTCATGCTATTTTGTATTGCTAAAGACTTATTATATTCATTATTTAACATGCAACAAAAATGCAGATAAACCAGGCCATTTGGGTGGTAAATCAGAAGGCAGAGAATATGAATTAGCCAAGGAATGTCTTTTCATATCAAATCTTACTATGCTCTCTCACCGAATTTTAAGAAAGTCTGCTAAGACAAAAGTCTCTATTTTAAATAAAACAAAACAAAAAAACACCTTGCATCTGTTGTGTTCTCACCTGTTTAGCTTCTTCCTTGTTTGGAAGGTAGCCATGACTCTCTCCTATCTTTAGGTTCAGAGACTACCTCACTGTTTTCTGGCCTTCCTTACTCTGCATTTCCAAGACACTAAACACCTTCCTACATCTCTTATTCTCTGCATATATGTTGTTCATACATATCAATGGCAATTGTCAACACATTCTGCCTGTAAGCCTCTGAATATGTTCTTTAAATCCTTGGTGGCAACCAACCTTGTAAAGCAATTAGGCAGGAAAACTATAGAAAAGGAAGAAGAATTAAGAGAGGAAAAAAAAAAAAAGAGTGCTTTCTCTAATCCAGTGAAGGTTACTGTTGGAAAGGGGAAATTTTAAGTCTTTTGTGTTTTGTATCACTTGTGTATGGTAGAAACTATGATTCATACATGACATGGTGCCTAAATGTCTCCAATAATGATGCTATCCAGTTATACTTTTTATGGAAATGGAGTTTCATCCACACCCTGTACCATCGGTTATGGATGGGCTATGCTCAGTTACAGCTGTAATAACCCTTGTGTTAAGTCCTTGTGTTTCAGTTAGGGTGTAACAGTCCTCTAAGGACTTTCAGCCTTCTAAAGCTTCATAAATACTTTGAGAGGTACATGATGGCTCTTGTCCTAGACACCATGGTGTGTCATTTTTTATTTAGTCAAGAACCAAACCTCCAAGATGTTCCTTTATTAAAACACTATAAAAGCTAAAATGCTTTCCTCTTGAAAACCCTTTTCACGTGAGATGGTATGTTGAGGCTGTCATGTCTTCAGAAAATCTCAGGGCAGAGTGCCATGCCTTTTCTGTACCCAGGTCCTTTCTGCCTTAGCTTGTCCCACCATTTCATAGAATCATAGAATATGCTGAGTTCAAAGGGACCCACCAAGATAATCGAATCCAACTCCTGGCCCTGCACAGGGCACCCCAGGAGTCACACCATGTGCCTGAGAGTATTGTCCAAATGCTTCTTGAACTCAGACAGGTTTGCACCTTTCAATGTTTCCCTGGGGAACTTGTTATGGTGCTCAAACACCCTCTGAGTGAAAAACCTTTTCCTGATGTCTAAACTACACCTACCCCAACTCAGCTTCCTGCCATTTCCTTGAATTTTGTGATGAGAGTGAAGAGATCAGTGCCTGCCCCTCCTCTTCCCCTCATGAGGATGTTGAAGACCACAATGAGGTCTCTCCTCAGTCTCCTCCAGGCTGAACAGACCAAGTGACCTCAGCCACTTGGCTTCCTCTCAAGGACCTTCACCATCCTCACTGCCCTCCTTTGGACACTCTCCAATAGCTTCATGTCATTTTTATACTGTGGCACCCAAAAGTGCCCCCCAGCACTCAAGATGAGGCTGCCCCACAGCAGAGCAGAGCAGAGCAGGACAATCCCCTCCCCTTGCCCGGATGGCGATGCTGTGCCTGATGCCCCCCAGGACACAGGTGACCCTCCTGGCTGCCAGGGCACTGCTGGCTCATGTTCAACTTGCCATCACCCAGCAGCCCCAGGTCCCTTTCCACAGTGTTGCTCTCCAGCCTCTGGATCCTTGGTCTGTACACACAGCCTGGGCTGCCCCATCCCGGGTGCAGAATCCTCAACTTGCCCTTGTCAAACTTCATGCAGTTGGTGACTGCCCAGCTCTCTTTTTTGTTGAGGCCTCTCTGCAGGGCCTCTCTGCCCTTGAAGGAGTCGATAGCTCAACAGGAATCTGTGCTGGCTGTGACTGATGACTGAACTGTCCTCCAGGTATTTTTCAATACCTACCAGAATAACCTTTGTCGTGATGTTACTGGGCACTGAAGTGAAACTCACAGGCCTGTGATTTCCAGGGTCCTCCTTCTTACCGTCCTTGAAAATTGGGACAATGTTCACCAGCTTCCAGTCAGCTGGGACTTCTCTGGATTCCAATGACTGCTCAAAAATAATCAAGAAAGGCTTTGCAGTATCAGCTAGCTCTTTGAGTATTCTGCAATGAATCCCATCAGAACCCATGAATTTCTAGGAATCCAGCTGGAGCAGTAGATCCCGCATAAGTTCAGGAAGAGCTGGGAATTTATCTTTCTCATGGTCATGGTTATCCAGCTCAGAGCACTGAGACCCCTACCTTGGTCTGTCATCAATGTTGAAGATAGAGGTGAAGAATGCATTAAACATCTCTGCCTTATCTGTGTCCCTGTTTGCAAGGACACCTCATCCTGTGATGGTGTCATGTTATTTCTACAGTGCTTTTTGCCATTAATGTATTCGAAAAAAATATTTGTGGATATTTTTGTTTCTGTAGTGCTTTGAATTATATTTTATTCCCCTGTAGGCCCTTTTCTGACCTTGGTGTGTTTTGTAAAAATCCACTGTTTGTTGACCTATGTGTCAGAATATTAGCTTTCATAATTAATAGGGGGAGGGGAGAAGGAAACAACCCCAAACCACAAATTGTGGCTGCTCTAAGGCCCAAAGATTCTAAATCCCAAAGAGGAAGACCCCAAGGCCATCAATGTTTTACCCAAATGTAAAATATAAAAAGATAAGAAGGTGTTGAATAAAAGTGAGCCTGATTTTGGAGGAACTGACCCACCATTGCTGAAGGCTCCTGGCCGTCAAGGCATCAATGGCAGCACCTGCAGTGGAGCCCCTGCTCTGCAGTTAGCCTACTGCCAGTTTTTCCCCATGGGGTGGTACCAGCAGAACCTGCAAATGCTCCACTGGGACTCCTGCTAGGTAAGTGTCAATGTATTTCATTTTGCAGGCGAGCTCCAGAGCAAATTATATTGACCAGGATTCCCAAAATGGTTATTTGGGAAGGACAGTGTTAGAACATAATGATGGATATTGCAATGGATATGCTAATACTTAATTAGATTGCCTTATAGACATATCCATAGCACTCATTACCAGAGCAGCTGTGATCTGATTGTATCAGCAATCTGAACTTTATCAAATCATTAACTTATGGTATTAGTAATTTCAGAAGAGAATCACAAAATAAAATGGCTGGCATTGCTGTTATTGTAGTACATGACAGCACAGTTGCAACTGATAATTAACAATGTGATCAAGCCTTATTAAGATTAACCTGTATGTTTGTCAACTGTGGAGCATTATAATTTTAAATAACAAAACTTAGGATTTGATACTCTGTCTGAAATATAATCTCTCGAGAAGAAGCTTTATAACTGTGAATTACACTCTTTAGGAAGCAAAGTGCAGTGCATGGATTACCATGTACCTCATGAGAAAGTTGCAAGCGGTACATGAAATAACAGGGACCCTGCTTTTCAATGTCAACTGGAATAGGTGCCAGAAAAATGTATGCTTAGCAGTCTGTGGAAGAACTCACACAAACCTGGTGGCACTCATGTTCCAGAGAACATCTAAAATGTGTCTGACATTTCTATAATTTAGGACATCTAGACGGATGTGGATTGGAAAGCACGTTTTTTTCACTTTCTGTCAGCTGCAGTGAAGTAGTTGTGTTTTGCTGTGCTGATGAATAGTGCACTGGACTAGTGCATTAGAAATTCTCGTTAGTACCTACTGGCATCAAGTCTGGAGGGCAGCACTCAGGCAGGGCTGCAATCTGGCGTTTGCTTTTTCAAATCCATTGTGTTGTTATTCAAGAGCATTCTTTTCTCCCTCACTAGAACTGAATGGCCTCATTTAAGGTTACAGATTGAGTCAGCTTTCTGCTAACATTCCCTAAGTGAAATGTACCACTTCTGAGAGAGTGTTAGACTGACAGCAGTAGAAGATGAAGCCATTTGCTTGTCCTCAAAACAGTTTCTGTAGAATCAGTGTCACCACATTTGCTAACACATGTATCTGATAGTGGTTTGATGTTTCCTTTTTTACACCTGGAAAACACAATGTCTAAAGTGCAGCTTAATAAGCTGTAACCTGCTGGTCATTCAACTTCAAATCTGCAGAAATCTGCACCTGTATTTATTTTTGAGTGAAACCAAAGAAGCTGATTCATTGAACTGAGACCATCAAATTGTTTTATGTATGCCCCCAAACGTGCCTTGCTCTCAGATGTCATGAGACAACTAATCTGGTGAAGGATAAATTACAACATTTTTTATTGCTCTCCTTCAGTATATCCAACATTTTTCATGTTGTCCTGTTTGTAACCTTTCTAAAAGAAGAATCTGAAAAGGACAGCATGATTATTAGGGTATTCCCAATCTACATCCTCATTCAGCTCTTCTTCATTTCATCTTTAATATCTGTTCCCTTAATTGAGAAAGAGACATTTTTTCCTGTCTGCACTCCCCAAAAGATATTAATTCAACATCACATTAAAGCAAAAATCCCAGGTCACTCAACAGGAATAAAGATATGAATTTCCACTAATCACATTCTCTCTTCCCAGCACTGAGCTTCCCCAGTGAAATGGAAAGAACCAGACATCCCACTGGGTCTTTTATAAAACTGTGCTAACATTGCATAATCCCAAAGGCCCAGGAAAGTGTGATAAAACTGTAAGATAAAGCCTATGTTTTATCTGTTCATGAGAAACCCATAGGAGCCTGTGACACTTAGGCTTTTCTCTCATGCTTGAAAATTCTTCTCTCCTTGGAATCTAGTGGAAAATTTCTGACCATCATTTTGACACCTCAGTGTCCAGCTGAAATGATGACTTCCTTACACATCTCAGGCTGGCAGAGCTTGGTTTTTTGGTTGACTTAGCAAAAGTTCTGTCATTTGTAAATTTCCTATCTCACTTTTTGTAGGCAACAGTTGGGGGTTTTGTAGTTCTGTTACTTTTAGTGAGTATGTTCTTCAGTTTAAGTGAACCAAAGGCAGTCACTGCTCAGTGGATGTTGCGATGCTTGAAGTGATACTGGTGGGTTTTTTGTGATTTGGTGGCGTAAACATTCATGTTAAAGAAACTCTTAATGGCCCTGAGCCAATAAAGTGTTAATAGGAGTGTAATAGTAAGAGCCAACATTGTCTTAGTGATTTCAATACAATAATACAGCAATTAATTGTTTTCTGGATTGAGAATAGAGTGGATTGCTGCATATAGATTGGACTGCGATGCATTCTCCATAGTCTATGTTTGTTTTTTTTTTTTAATTGTCAACCTATTTTGTGTACATTTCTTGGGAGTGAAGAACATTTCTAGATTCCTATGCAAACGTTTTGTTTTGCCTAATATATTTTCTAAGAAAGGAAGAAAGATCAAAACTACCACCCCCCAAATTAAATTTGCAGTTTCTATTAAAAAATACAAAAGGATGATTTTTATGCTTTTACCATTCAACTAAAAGCTAATCCCTCCTCTGCTCTATGAAAACCTTTCATCTCTTCATGTGGAGTAGGTGACTGAAACCATGGAATTTGAGGAAAACTACTTTAAAAAAAAGAAGGGTGGTAGATTGCCTGAGTGCCGGATTCTTAGTTCCATTCAGCTGCCATAAATAAAAAGAGAAAGAATACAGATCCTTAGGCAGAATATCTCTCACTTTACACACCTAAAACTAAGACCAGACTCCTCATTTCATTTAAAAAAAAACAACAACAGAGAAAGTCATCTTTTAGCATCACTAGGGACAGAGTATTTTGTCTTTGCAATGGAGTCCAACTCCA
Organism: Origma solitaria; assembly: GCA_013397895.1. Lineage (NCBI taxonomy): Eukaryota > Metazoa > Chordata > Aves > Passeriformes > Acanthizidae > Origma > Origma solitaria. The sequence continues at coordinate 23,315 of VZRL01004027.1, forward strand.
GGCTCATTCCAGGGAATACTTTGTGCATACAGTTATTCCCATCAGCAGATTTAAACAAAGTCCTTATGTTCACTGGTTTTATACTGTGCTAAACAATTTACTACTTTGAGTCAAAATAGAGACTACTTGAGGAACTCTTGAACAGGATAAGGGAAAGAAACTTTTTAAGTTACCTTGCATCCCATAAATGTTCTTCTAAAGATAGCTCCAGGATCACTAAGGGACATTGTAGAAAAAGTGAGCATCTAGGTATGTTTGAGTACTGATGTGAGGGGCGTGCATGGACTCTCAGCAGCCGTCACACTGATCAGCTTCAAATTTTCTCTGCTTTACAATTACAATAGGAAAGAAGTTCACCACATACAACCACAGCAACTGATTGGCTTGTTGCAGAGTCTTTACTCCAAAGAAGAAAAATGAATCATCTTGGAGTAAAAATGACAGTTGAGGGTGTGAGCTCTCTTTAAAGATGTCAGACACAAGAAATACTGTGCACCATTACATTGCAACAGGCTTTGTGGGTTGTTTTTTTTTTCCTTCTAGCACTTGTGTTTCTCATTAGTCTGCCATCCATCCCAGGTGCCACTGCAGAAATGAGGAGTTTGTGATTGAAGAAAAAAGAGAAGTTATCATCAGGGAGATAGCACAGAAATCAAAAAATATGGAATGGAATAAATGGCAAAATCTTCACTTTGTTTACAAGCCAAATTCTAACTAAGGAAATCAACTGCAGCTTGACAAGATTTCTGCCAGAAATTTTCTGCAATCAAATAAAAATTCAAACCTTGTCTTGGAGACCCTATGATTTTATTGCCACTCATGTGCATCCCAAGTAAGCCACCAGTGTCTAAACATTTCATACACCAGGCAATTTGTCAGATTCTGAGGATGACACCATAATTCCCATAGCATATTTTTTGTACTGAGTAATGTTTTCTGCACTTCATTCAGTACTGTGTGTTCTGCATACAAGTAAGCTCCAACATTAAGTGCTTCTGTGAAGTGCTTTTCACCTTATTTGTAAATAACTACAGAACAATAGGGACAGATGGGAGTGAGTAAGGCAGGGAGCTTCTGTTTCCAGTAACTAACATATGAAAAATGCAATCATCTCCTGGGTTTCTCCAGACAAACAAATTTCCTTTCATGTTCACTGAATACCAACTTTGAGCAATACTGGTACCATTTGGTTAACCAAAAGTGTTCCATTTTTGTTAATTTTTACATTTTAACAAAAAAACCCTCTATGGACTGCAGTTTTGTAAATGGTAAATAAAATTCTTCATAATGAGAATTAATGTAGTATGTGTTACTATGGAGATTATTTGAGAATAGGGGCATTAAAGTATGGCTTGCTTTCTTTTAGGAATTGAAAAAAGTGTTTATGAAAACCTTTAAAGGAATTAGTTCAACTGCAGTACTTGAAAGAATAATGTAATGGAAAACACGTATCTACTTATTCACAGAATTCCACAAAGTGAGGAGATCTTGATGACAGAGTTATGTTTTTGGTGATGGGGAAAGGAGGCATCTTTTGCTTGTCTATCTGTAACTGATGTACGATATGGTTAGTCTACAGCAGTGGAGTATTTGAAAACAATTCATAGGGAGAGGTTTGACAATCCAAATAATGCATATAGGAAATTGTATCTGGGACTATTTTCAAAGCTCATTTATTTTCTGGATATGTATGGCTGCTATATGTACTCTGAGAAAATACTCTAAATGGATGAAAACCCACAGTTGAGGAAGAAACAAGTAGACAAGCATTTTTAAGGGCCATCTAAGAAAATAATTTTTATGCTTAACCTGTCCTTATTCAGTGGCATACAAGGTTGCAAGTAGCATAATATTATGTAATTTTATGTATTTGTTTTCTCATTAGGCTTGATAGAGAAATATTTCACTGTTCACTGGGAACACTGTGGGAACCAGTGAGTAGTGTAGTGAAGGAATACATACGTGAAATCAACACATACTGTTATGAAATGCAATGCTGTGAGAAGGGAATTTGGAGAAAAAATAAGAGAAAAACAGAAAACGGAGAAGAAGTTTGTAAAAACAAAAATGCAAGAGTGAAAGTAAGAAAGCAAAGGAGAAGGAAGATAAAAGATAAAGTTTTATTGAAAACTATTTCAAATCTTCACTTCTGCAATAGTAATTTCTAGTCTTCATTTGGTTTTGATTCTTTTTTCAATGGACTTTCTCAGTGCCACTTCTCTTTCTTGGCTGTTCAAATACCTCAGAGATGCTTCTCTCCATTTTTCTTATTCTGTTTTCTTCACTTTTGTCATCTCTTCTCTGAAGAAAAAATGTGGCTCCTGAGGGTATTTCTTCTTTTTTAGGATTCTGCTAATGAAAGGGTGCTTTCTTAGGAGCTCTGATAACCAAACCCAATTGTTCCTGTGCCCAGTTTTCTCCCCTATTTTCAAAATACTTTCACTCTGGAGGTTTTTTGGGACCTGTGTTTCTGTTATTGAGTGTATGGCACTGCATCTTGTGGTGAGGCTAGTTTAACATTTTCCAGTCCTACTAGTCGTAGTCATTTTGAAGAGGACCTAGGTAAGAGTGCTGCCCTTTCTTATCTGACAGCCACATACTGAAAAGTTGAAGCCTGTCTTCTGGTGCAGACATAGTTAAAGACCTTGGACACAGCCCACATGGGGCAGGGAAAATGAAGCTCCACAAGGATTTCCAAGCTAGAGAGAACAGTGATTCTCATGTCACATCAGAACACTGCGACAGGAGCTGAAGATTAGGCAGGGGTTATTTGGCTCCCAGGATGACAAACCTGAAATACCATTACCAGAACCCTCACTGTCTTGTGTGCTCCTATGCCATTGTTGAGATGGTCATGACACGTAAAAAGTTCACCACAATAGCTTCTTGGTCAGAGAAAAGGAAGTAACTCTTTATTTTCCAAAGCCTTTTTATACTATTTCTAACATTCATGTCACACATCCACTGGCTCTCCATTCACTACCCCACAATGTCATTGGTTACCCATAGTTAGAACAACGTCTTGCAATAACACCGTCTGCAGGTCTCTTACTATCGTTGTTTATGGATTCCTGCTTGTTTTGAGCTAGAGAGAAATAGTGTGAACTGAACAAACAGGCCTCTCTCATGGGAAAGTAGTTCTTACTACATGTCTGCAATTCCCACACTCTTACAGGTGTAGGATGGCATCTTTGTGAGAAGACCCCATACAAAAGGCTTTATATTTTGGCTGAAGTTTCATCAGTTAAGATACTTTTTCCCACTTGGTAGATCAATTGAGGTGAATTGACCTTTAGTCAAACCAAATCATATAGTTTTGTATATGCAAGGGATAAAGAGTATGCACACATGTACATGGGAGTGATAATGACAGCCGAAATAGCAATATAATTTTCCTTAGGTTTAAAGTAATTTATTTTGCATTAACTTCAACATTTCCCATGTCATAAATGGAAACAAATTCAGTTTAAGCCAAAAGATACCACTTCAGTTACTTTGGTCACTAAATTTTGTCGCACAGCGTCTTTATTTATAAACTTAAACCAGCGTAGCTCCGCATTCTTTTGAAAACAAAATGGCAGCCAAGAAGAGAATGAATTGTGAGGTACTTGAGAGGGCAATAACTGAACCTATCTATTGAAAGCATAGAAAAGGAAATGCAGCACAGATGAGTGTGAGGTACTTTACATTCAAAGCAGAGATGAAAGCATTGTGAATTTAAATTAGTATAATGACCTACAGAAACTATGTCAAGGTCTCTGGAATTATTCAGCCCTGGCAACCAGAAGGTGTTCAGATTTTATTTTATCTAGAGTTCAAATTAAGCCCAAGTACCAGTGGCAGTCATTTCACCCTTTGCTTAGAGGAAGCATTGTGGCAAACTTTATTTATCTGAGCAGAGCCTGTTGCAGTGCTCCACATTCTCCTGTTGGAAAACAGTGTTGCTCTTCCCCCCCTTTTTTCTTTATCCTTTTTTCCTCTTTATTCTTTCCCTCTTTTCCATTGCTCTTTCCTAGAATCATGGAGTCAACCACAGAAAAGCCACACCAAAAGGGTCCCCAGTAGATCATTTGATCCAGAAATCTGTGGGAAAAGGAACCTAGATGGGATTAATTAGCAGCTTGTGCAACCCATCTTGAGAACCTTCAGCAACAGGGCCTCCATCACATCTCTGGGGAGGTTTTTCCACTGACTGACTCTTCTCACTATTGAAATTTCTGTCTTAAGATGAAACTTCTCCTGGCCCAACTGCTACCTATTGTCCTATGTGTTCTCTGGGTGGCTCCTTGTGATGAGAGAGCCTCTGCCCTCTGTGTCTGCCATTTAAGTGCTGGAAGACTGTGATGAGGTCCCAACTGATATTTCTGTTGTTCATGGAGAAAAGGCCTAACTCCTTCAGTCTTTCTTCATAGGCAAGGTTCTCCAGTGCTTTGACCATCTTTGTGGCCCTTCTTTGGACCCGCTCCAGTCTGTACACATCTTGAATTGTGGGGATCAGTGTTCTGGGGCACTCTTCTTTCTTCTTTCCCTTTGTTTTATTACTGAAATAAAGAGCTCTGCTTGACTCTTATTCTTTAGTTTTATCTTTTCAGAGGGAAAACTTGGACCTTTAGATATCTGCAGGTGGATAACAAATAAGGCCATCCACTCACTATTGTAGCAGTCCATTGAACTCTTGTTAAAAGTCTTGGGAGTTTTTTATGTGGGATGCGAGTCTCTGGAGCCTAGTTCAAAATGTTTAAATGAATAAGGTTGGCAATACTGGGAATCAAGCTTTTGAAATGTTTCAAAGAGGAGGATTTGTCATTTCTTATGGTCTATCTTTGAAGAAATAGGGGAGATGTTCTTTTTTAAAATAAAATTAATTATGATAAAATAATTGTACTTTCTTTCTTTTAAGCCTAAAAAGTGCAAGTTTTGAATTGTAATCAAAAAAAGACATCTTGGCTGGGAAAAAGTTTAGAACTTAGATTTGCTTCTTTCACAGAAAGATGTATGCCTGCATAACCAACTCGTAATTAGCAGCTTTAAGGGGCACAGTACCCAAATCAATGCATATAAGCTGTTTGGAAATTACATCTACACTAGTTGTATACGTGATTAAGCTCTGAATTAGCTGTAATCTCTTAGGGGAAAAAAAAAGTAAAATGTCACCATGGACAGTTCAATGAAACATCTGTTCGATGCACATCTGCAGCCAAAGGGGAAATGTTATGTGCCTTTTATTTCAGTGGAAGCCTTACAGAAGAGATAATGACAGGAGCAGGCTCAGGGTGCTGAACACCTGCTTGAGAGGTCTTGTCTTTGCTCTGGTAAGAGGGAGAATATGAGACTATGTGACCCATTGTTTTGTCCCATGATGACAATTTCTATGTTTCCATAATGAAAGGAACAAAATCTCTGTGCAAGAAAAAGCAAAGAGATCTGCAGATAATAGCCAATTAGTGGTTCAAAGGCTAATTAGGTAAGTTCTCAAATAAAGTTTTGAAGGTGATACAGTCAGCTAAGTAGGGAATTACCATAGGAGAGGATAATGATGCTCTCTATACAGCTCAGGAAAGGACAATCAAATACCCTCAGCGATGCTTAAAATGGTAAGAAAAAGAAATATGCTTAAATATACCCAAAAAAAAATCCTTATATCAGTGGTTCTAGGAGTCACTAGTGGAATTTGGGCCAAATGAAGGATGAGACTGATCTATTCTATATTAAAATAAAGTGCTTCTTATTTTTAGATTTGAGAATAATCAGCAAACAGTGGAACACGAGCTATTTTATAATTGTAAATATAAATATACAGAGACAGACATGCATGCACTGATATGTACACACACTCACATGCACACCTTGCCTGCAGTTACTCTGAAGTATATTATTTGAGACTGAAGTCCTAAGGCTCAGTTCACCATGAATTAACAGCTAGATGATTGGATAACAGAGAGATGCTCCACTCAAACAGGAAGGTAACTTGCAGATTGATTTATTCAACTTTTACAGAATCTTACTAGTTTAATGGCAATATATCTTCTGGAGGGTGTGAATTTTGAGTGGGAAGAGGGTTATTCTGCTTGCAACTTCAGGCATTAAACATCCAGGCAGTAGTTAGAGGCAAGTAGTGCCTAAATCAATAACAAAGCTACAGAAAGAGATGCATGCATGCATTGCCTTCATTCCCCTACATGAGTACACCCTCTCCGAGCAACCACGGATGTGCCTCCTTAGTGAGAGAGAGAGAGAGAGAGAGAGCACGAGTGCTCACCGTGCACCTCGGGGCTGGCTCAACTCATCAGTGCCAGCTCTGAGCGTGGGGCCCCGTGCTAGCACTGCTGGCACTTTGCTGCATGCCAAGGCAGGGAGCAGTCCCACTTGGAAACCCAGTGTTTCTGAGCTTTTCCTCAGGGCTGCTTTCCAGGTAGAGTAGCTCTGTGGTCATACAGTCACGTCAGCTTGTGCCAGTGGGAAAGATGTGATGGGAATCACCCACCAAATCAGGGCTCTTTCTGCCTGGGTATGAATTGCCTTCAGCAGATCATGAAATATCACCTTTATGTGTTCTTCCTTCTTTCATCTCCCAAATTTACAAACTTTTGTCTTTTGCATACTCTGATTCCTTTTGCCTACATGCAGCAGAATATTTGGGTTTTCATATGGTAATCCCCTTTATAAGAAGCAAATAATGGAATATATAATATTTATGAGGTATTATAGTCTGGCTCCAAAAGTCACCATGTGAATTAATGTCCTCTGTGGTTCAGTGCTGCAGCATGAACTACCACACTGTTAAGATGCTAACATACATCAGCTTTCTATCGAGCTAATAACCAGAGATTACCAGAGAGCTAAATTACACTCAAACGTGCCAAATGTTTCACTGACACGGTTTTTTAAAAACTAAGTCTTTTCAAAACTTTAGGTATTCTAAAACTTTGCAAAACTGGATTTGTGAATTTTGTCTTTGTTGCTGTGTTTTGTTATTCACACCACTACTAAGTTCATTCCTTATTAAAGAGTGTGTTATATTGCAGAGCATGTGGAACCACTGTTCTTTCTAAGTGAGGGAAAGACTTAGTAACGTGGTCCTGGGGTCATCAAGGACAGACAGTGCTTTTATGATGTGGCCTCCTGCATCTTGCCTAAAGGTCCTTGTGATTTTCAAGGATAACTGCTAGACTGGGTGTTTTCTGCATGGTTTTTTGCTTTTTTGTGGTTTTTTGTTTTCTGGCATTAATTCAAACATAAGAAAATATTCAGCATTAAGGAAAATTTACTGCCTGAAAATTTACTCCATAGTGTGTCTGTTTTGGGGTTACTTTCTTGAAATCTCGGTCCTAAAAAGTGGTGTTTAGGAAAAACTTATGGGGTGAATGTCATATCAATGCAGGAGTACTTTCTGTAAATTTTTATCCTTCAAATTGCTTGTGAACATAGTAAGTACATATTCAGATGACATATTCCAAGGTATATGAACAAAGTTATTCATGTAAGAGAAAGCCTAAGTGTGTGCAATGCTTTGCATTCTATATATGCTGAGAAACACCTAACATCTGTTTTGAACTTTTTAATGCAAATCACAACACCTGCATAAGTTCAGATGGTTCTAGCCTCATCCCGTAATAATAAAACTTTTTTTTTTGCCCCTCTTAGAATTACAGCAAGTGCACTGAATATTTAATCTGTTTTTCAAGGCCCTGCACAAACTTTTAAAAGTGAATTTGTGCACTCTTGAAGGTGATGAAACAGTGTGCACCAAGGATATGCCGTAAGAGATGCCATTATCCTTCCAAGTTAGATGTATTTTCTTGTCATAAGTAAAAGAGATATGTGGCGTTCTTAATATGTTGCTCAATTCCAATGATTTTATGGAGCATTGCAACTGTTTCAGTGTAGTGCTGTTTCATTCTGAAATATTGGTTTTTTTGTTATAAATATCCTGTTGGTAACCTTTCCACTGCCACCGTCTTTTCTGGACCAGTGATAGTTACATCTCTCTTATACGGAATGATTACAACTATTATTGAGATATTTATGTCTTTAAAAGGTGTTTCTCTTTTTCTTAACCAAATGTTTAAACATGCATTTTACATGCATTATTTAAGTAAAAATAGGGGAGTGAAAACACTTATTTTAAAAGAAATTTTCTTTTAAAAATGTCCTTTCCCCCAGTTTGGACTTAAGCAACTTCACCTGAAAAGCAGATCAGATACATAAACCCTGAAATGTAAGTCAATATTTCAGCAGCTCAAGGTATAAGGCAAAACTGAAGAATAAAGACATTGTTTCTGGTTTGATCATTGGATGCTAACTGAAATTTAAGAGATATATTGTAATACTATGCTAAGTTTATGTAGCAAAACATTGCTTTTAATTTGGTTAAAGGGATCATGTGTTTTTCAGTCTTCTGTTGAAAAGAAAAAGGTGGGCTCAAAAATATAATTTATTTTAATTTTTATTTCAAATAGGACTATAAAGCCTGTTGTAAAGCATTGTTGCTACAAAGGAAAATTAAAAAATAAAAATAATAAATTGTTTCTTAAGACAGAAGGATGTTTAAGTGAAAGGAGAACAGGGCAATTTTAAATCTTGATTTTGGAGAAAAATCACTGATGTGGCTTAGGTCAGTGCCGCATTACATATAGGCTAATGATCTGGATGAGAGAGCAGGCAATGAGTTGGATATTTGCTAATAGCAGTCTTTAAGATTTTTTACTTAATTAGCATGATTTGACAATTAAAACCAAAGCTGTGCAGATGTGGATATGCTGCCCGTGAGCAGCATGATGCCTATGAAATTCAACTGAGTATAATGTTCATAGGTGAAAATAACTGAAATAGCTGATCTTTTGTGGAGTTTTTATGTGGTGTTTGGGGTTTCTTTTTCAATCTGAAAGATAAGAAACCATGAAAGGATAGAGAGAATGGCTTTTCTAAGGAAAAAGTTTTCTTGTGGGTGTTTTCTGCTTGACATTGCTTGTGCTGCTTGTGATAGTTTAGCTAAAAAAAAAAACTCAGAGGATTTTCTCAAATAAGAAAATAAACTTTTTTAAAAAACAAAATGATAAAGTTATAACTATGATATTATGAATGAAATAATGTTACTCTCTTGCTTAATTATGTAATAACTTTGATCCTATGATTTTAGGGCAAATGGTGCTGTGACTGAAACAACTGTCTCACAGAGATGTATATAAAATAAATAGTATCATCCAGAAATGCCTTAGTCTAATGAGGAGTTATTATATACCTAAAAGAAAAACCAAGCCAAGACTGAAAATAAAAAACTAAAAAATCCTCTCACGTAATAAAAGCTGTCAGAGCTATGGAAAATGACAGGGGAAGAAAAAATAAATAATTTATATTCTTAAGTGGGAAGTGGGGCTGTGGCCCAACTGAAAGAACAAGAAAGCCTTTGGTAAACTTGACGAGGACACGCTGAAGGCTACAGAAGAAGGCACGATGACGGTTTGCCAGAGACTGTCCTCAGATCCTGCACTCATTGATATGAGTGGTTTTGATTTCTGTGAATTTATGCATGAGACACTTTGCAACACTTGTTTCCACATCAGGAAAGAAGAATCAAGTTGAATAAAGAGCACGCGTCTGGTTTTACATATAAGAATTTTTGACTTGCTATCCATTACTTCTTTAGTTACAGAAGCAAAAGCAAAGTCATAATAAAATCTTAAGCTTCAGGGAAATAATCCATCACCTACGGAGGCCAGGAAGGAATTTTCTCGCTCCTATGGAGAATATTGCCTTGGGTACACTAGGCATACTTCGTCTTGCTCAAGAGCATGAAGCGTTTGATCATTGCCAGTGGCAGGCAGGGCACCGTGATAGACCAGCTGTCTGATCCAGTCTGACAAATGCTGTGTTCTACATTTAATTTATTCAGGTTTAAAGTTTGCTTATGAAGTTGATAGGGGCATAGCAACTAGCAAGACAATATCGTTTAACGTGTCCTGGAGAAACAGTTACAGTTTCAGAACACACAGCCTCTAATTAAAGTAAATTACTCCTGATGGAATAAGCAATCTGCGAAAAGGAAGAAGAAAAAGTGAGTGTAATTTTTAAAGCCACAGGGAGGTCTTGACTGTACAAAAACTCTTTAAATCTTAGGAGCTTTGCTTTGAAGCAATAGCTAATAGTGCAGGGCAAGAAATAAGCCTGATTAACATTTTATTAGTAACTTTGAGCACAAAAGATGGCCTTTCAACAATAGCCAAGACTTACCATCTTCAACTGAACTTGACATTTGAAAAAAAAAAAAGTAAATTGAAACCATTAAAATGACATTAAATAAATTAGGGCGTTCATTCTGTACATTGTTTATCAGTTTCTCATTTAAAATAATACGTTTGAAGATCTCCAGATATAACTAAAGGGGCGCGGTTTCCAGTGGCTTAAACAGATTGTGACCCATTTGTATATATGTTATTCACCAGTTAATATTAATTCATATCACAACCATCTCTGCTGCACTTTAAAACAACAAATCAATCAACAATATCTACAATAAAAAGGCTGGGAGAGATGTATTAGGTTTATTGCAAACAATTTACATCTGTAACCTTAGGGTCTTATTCCACAGGATTGATTTGAATTCATTTCGCTGCGTGAGGCAGTACTTAGGATTTTTTTTCTGCCCTACAGAATAATTCAATGTAAGGTTTGGATGGGCCACATCTTTCTCTGTTTGGATTCTCATGGTACCACTACAGCACATAATCGTAAATGGATTTTTGAAGGGAAAGAGGTTTTCTTGTTGTTGATTTAGATTTTGGTTTTCGTATTTTAAATGAAAGTATTTCAAAGCAATTGCTCTTCTGTTTGGATTTTTTGTTGTTCAATATCTTTTAGCTCAATTTTGCATGGAACACAGAAGGCAATAAGGGAAAGCTCACAAAATTGAAGAGAAACAATATCTGCATATGGAAGAGAATAATCCCCTCAGAACCTATAATCAGTGTATCCAACAGGCATAAACTTTCTGTGAGCGCACTGTTTAGTTGTAGACATGGCTTTTCAGACATTTGGGAAAGAAGAGAGAGATTTAGAGAGGCACTTTCCTGTACTGGAAATTAAAAAAAAAAAAAGGGGGGGGGGGTGGTGGAAGTAGGAGATTGACATAGATGGAAAAGAATGGAAATAAAAACTGTGGAGGTCGATGAACACTAAGGTATTCATCAGTGTGAGGTTTTCTTCCTGAGAGTTGGGTTTTTTCCTTACTGTTTTACAGTTTTCTGGTAGTTTAGCTGTCACATGGGGTTTTCTCTCAGTTTTTCTCTGTAGGCTGGACATGACTAGCTGATTCCCCTCAGTATCCCCAATTCCCCTGGCTGCCCAGGGACCTCTCATTTCTGTCTAGAGGACACATCTGAAGGCTGAGTGGCAGGACCAAGAAATCTGTTGTTGCAGTCAGTAACAGGCATCGATGTATTGATAATAATGGATATTCATTCCTCTTTAATGTAAATTTCAGGCTTTATGTTTCATTTTCAGCTTTACATATAGGTATTAGCATATGAACTTCTCCAGGAATTTCTTTCCTAGGACTCGCTGAGTTTCAGGTGTGCAGTATGCTGACTCTGTTCAAGTCCTCTGTACCCCAGAGACTGGTTTGTTTAACCTCATCCTCCCGTGCTCAAATACAGGCTCTCCTAGCCAGATGTTCAAATCTTTGGCTTGAAATACTTAATAGGACAACGGAAACTTTTTTGTACCCCCAAGTATTAGCATTCCTTTTATTTAAAATTGGTGCCAGGGGGTTTGTAAAAACACTGGCTACTTCTGTTTCAAGTCATTAATTATTCAAGTTTCTTCCATTTACTTTATATTTCAGTCTAAAGGAATTCTGACTTCTCAATTAGGAAAGGGATCACTTTTAAGCAAACTTTCCAACTGGTCTCTAGTCTCAATTGACATCAGTTTTGCTCTTATATTAAGAATTACCACTATAAATAACGGTTTGCTCTACTTTCATATATCCTTATTTAAAAGATCAATATAGAGCTGGAAAGCCAATAAAATTGAGTAGTTTTGACTTGGTCACACACTAGAAGATTATACCTCTAGATACAGACCAAAGGCTGTTTTTTCTAGTTTTAGATTTAACCTCACATACCACTGCCTTGCCAAAAATAGAGTGCTTATTTGCCAATTTGTGAAGTTTCACACAGTGCCATATGCAAGTGTCTGTGTGCAGACTCTAGAGGTTCAAAGGTTATATTAATTTCTTAAGGGGAAACAAATCATATTCAAATGGATATCCTCAAGCAGTGTGTTTTGTATTGTGAAACAAGACAGTAATTCTGTATTCTGTCCATGTGTATCTCAGTTGAAATGAGATGCTTGAAGAGAATCAGATTTCTCCTTCTGACACTTCTTCTCTTATCTACAGATTTTCTAAAGTATTTTTCCTCAGTATATTTTGCCTTTTGCTGCCAGCTTAGTTATAAAAAGAAAGTCAGACCATGACTGCAAACAGGCAAAGCTGACCCAAAGTCTTCAAGAATGCTGTAAGTGTTATATTACAGAATACCTGTAGCCTAACTTGAGGCTAAAACCTGCCCTGGATGAGATGATAGGCGAAGGGAGGATTCAGTGTCTGCAGGTAATGGCCTCTGCACTGACACTGCTTATTGCAAAAATACTTTTTCTCTACCCCTCGTCCATAGACCATAGACCTTGGGGCAAGCTGATTCACACATTTCCTTCGTGGTTCTCTGTACCTTAGGGCATGGAAATGTATATCCATTGCAGGGAAAATATATGTCTTTTGCACTATCCTACCCATAAAGGAAGAAACCCCTCGAAAGACAAAACGTGCACATGCAAGTTCAGCTTAAAACTGCAGCACTTAAATTAATACCTGCTGTTATCACTGCATCAGTGATTCTTTCAATAATTTTAAATGCTCAAACAAGAGGATTCCTTTTTGGGGCTATTTGTAGATCCCTTGAATGATGAGTACTGGAGGTCTCTTGCACCAGGCTTAACTTACAGTTATTCTCTCCAGATCAGATGTGCCCTAGGGTCAAAGTTGAGTGAAAGGAATGTTTTATTCCAACATTTTAGAAAACTAGGAGTTGGATTTGTTTCTGAGTTTGACCTTTCAGAAAAAGGAATTGGCTGTCCTCATTACTGACTGTAGGATTTTTTTAACAGACATGGATCAGTTGGGTCAAAAGGTGAGAGATACCGAGGAACAGAGAACATAAATGAGAATCAAATATCATCATTGTCTGCTTCTCTCCATTCTAGTGCCTTGAAAAAAAGAAATCAGTCAGCAGAGAGTCTCTACAGTGCACAGAGCTACCAAATTCTGGGGCTATCCTCTTTTTGCTAAACCAAGTATGGGAAATATGAGAGAACAGGGAATTCAGAATCACTTCAGTTGTCTTGGATGTGGTAGTGTCACCTAATATATGCCTTAAATAGTTCAGTCATTCTATTGTATCTGCTTGGACAGTCATTCCCGGATAAGTGAGTTGCTATTATTTTTCTTATATGTAAAAGTCAAAATCTCTTTTCTTGTATATTGTAAATGCACTCTAGGATTGCGAGTACCCTGTAAGTTGTCTGGATTGGTACTCTGAGAAAGGCAAGAAACCCTAAAGGCAGGTGTTAAACTTGCATTGCATGATGAACTCCGGAGCAGAGGCCTTGAGAGCCGGGAGCAGCACTGGTGTAGCTCCCCACACTCTGAGACTATTAACCTATGGAAAGGAGAGCTTGTCTGAGAGGAAGGCATAACATCAATTAGAGAAATACTGCTGGGTTTGTTTGTTTTGTTGTCTCATTTATATATAATTTTATCGACATATAAAATATTGATTTTTTTTTTAACGTAGGCAGACACTACCTGTTAGCGCTTATATATGCAGTTCCGCAAGGGTTGGAGTTGATTCCCCATTGTATTCTCTATATCATAACTCCAATACAAGGTTTGGAAAAGCTTTTCTATTCTGTTTACCTCTCTTGGTGTTAATAGGATCGATCTCTTCCTTGCTGTCATTGCATTTCAGACATTCAATGAGCAGCACTAAAAGCAGGGAGAGAAGAGGTCAGTGTTAAAGACATGAAGTATTTCTTTCCTATGCCTATGGACATACAAGTGTTCTGTTGATGACCTGAAAAGTCTAATTATGATGGAGTACAGTGAAAAATATAGAGGATTCTAGTCATCTTTGGAAAAAACAATAAAATTTAAGAATTGTCCTTAACGCCCTCATACACATAAAAAAAATCTTATAATTCAAAACAAGTAGGAGTATCCATACCAAAATGTCCCTTCCCTCTCCAATCACAACGTAACAACTGGTACATCTTTGAGTGGAAGTGGAGGGCTGACTGATCCAGACTGCGGAAGTGACAAGCAGATTTCAAAGAAATCCAGCAGGAAGTCTTCTATAACTCCTGTCAGTGAACTATAACTTTACTTTTGTAAGAATCTGCTTATGAAACAATTTATTCTTATGAATGTTTGCACAAACTTGTGAGACAGTGAATGTATTATGCATAAAGAGGAGCACAGTACAAAGATTAAATAGTAATAATGCTACTTCTGTATGAGTGAAGATTGAGGATCCTTCCATAAAGGGTGCTGTTATTTACAAGTTTCCACTTGCAAACCTTAACTCATGGATAAGAAAATGAAGTATGCAATACCTAATAGAATGTTCAGTTTTTAGTTTAGAAGGTTCAACTTAAATTCCTGAACAATTTTTTTTTTAAGAGTCATGTTTTCCCTGAATTCACCTCTGTCTGTGTGCTTTTCAGTCAATCAGATATTTATACTTCTGTCTTAATAGTGTTTTCTATTTCTCTGTATTTTATTTTTCTTTCTTATTGTTCATCTCAAAAAGAAGTCTTTGCACTGTAGTTTAGTTTGGATGATCAGTTATTTCTCTTCTCTTGTTAACATATGTCCATTGAGGAGATGCTATTTATGCTAGAGATCATTTAGTGCCCTAACCTGTGTCCAGTAAAGGTGTACCACCTGACAGGTTGCTCTGGCTGGAAAAAAAACAGGCAAGCAAACAAAGAAACAAAGATGAATAATATTGTTTTTCAATTTCATTATCTCCTTTGGACCAGGACTGGTGTGATCAATGACTAGACCTATGAATTTAAAATAAAATATTTACTGTGTCTTTAAACTACTCAAAAATGTTTTAGAGTGCCCATTAAAAAAAATTCTTCGCTATTGCAATTTTTCCTCACATAGAGCACAACCTATTAGAAGGAGTAAAGTGACTTGATATACAAACAGTATCGGGTTTGCAAGATTAGAAGACAGCAAAGAATTTCTACTTATTTTTGAAGTTTTTCTTCTTCACTATTAAAAATTGAAATGCATTTTGCTTAGAAGACAAACTTGATTCTGAAAATGCACATGGTCATTTATTTTTTGGGCACAGTCATTTATTCTCTGGGAACAGTTGTTTTCCAGCTGGTCACTTTTTAATCCAAGAGTGCAAAAATAAATATATATTTTATGAGCTTTTTTATTTGTCTGTTTTACCCACTGTGTTTCTTGATAAGATGTAGAGAGTGGTGTTTGTTTAGTCTTGAGAAGATAGAGCTTTACAGGGATCCTGTTGTTGTCTGCAAATACGCGATGTGTGGTTGCAGGAGGGAGCCAAACTCTTAAAGGTGCACAGTAGAGCAAAAGGAAACAAACACAGTTGCAACACTGTAAATTTTGCTTATGTATTAGAATTTTCTCCCCATGATGGAGGTCAGCACCAGAAAAGGTTTTCTTGGGAGGCTGTGGAAAGTCCATCCTTAGAAATGTTCAAAAGAAATAAACATTAAAAAAATTATCTCAATTGTGTAATGATATGTCACCCTTAGTGACCTAACAGTTGTATCTTCAGTTCTATGGGCAATGTTTTTACCACGATTTGTTCTACAAGATCGTTAGAGCAGCTTGGTTTAAAAATTATAATTTTATTAGTAGAACTCAGCTAGCAGGTTTTATTTAGAGGTGCTCTGGAAATTAAATAGTTCATTGCTGCCTGGTGATTATCTTCAGGTCCCTTTATATAAACAAACTGTACAATGTGATTAAATCATACTTTTCATGCATTATCTCCTTTAAATGCTTAGAAAAGGTGAGGGTTTGTAACTTGCCAGCAAATTCAGGAGTCCCAGAGCATGCTGAGCACCTTTGCACATCAATAGCAGGAGTTCTATTGCAATACAAGGCAGGCACTCCTAGTGAGATTTCTCTAGAGCCATAATGGCTATTCTAAGGAATCTCATAACTTCATATATAAGAGGAAGAGAGTGCTGGTGGCAACTCTGCTCTTCATGTGAAACTGAACTGAGTTTAAAAACTGGGATTTTTTTTTGTGTGTGTGTATGTCATTGACTACTGCCTATTTTAAAACTGCTTGAAGTAACCAAGAAGGGTTGGTTTTGTTGGTGTTTTTCTGTAATGTCAATAATACTCATCCCAATCTCTGAGACTCCAAACCTGCTGCACTGGTCAAGCCTTGATGCGAGCAGATCCCGGTGTGTTCTGCTTGCCCTGTGCAGGTTGCACTCATTCTGCCTCAGTACTGAGCACAGGGTGGGGCAGTGGCTGCAATGAAGACTTGCAAATCCTTCCTCTTCTTTCCCATGCTGTCTGTATCATCCTGATGTAAGTGGCTCAAGCATAAAAATAGGAGATGTTGCAGAGGTTCTTTGTACTTTCCATTGACCAGACCAGATACAGCCCTCTGCACTGAAGACATCAGAAACGAGGAAGAATGGTCTGGCACTCAAGGGAAATAAGCAGATAAAACCTTAATCAATCCTAGGAACATCAGGCAAATATTGCTGTGTCAAGCAGCCTGTTTTCTTCATAAAGCAAACCAAAGAGGCGTTGGAGGGAGAGGACAGAAATAGGGGAGAATGGAATTAAAACTGTGGGAACAAACAGTAAAATGTAATATATATCACAAGCTCCACAGGCGACAAGTACAGACAAGAATAAAAAATAAGTTGCAAGAGGGCTCAGCTTAGATTTATATTTTACAGTGCAAGGAAATATAAGAGGGCTGTAGAGCTGTTCTGTACAAAGCTTCATAGCTGTCTCATATATTTTAATCATACCTCATTTTGGAAAATATTATGTCTTACATCCAAATAAAGCTAACATGTTTTTTTAATTAGCTACAATGACTTAAATTGAATGGGAACAGAAAGAACACAAGATGACTGCTGAAATGAATCAATCAAGTCGAATTTCACTGGTAAATTGCCACCAGTGTGCTTCAGTTGAAAGGCAGTCTGCAGCTAGGCAGGGGCTGCCCCTAATGACATGGTTTTCATCACCAGTACAACAAGCCCTGCTACAGTCACCACTTTTCAGGCAGTTATGGAGGGGAAAGAGAAAGAGCATCAAAAGAATTGGTACAAACTGTTATGTTCATGTAAAGCAGAAGCAGAAGAGGCCTTTCAGCTGCACTTTGGTTCTGATCCTGGGAGACTGAGGTCCTGAGTTGCCTGTGCCCTGAACTGAAACTGTAAAAGGCATCAGTGAACACATAGTCCTTAAGTGTCCTTTCATTTCAGTGAGACTTCTTTTCTTGAAATGCACTTTATGCATTATACATCATCAGTACTATTTTTGTTTAGACACATCAGGAATCATCCCCCAGCGATTAAAAATCATTATTCCATTAACTTTCATGCACAGAAAAAATTAATGACTCCATGAATAATAATTAAAGCTTCCACTTCTTTCAGCAAGCAGAAAGCCAGACATTCAACAGACCTTCTTGTTATCTATTTTGGCTGTTCTAATGCTTCATTTTTCATCTTGCTTCCATGCTAACTGAGATCTCCATGCTTTCCTTTCATGTTTGTTCTATTACATGGCTCTGAAGTTGTTGAGCTGCAGAGACCAACTGATGAAGGAAAAGATGGCTGTGTGGATAGGCAAGATACTTTCTAGCATTTTGCTGAGTGTTAGAGGAGGGTTTTTGGGTGTTCAGGTTGTTTTTTTTTTAATTTTATTTTATCTTTAAATGTAAAGTTCGAAGATTTTTGCTGTATTTTGCCAGATGAAGAGGTTGATAATTCATCTTACTCTTGTCCTGCTGCTTTTCCCCAGCAGTCAGTGTTTTATCAAATACATTTGTCAGCAAGGTCATAGTTACATCCAATGAAAGCATGTGCTACTACTACTTCTGTATGAGCAGGTAACCAGCAGTCTTTAAAAAGTATTAAAGGTTATCAATTTAAAATATTTGCAGGTATTCATAAATATATCTAGATTAATTAGAGGAATCATCAACTAAATATTAATCAAAAATTTCTTGAAGTATTTTGAGGAAAATTGGCTGTGATCCAATGCAGTGACATGTTTTGAAGTTCAGAGGGAAAAGCATTTATATTCAAATTTTTTTTAAAAAAGCAAAGGGATATTTATTTTTATCATAACAATCTGGGGAAAAGCATAATAAATGCTAATGTGTATAATCACCTGATTTTCCACAAATCAGATACTCTTGAGAAGCAAACTTTTGTAAATTGTTGGCCCTCAGCTATAACCTGTGCAATGATCGTTTTGTCTTGAAATCTTCTTTCCTCTCCACTTACTTCTCTGTTTACCTTCTACATCTTCCACCATTTTCTGGTGGTCCTGTGACTCCAGCTGCCTCAGCCTTCTATGGGGTAGTTGTTGGTGAAAGTCAAGCACCAGTAATGTAATACCCAACATGATGGGAGCTGAGACATGTAAGTAATAGTGCTGTGCTCCTGAAATAATAATAAAAACCACGGTGCCTGGAACTGATAAACCTGCCCTGCTGAGGAGGTATCAGGCTGTTGCCTGCTAAAGGTCAGATCGCAATTGATACTATTGTGTTCTTCAGTTGCAGTGTAGAGCTTTTTTTCTTTTTTTTTCCGCCTCAAGCGTTATTAATTATAATACACATGTATATAGAATTAAAAGTATGAGTGTGGAATTTTTACACAAAATAATTAGCTACAATAAGACATTGGTGATACTGGCGGGGATGGGGTGTCTTCCTTGAAACGTTTTTCATTGCAAATGGTAGGAATCACTCATTTATCTCAATTACCACCTTCTTACTGCATTTTTTGAACCCAGTGTAGCAGATCAAGCCTAGTGGCATGGCAGAGGTATGACACTGCCTTCTGCTAATTGTCTTCTTCTTCCTCTTTTTCTTCTTCGTACCTAAGACATTTATGGAGTTTCTTCAAATCAGCAACAAAAAGCATTCTGTGCCTTCTACTGAAGAGGAGGACCTCTGTCCTATGCTCTGCTGCTACAAATCGTTTTTCCACATTAATTCTGAAAAAGGAGACTGCTGAAGAGCTGTTTTTTTAAAGAGTGGTTTTGTTTCATCATTGTTTTAGTTGATGGTGGTGCAGGCTTTTTTCCTGCAGTGCTCTAAGATGTGAATACAAATTATGTGTGTTCTTTTTCCCAGATGCCCAGTGAATCCACAGTAAAATACTCGCTTTGTCTAGTCAGCCAGGAATTTACAGACCTACCTTTGTAGCACCATAGTGAGAGCTGTCCGTGTCCCGGGTGATGTTCAAAGATGTCCGTAATTCTTTCTCTGGTTGAGGAGTTTTACAGAGACATTCAACACGTCATCCGTAAGTCTTAGTTCCTGAGTGACAAAGCACAAAGAAGAGTTTGATTCACTTACCATCTGACAGTACTTTTTATTGACAAGCTAAACAAATGCTGCCAACGCATAGAAGAGATCAAACCACTCCAGTGTCTCAGTGAAGGTACAGTCTGGTCACAATACAGTTTCCTGGGATGTCTGGATTTTTTTCTCATCTCCATTGGCATCTATTACCATTTTGGTGGGAACCTGCCACAAGATTTGGCATCTTCATCCCCCTTCCTGTTCTTCTCAGAATTATTAACACTGCTTAGAGTGATGTTCAGTGAAAATCTAGTCTTAACATTTTCTGTAGATTTAAAAAGAGAAATCTAAATTTGTTGGAGATAAAACCCAGTCATTTATTATGTCAAGTGTGGAAGCTAGCTGTTACCATAGTCAAATATCTTTTCTATCACCTAGACTTTCAACTCAGAGAACTTTCTTCAGCAGCAACTTGAATAAATATTATGAGCAGCCAGTTGCAGTTTCTTTCCCTTCGGGACACAAAATTCTAGTAAAGAATCTACCATACATATTCCTGTAAGCTGCTATTCAGAAGGGAACAATATACTCTAAATTCTTTGGAAGACACAACAATGGCACAAAATAAAAATTAATGGCAGGACATTGAAAGATCCCCCATCCCCTGCCTTTTCTGCCTCCCCCAGTAAAACTGAACATTTTCTAAGTTCCATCACAGCAGCTTTCAGCAGAGATGATTTCTTGCCCAAAGGCACAGGAAGATTAACCAACTATATCCAACTGCTCAACCAATAACTCATCTGAAAAGGAGTCTAAAGAGCATATTGGAAGCTTCACAAATGCAATCAGTTTATCAAGGTCAGATAAGGACAGGAGCCTGGAAAGATACAGTTCAGGATAAAAACTGAACAGATACTGATACTCTGCAATTAGAACCCAAATGAGGCTACCTGCTGAATCGCAGGGGTGAAATACCACATTCTGCTAAAATTCACTGTCGCTAGAACATACAAGCCTGAAATCCCTGCTGATGAGGAGAAATTAACTTCGTAGTCAACAAATTTATTGATGCTTTCCTTTTACAAATGTGTAGTGGAATTGGTGAGATTAGGAGGAAATTTGTAATGCATAAATGAAGGGCTTTTATGCACATTTTCTATCACGTCAGTGAAATGACAGTATGTCTCTGACAGTGACCTCTGGTATAATCATCATTAGTGATGGAGCAAGATGGCATCTGCTGAGAGGCTGACACCTGACAGGTGAAATATGTGTATTTTTAATGTAATTGAGGGCAACATTTTAATGCCAAAAATGCTGCATAGATAAAGTCAGAAAACCAAATTGCTATATAACCTTGAATGTGTAAAACTGGGAAACAAGTGACCTATACTTCAGAAGATAGGAGGCAAGAAGGAAAGGCAGGAGAGAATGAAACATAGAGACAAAAGAAAGTGTTGTGGCCAATGTGCCATTCAGCAACTATAGAAAACAGCAAACAGGCAAAGGAAAGTTAAAAATATTTTTGGTCTTTGCAAACCTTATCTGTAAAAATCAACTGCTTTACTTTTGTTGTCACTTTTTAATTTGTAATTCACAAGAATGGACGGCTTGGTATGTCCTAAATAAAGGTCCTTATCCTTAGTTAATATTTTTGCTGTAGATTTGATTGTCCCTTGGGATAGTTGCAAATGAACAGGCAAGCTGTCAATTTGCTGTGGTGCTGACCTCATATGTGAGTCACTGGGACTTCAGGGTTCAAACTGCACTTTTCTTACCATCTCCAAAAAAATAAAATATCTCAAGGAATCTTTCCCTGAGGCTTTTTGCCTTTCTGAGCATGTGGGTGTGTTTTAGAAATACATGAGAGAAGCTGACTCAACATTTGAGTCAACATTGTCTTTCTTCCACCCTGCTGCCTGGGTGCATAACAACCTATATTCCTCAAAGCATTTCATGATTTGGTAGAAAAACACAGCTAAAGTCACCTCTATGTGGTGTCATAAAAGTTTGTTCTCTGGAGATGTGAGACTGACACCACTGAGATTGCTGTGAAAGAAACTCCTCTTCAGTCCAGTGTTTGGTTAAAGATTATAGGGTTTTAGAAAGTAAAGATGAGGTAACAGCTTGCCAGTGTCTCGTACTGTTTCACATTAGAAATGTGTCATATGTAGATAAAAACTTAGCATCTAAAGTCTAGTTTAAAATAATGTGATATGTTCTTACTAATTTTTCTTGTAGGCCAGCCATCAGTGAATAGGCACTGATTATGAGCACCTATTTTATTCCTTACCCACTAAGTTTCCTTAGTTTTCTGGAAGCGCTGATACTAACCCTGTGGTTTTCTGCTACAAGTTTGATCCTTACAGGATATGTTCTCAGTCTCTCAAAGAGAAACTTGCTGCACAAAGCTGTTCTTGAAGACTCTTCAGCCAGATTTGTGTGTGCGTACACGTCATACGTGCAGTACAGTGAGGCTGAGGTTAGTCAGAGATCAGTTTGGTAAGAGGTTGTAGAAATCAGAAGCGGAGAAGGAAAGTATTCACTTTGCACTATTGTTTGGTTCACATGCTCAATTTCCTTTCCCTGTCAGTAAAACCTAGACCATTACAACATTTTAGAAAATAATACCATTCCATTTATATATATCAGCTGCAGAAAATTTGATAGTTCTTCATTCAAAATGAAGCTCTTACAAATACAACATAAAGCCATGTGAAATATGATGCTATTCTGTCATTGGCAGTATATTTCTAGACACAGAAGACAGAATCTGAAATTTGGATTATATTGCTGAAAGAAAAAAATTAACTTAGGAGAACACTACAAAAAAGAACTGCTATAGAGTTTAAAGGCCAAAAATCAAGATTCTCTACATCTTTACCAAAAGGTACAGTCATAAAGACAAAGACATTCTTAACTCTAAAGGCTGCATAGTTCAGTCAGAAGTTTGAAGAGGTATCTCAGCCATATTTTTATAGCCTTCACACTGCAAAGTACTCATGCTCTGAAAACTTTCTTAGGATCAAGGTTTTTTCAAGTACTTGATAACCTAAAGTGATATCAGTGAGTAGTTGTATCAGTGAAACCACTGTTGATAAGTTTTTATAGATTTACATGATTCATTTGCTGACTAAACTTGATGATTTCTGGAAAAATACGAAGGCAAGGGTTTCTTCTGTTCACTGGAGTCAAATATTTGCAAGCATGTATGGAAACTGTTGTAACCCTAAGTAAATTAATTTCTTGTTTAATTTAGTTTTGAAAATTCTAGATTGTATAAGACAAGCAAAGAGAAAGGTTTAGTTGAATGAAGATCGGGTGCCATGAACAAAATAGAATGTATTAGACTACAGCAAACAAAAAATCCTAGAGTAGACACATACTACTTAGAAAAAACCTAGTTTTAAAAAAGCTGCAAATCTTTGAATGTCTTCTTATTGTCATGTGGACCAACCCTTCAGCAGAACTGGGATAGGGGCACTGAAGCTTAGCCCTTCACTTGCTATAGAGGCAACGTTGAGACCTTCTTTCTTTCTTTTCCTACAGGTGGAGATCAGGCAGAGAGAAAAGCAAAGCAGATATGACAGTTTCAGTTAATAATAGAAGCTGATGCTTTGTGCAGTGGACCAATGCTGATGTGATGGTACTCAGGTGTCAGACTTGTGCTGCGCTAGGAAAATCACTGCTACACCAGTAAAATCCTTGCAGTTCTGTACAAAAATGGTATATAATGAAAAAATAATGTAGGAAACAGACTCTTAGGTGCACATAAAATTTGCAGGCACTGCAACAGCTACTGTTCAGTGTGCTATGCACAGCAAGGGTGTTTTGGTGTCCAAAATGGATCAGTTCAGGGCACACAAAGGAGACGTGGGTGAATTTTGTAGCAGCAGGTGATCAGATAGTTTTTTAAATAAAAGATAGTAATAGCTTATCATAGACATTGTTACAAATTCTCTTTCATTATTATCACTATTTTGCAGGATTAAAAGTTTTTTCTTGTGCACAAGACATTTCATGCCTCTGCCCGATAGCAGCTCCTTATATGAAGAGGAGAGGCGGGTAAAAAATATTAGAAGAGGTTCACGGAGAGGCAGAGGAAAGGTATAGAAACAAATAATGTAGCTATTAAAACCTGTGCTTAAGTTAGTGGAAAAAAAATATTTCTAATACTGGAAAGAAGTTCAGGCTCCTTAATCCACTTCCCATAAAGGGTATAGTCAAAGGCAACTCATGAAACAACATAGAAGAGGAGAGAATGATAACCTGAAGCCAGATTTACGTAGATCTTTGTGGTAGGATTTCTGCCTTAATTTGTGCATATAATTGCTCTTTGTCTATGTCCCACTTTAAGTCAATTGAAGCTCCTTCCAGAGTGTGATTCATTATCTCTTAAAATAGATCTGATAAATTATCTAGAAAGAGAGCCTAAGGTAAGTTGCTCACAATTAGTTGTCTAATTTTTGAGCAGCTGAATCTCACTTTATACTGTCAGTAAAGTAAGATCACAGAGTACATGCATTGCAATTGCCTTGTTCTTTCCTGTAACCTCTATCCCACTCTAATGAAACAGCCGTCATGAGAATGATTTTTCCAAGCTGAATTATGTTACAAGGACTTTAGTTTTTACCTCCTGTCTTTTCCTCACTTTTAGCTTCTTCTCCTTCATTGAAATCTCTTCAGTCTCTGCTCCCAGGCCTCTGTTCTTCTCTGATTCTTTGCTTCTTTATTTCCCTTGCAATATACTAGTTTTAGCTGAAGGTTCTCTAGGGCCTGCAGAGTCTGTCCATTCTCTCCTGCCACTGTGCCATACCTCAGGGTAATCTCATCTAACAGCAATCTAATGTACTGTTATTTTTTCTACTGGGAAGGTATGTAATTTACTATCAATACCAATCTTGTTTCCTTCCACTCAAGCTAAAACCTTGTTTCTCTGATACCTCCAGGTAAGAACATTATCTGTTCTTAAGTTTACCTGCATTACCTATCTCTGCAGCAGCATCTCTCCTTTTAGAAGGTGTTGTATGAACTGCAGATATCAGTCTCAGTTTGTAATTTCCTCCACATTACATCCAAATATTGTAGACTAATTGCACATTATATCATACGTACAGTGTAGTCTTTTTCTTGCATTGACATACTTTTGTCCAGGCTCCCAGCATCATGTGTCATCCTTTCCTAGCCTTGACCAATGCAGTCTTGCTTCTGCTCAGCAGTATTGCTGTTTTCAGAATGCTGTAAAGATTGTTCTTCCAGCCTCTGGTTTTGAGATTTTTAAATTTCTCCTTGCAGTCATCCATTGGATCCCCCTTTCCATTAAATTAAAATAAGCTTTCTGTTAATTTCATAGCTTGTCCCTGCTTCTCATCAGCTCATTTTAAACAGATAAGTGGCTCACAACCAGCCTCTGTCATTGGTCTGCCCTTGATTCTCATTAGGAGTATCCTGAAGCAAACTTCTTTCATAATTTTGCTGAAATGATGTCCACATAGAAACAGCAAAATTGTCATAATCTGTGCTATTCATGTGCTACATATTTCTGTTGCCCATTATGCTTCCCAATTTTTGTTTATCTTCTTTTGAACAACAGCTTGTCTCCATTCTCCTATAATGCTCAGTGCTGTATAATTTCTTTTGTCCTGTTTTTTTTCTCCCCGTTTTTTCGTGTTACAACAGGGTCTTGATTTATGGTTAGAGTTCATGGTGGTAATATTAATTAAAAGAAAGAAAAGTATGGAACAACTGCAGGATTTGGTGTAATATAAATTGATACCCTGTTAACAAGGTAGGACTGGAAACTAATTTGTAGTTATTTTACATGAAAACTTACAATTATTTACTTTTGATGCCCTAGGAATATTTAAATTAAGTTGCAATATGGTAGTTTCATTTTTTCTCAATGAAAAATTCTGTTGAAAAATATTTTATTGCCAGGAAAAATAGAATAATGAAAAAAAGGAGTGTATGCAGATTCATAATCTTGAAAATTAACATACCAGGTTAATGTGTTCCTTTCAACATCACAAATTTGTCACAGTCCTCATAGTTCCTGAAGTGGCAGTATCCACTCTGACTGGTTGATGATGGATTCAAAATATTATTCTATACAGCTCAGCGGTGTTGGGTTATATTATTGTAACTTGAATCTTATAGATTTCTGTGTGCATTACTATATAGTACAGCAAGCAGTCCTCCAGTCAAAAAAGAGTTATTTCTGAATTACCGTTCTTCAATAACAGAATTCAGCAACCATGCTTATTAAATCAAAACTTTAGAAAAGAAAGCATAAAACCAATAGTCCATATAGATGAGAAATATGTTTCTCAATATTTGAATTGCTCAGATGTGAAAATCAGTGCAAGTTATACAATCACTCTTGCATTGTGCTTATAAAGGGATTTTCATAAGAATTTGATCTTACCAACTGTATGGTTTATTTCTTCAGGATAACAGTACTGGCTAATTTCAAATTATTTGTATAAGGTGAAGATATAAATCAGAATATCTTATATCCTGTGAAGCACAGGGAAGGATAGCATAATTGAAGCTGCTTTAGCAGCAATGGGCTACTCCACCAAATTAGACAGGTTTATTCACCCCCAAATTTGGAAGGAAGCTGTCAAACTAATTTGAAGTTTTGGCACTTAAGCTTGTGAGAGTTAGATACTCAAATCATAGTTTGGTAATTTCTTGGACAAACTGTTTTTCTCTATGTCTGATTTAAAAGCCTAATCCAACTTCTAATTTTCTTTCTTTTTTCCTACTTTTAAACAAATAGATTCCTACAGATGACATCTTCTCACTGTACTAGCTTTTGATTAGAATTTCTTTTCCCACCTAATCTCTTTTCCCCCAAGCATATTTAATATCCATGAAAAGCCACTTTATATTGGAGTCATCAAACAACAGAATTCGGAGGACTTTGAAAGAAGGTAAAAAAGCCAAATTCATTTATTTCATAAACTGCCTATGAACCATAATTCTAGCAGACACAAACTGAAGGCAGGCAATTCTCCAGATCTGGGAAAAAGGTAACTGATTCAGTCACGGTCTAAATTAAATTTCACAAACTATTTTAAGTCCTTTTTGTATATACTGTATTTATTCTATGGGCTTGTTTACATAAACTCATATCTCACCATCAGAATATTGCAATATCTAATATAGTATTTTACAAAAAGAGATATCATTGAAATAACTCGTAATCTCCTTACTACACTCTTTGGTTAGTTAAATTCTCTGCTATAATCATTTTCCTTGCCCATCCAAAGATTTCTCTGCACTCACCCCTCTCTGAAATCTGAGGATTCCTTAAAAAAAACTAAACCAAACCAATCCCCTTAAAAATAGAAAAAGAAACCAAACCAACAAACAAGCAAAAACACCACACCAAAAAAACCCAAACAACAACAACAGAAACCTTGTGCAACTGTGCAACTGTGCAACATGTGTGGCTACATTCTCTAGGGAGAAAATTATGAGTTTAAAATTCATGTGCTAACAATTAAAGGTTCTCATTGGTAGGGTGTGCCCAGTGTATGACTCTAGATTACCATTTTCTAAAATATCTTGTCAATACAAACACTTCAGAGCAATTGCAGTTACTCAAACACCTAAATGTTCATTATGAGCTGGCACCAAAGTGCCTGTGTGATAAAGGCTATATTCCTGCACACACCCTATTCCAGCATATTTCCTTCCTGGCTCCCCCCAGCATCATGCCCTCAGTTTCCCCAGCTGCAGGCTGGTCTCCTCCTGACAGAAGTTCTCCTCCTGACAGTCGGTGAGCTGGGAAGAAAACTGGAGCCATCAGCCTTGTGGAAGATCAGTCCCTGGCCCTCTTTTATTTCACGAAGCCGAGAACTCAGCTGGCTGACCTTCTACTCTTGTGGCACAGCTGACCACCTTTGCAAGAACAGGGAAATTTTTCAGGGAGTGTCATGGTATAAGGTGGAATTGGGGATAGGAAATGAAGTGTGAAGAAGTGCAGGGATAGCAGTTTTGCACTGTTGATGCATAAACAGTTTAGGAGTCTTCCCATATACTCTGTATTTTTCTACTGCTCTGGGGCTGTGAAACACCAGGAGTATGACTTGTCTTTTGACTGACAGGTTAGCTCATTGCAAATGTTAAAAGCAAATGTGTTGGGAGGAATATTCCAAGCAAATATAAAAATAGAGTACTTAACTTAGGGGTAAGATGTTTGCTTTAGAGAAGCTTCAGGTTTAATTAATTCTGATACCCTGAAAGCAAGCAGAAAATCAAAAAACATCGACTTTGGTATGTTTTGTGTGTTTAGTCTGCCTGAGTCTTATGCCTGCGGTTTTTAGAGATGCATGAAAATGTTAAACCACAAACCAGCAAAAGCAGTGAAAAAGTAATTCTGAGGAATAGATGTGCTCTGTCCTTTTCTTTCCCAAAGAGAGACATGTTTTAAATTGAATGGTCCATACTTGAGTTCTGCAATTTGTACCATAATAGCTAACTACTGCTAGCAACACTGAATATTCAAGGACATTTGTCTGCTTTGAGGACTAGGTTGGGTAGTTATAAACTTAGATTGTTCATATTTATAGAGCAAATGTTGTAGAGAAGAAAAGTAACCGAGCCAAAAGAAAAACCACCCAGTTTTAATTCAAACGGATTCTTCTTATGAATTAAAGTTAAAATTTAACTTTAGACTTAAAGAATTTCTTCTTTATAACAAGAAGTTTTTAATCCAAAGTATTTATTTTTTCAATTAATTTAAAGTTGATTTCTAAACGAAGAGACAAACAAACAAACAAACAAAAAACCCAAAAAAACCCCCCAAAAAACAAAACCCACAAACAACCCTGTGCTAAGATGCAGAAGGAATCCCAAAATTTAGAATTTTGTAAATTCATTTCATATTGTGCTTGGATTATTTCTATTCTTTATCAAACTACATGCACAGAAATTATGAATCTATTGAAAATTATTCACAGACATACCTCCTAATGAAAAAGTAATTTTTTGAATTTATTACAAGCATATAGGAGGCAAATGTAGTTTCTGCCAGATATCTTGCCCAGGGATCAGGCAATCATGGGAACTGAAACCATTTTAAGGAGGAATTATCACAGTTGCTGTTCTTTCCATAAGAATAAGGACAGCTGTCCCTGTCTGACATTACCCTGCTGGGTGACAAAGTATTATGTGATCCTGAAATGCTGTGACTATTAAACTCTACAATCCTATTCTTACAGGTCACTGAAAACACTTTGAGATGGTTTTTTGTAGTTCAGCCACAGATAAATGAAGCAGAAAATGTTTGTGTTAGAGATTTGTCAATTAAAGAAGAAAAAAACCTTTGCTTTTTCTGCCCTTGTTTTGACAGATTTATTTTTATTTCACTAGTAGAGGATTTTTTTTTAGAATTTAAAAGACTGAAGAAAAAGCTTATATGTGGAAATGAAGCCTTCAGTTTTGAACAAGGGAATAGAATTTCTGCATAGTACAAGCATGTGAGATTTGCTAAAATATTTTGCAGTCCTCTCAGTGGTAGTGTTTTACCTCTAAATTGTGTTGCCTGATGCATTAAGGAGTAAGGTACATGTGCTCTGTGCAGTTGCTTTGAATCTTTGACATACAACTAAGTATTTTAAAAAACATACCTTGGGCAAATGTCTATTGGGACATTCACAGTACTACACTACAATCCACACATGAAGTGCAAAGAAAAAATCCTTGTACAGATAAAGATAATGCTCTCCTCTCCTCTCCTCTCCTCTCC